>JAFBMS010000214.1:0-202493 GCA_019788955.1 Albula glossodonta
TTGTGTTTTGAACTGAAAGTCCCCCCCCCCCCTTAAATATGATTTTGGATAGAAAAGGCAAAGGGCTGATGAAATAGACCCAAGAAAATGAAGCGGTCCTCCATACAGGTGGCTTTAGGGGCCTTTTATTGCTGACAGCTGAGTGCAGAGGGGGAGAAAATGGCCACAATTAAGCAGCACTTGAGTAAAAAAAAAAAAAGACAACTGGGGGGGTGGGGGGCAGGGGAGACTGGTTATGCACTAACACAATAGCTCCCGGCCTTTTCATTTTACAACATAAAGACTAAGAAGGGAGCGTTGTTCTCCCTATAAGGTTTCCTTTCTTATTCTTTTTTTAACCGATGGTAATCTTACCCTTTGCACAAAGGAGATGTATTCCTCCCGACATACTCGTCTTCATTTGTTGGCAGTCTTAACACTACACTCGAATCTCAGCAGCTTAAAACTCACGCCTGAGTTAGCCGGAGCCTCTGAAATATTAATGCCCCCTGAGCTTCAGCCAGCCAGGTTGAGAGAGAAAAGTTCATGTCCAAAGTCAAGCTTCAGATTCACAGACATCCCTGCAGGAGTGCGCTGCTGCTACAGAACGCTGATAAAAATTTCATAGAGAGAACGATCCGAGGATATTGCTGGCATTCTCCTCGGCGTCCCTGTTAATAATAAAAAAAAAAACTTAATCTGAGTTAATGGAAGGAGTGCGAAAGCTTGTCCCAGCTCATACACAGACCGTGAATAATTTACAGATGGAATCACTGTCAGGAAAAACGATTCCATTCTGAGATTCAGTCTCCTCTAGAGCAAAGCCAATGAAAAAGGTGAACAGATAAACACAGATATTTTGACCTTTTTAATGTGGGCAGATTTTACTGTAGAGCTGTCAGTCCGTTCAGGAAAAGCTGAACATTTCCCCAGACTGCGTGGATGGCGCTGCAGACTCGAAATATGTTTTCTTTAGCTTTATGGGAGAGCTGCTTTTAGGAACTGCAAACTGGTAATGCAGCACTATTAACATAAAGTAAGGGCTGACAGGTGCAAAAAGTGTTCTTATGTTGGTACCAAAGTATGTAAGTGTAGTTCTGGATGGAGAAAGCCCGCTCCATGTGCCTAAAACCATCTCTAACGCTTTTCCGAATAGGGATACTACCATATGAGTTAGTGTTTTACCCATCTGGCTAATTTGAAGTGACAGTTTCTTTTTCTCTTCTTCAAAGTTGAGTTGAACTGGAATACTGTCTTGTTCCAGAGAACATGGCATGCAAATGCATGCACATCATGGCTGGCTCCTGTGCTGGGTTGTTCAGTACACAGTACATGACAGGAAATAAGACTAGCTCAAAATGACCTCATGTTTTTCGTTTTTTTTTCTGTTTTACTTTGAGCCTGGGTAGGGTAGGTGAATGCGAACACATTGTGCATACTCTGCTTTTTCTCTCTGATCATATTTGATTTTCTAGACTGTTTCTTGTCTCTGAGGTACTTGTATGCAAGAGGAGGTGTGTGCCTCATTTGAATCACCCTTGTTCAAGATAGAAAAAACATATTCTAGAGCCGTAGACAAGGGCAGAGGAACACGTTCAGCGTGCTCCCATTCAAATAATATATCCCATCTGGCATTTTTCTCAAAATAAGTAAAAAGTAATAAAACAAACTGAAGATATCAGAGGCCTAAAGATGGTATGCGTTATAAATATCAATAGTATGTACTTGCTCAAGAAAAAGTGAAAATGTTAAATATTTAGAGATTGGAGATTTTCAGTGACATGATAAAATCAATGATTTACATTTTAACTGTTCCATGGGTTTTAGATTTAATGCAATTCTGGTGTGCATGCGTCATCTCATTTATTTCCCTTGATTAAGCCTGTCCGCACATGGAGCGCGCTCACGAGACAGCAGAGTGAAACGGTTTGAATTTACGTCAGAGAGTGGACGTTGCCGTCGCCGTCGCCGTCGCCGTCGTGCTACAGTTGGCTCAGCGGCGAGCCCCTCAGGAAAGATACTTTCTTGCCAAGTAATAGTGGCAGGAATGTCATCCCATACAACTTTAACGGGGAAATTAACATCGTTTTCCAGTTTTACCGGAATAACAATACAATACAATAACAAAAAAAACAGAGAACAGATCAATGAGGCAAAGAAAGAAGACGCCACAGGGACAACATGTCAGTAATGCTGTCTGATGCTGTGTTTTTGTTTTGTTTCCCTGTCCATGTGCGTTTGTTTTCATTCCCCCTTGTGTCTGCCCCGCCCTCCTTGTTACCTGCCCAGTTCATTACTCATTTGTTTCACCTGCCCTATTGTGCACCTGTGTCTCTTTGGCTCGTGAGTCTGTGTTTTTAAACCCTGTCTTGTGTTTGCTCCGTGTGAGTTTGTCTCTGTATTCCCTGTGAGCAGTTGCGCTACGAGCCTTTTCCTGTTCTGACTGGCCTGTTGTTGATTCTTGCCTGTTTACCTGATTTTTGGATTGTGTCTCTGCCTGATTGCTGTGTTTACCTGGTTCGGACTTTACCTGTTTTTGACTACTGCTTTGTATTCTGTTTTTGCCGTGACACCGTGCTCTCCTGGTTTTACCCTGTGCCTGTTTTTGACTCTGTTTTTGGATTTGCCGCTCTTACTAAACTCTGGTTAATCTCATCCCTGTCTGCACTTGGGTTCATACTGCGCCTTGACACAACAGTGCCCGCTTCAGCGATAGCGTCACAGGCAACGGTCGCGTCGCAGCGCAGCCGATAGATCGAGACCAGAGCATGAACTCTGGCTGGCTGAATGACCCATGGTGCATTCCGTGACTTTACGAGACAAGCTTTGGTGAGAACTTGTACACATTTTAGAAATGTCACAAGAATTAGTCAGCCACCCGTTGAATTAACATTAATGTTATCATTCACTTCGCCAATCAACAAGTGTCAGCACTCACCTTTGTCACGATTTGCTAAAAAGGCTATTTGAAACGACACACAGTCAGCTAGCGATATATTCTATGCTACAAAACAGACGTGTATATTCTGCAATTCGTTAGTACTTGCTGAGTGAATATTTTTCCCTAGTGAGCGATAACTCGGACTCTAAAAGAGATGTTTGGCTCCAAGTTATCACTCATTGTCAAACTTATTGAAACCTTTTGCTGCAATCTATTTGGTTTATTTGGTAAATTCTACATAGATTTAATTTAGTTTCCTCAGTTACTCAGTTATGACCTATCAAAAGCATATATGCTCCTGAGATGCTCTCTCAAATTTATATTGCAGTCTTTTGCCTTTGAATGGTCTGCGAAGAGGTTTCTATGAATGTATGTAAGCTATTCATTCGCACAGCGATTGTCCAAAAGTCTTTTAAAAGGCCATTAAAATCATTGTGAAGAAATGGGACAAAGACTTCAAAGGGTTTAGGCCTGGTCCCAGGAAAAGCTCATGAATGTGAACAAGGTGCTGATGTGCTTGTATGGTGCTGCTTTACATGCCCTCCTGGGCTTCTCTGGTGTCCTGTCAAAACCCACAGCCGCAGACACAAACACATGTGCTAAAATGCTAAAAGCTTATGTATGTTTAATTACCTGGGGCCCTGCTTTGCCATTCTAGACAGACTGCCTCACACACACTCCTCACCTCCTGTGTACCCCAAATTATCCCCCCCCCCCCCCCCATGTGAAGTATAGAAAAATGATTAATATTTAAAACACCCAACTCTATTCGGACTGATTTGCAATTCAGGCGCAGAGAAGTGCAGTTAATGTATATATTTAATGCAGGCATCATTACTTATAATGCATGGTGGTAAGTGTAAATGGATGTAGTCTCAGGCATCTGGGAAATAGGGGTGAGACTTTGTAACAGTGCTATTCACTCCTACATTTGCTGAGTACTAATCACAAGTGGGATTAACAACAAAGAGAAATTAGTTTCTAATATGTCTGTCAGAACAGCTTCACTTTTAAAGGTGACTTTCTGTCATTGACTGCAAACTGTGTGACAGCACAAAAAATGATGAAAACGGTTGAAGAATGCCTGCTGGAATTACAAGAGAAGAAAATGTTTTCTTTGCAAAGTCAATGTGATCGGTTTTACTGTTACAGACACTCTTGCTGGTGGTTTAATCTGAAGCATATTTCTTGTCAAATTCTATCTTCATTTATTATTATTAATGAATGTTGAACAGTGGGTTACCATTGAAAACGCAAACCAAGCGACAATCAGAGAAGACAGAAAAGGAGGCCTTTTGCTTGAATAATCCTCTCACATTTTATCCTGCTTTTAATTCTAAAATCTGTTATTGTTTCTACAGTGCATAATGAGATTGACAGACTGAAGATAAGGATGAAGAAATCTGGTGTGGAGAGCCCAAACATGCTGGTAATCACACTGAATCATGCCTTCACAGTTTCTGCTTGTTTTCGTAAATGAAAGATATAAGTTTACAGCAACTCACATCAGGCTGTTATGTTTAAGAAATGAAGCGTGGCTTATAAATCAAAGCAGGAACGCTTTGCTGGGAAATACAAACGTCTGTGTTGAACAGCAGCGTTCTGTTATGTGGTAGGCGAGCAGAACAGCAAAATTCATGTATATGAATGGGCTTGGGGATGTTTTTGTTTTACTGCATTACAGCATAGACTGTTCCTAATGGGGGTAAACTAAAGCGGGTTAAACTGAACAGAAATTTTAGGCCTAAGCCGTGACAGCCAGCACTGTCACCTTTAATAACGAATGGGAGAGCGAGCATGATGTAGAAGGAACTGCCTGGTCATGGCAGGCCAGCCATCAGCATAGAGCCCCATCACACCCCGATACAGCAAATGAATTAACTCCAAACGATTAATGCACAGCTCAGCTACTCGAGAGGAGGCTGAGGGAGGGATGCTGATAAGTACGTCCAGGTTCCCTGTGTTCGCTCCGGTTCAGCCCAGTTTATCTTGTTAATGATCCATACCTCGGACTGTGTCAGTCTCCGAGTATGAGAAAGGAAGAGAATTACCGAATGAGTGACGCTTATGGCTCCCATAAGACAAAAGACTGGCCCGTTGATCGATTTTGCTAGCTGATGTTGATCTAAAAAAAAAAAAAATTGATGAGTCATTATTAAATTAGGATCTATAAAAAGTTTTTGTACTGTACAGCAGTCTAATACAGCTGCTGGTAAGGATATCTGAAAAAAGCAGAAATGCTAATACCATAGTTCCAGCTACACATGCTAATTTGTTGGTATGGTGTAGACAGATTGTTGAAAGAGCAGGAGTAAAAAGCTGTTTGGTTTAGGTTTTAACTGAGATAAACGCCGAGCTGCATCTGAGCACTTCCACCAGCTATTTGCAAACAGTAAACAGCTGCTATTTCAAGTGATAGGAGTACCACCCTGTCAAAACAATTCCTCAGTAGAGGGATGTTTTAATGTCAACAGTACCTCCTCCATCTGTCTCTGCAAGCACACTTTCCCCTTATCCCACTGACGGGATATGACTCCCTGTACTGCTGAGTGTAAGAAGGGGATTATGCAAATAGCTAAACTAGCTACACCGAGTAACAAAGGAGTGGGAAAAGAAACAGTAAATTGCTTGTTAACAGTTTTCCAGAGCAATGTATGTACCTGGTTTCTCCATGGACAAGTGAGAGCTGGAGGGTGCAGTTGCTGAAAATGGCCTCCTGAGAAGGCCAAGGTTTCTGTCCAATTCTTTTGGTTCACGTGATGCTTTCAGTACAGTGCAATACCATAAAAGGACAAGTAGTGTAGATGGGGGGGGGGGGGGGGGCAAGAAGCACAAGACTTACAGTTTTAGTGCCACAAGAAAGCCCACGGGCTGGATTATTTTCACAAAATAAATTTTGTTATAACAGAAAGTATTGTCAAGAGTAATGAAAATGAGAATCAAGTGTGATAACAATGCAATGTCCAGAGCTCCACCTCTGTAAACTTGGTTTACAGCATACAATCCCACAATAAGACTGCTTTGGAACCAGTGTTCTCCTAATCGTGTATGTGTCTGGTCCTGTCAGTCTTCCTCTGTCAGCTGTTGAACAGAGAAATATTCAAGCCCCATCCATGCAGCTTAAGCGGGAAGAAAGAAAGCAGGAAATGTTTGGGGAAAAAGGAAGAAGGGGTGACGGCAGGTCACAGAGGGTTCATTTCTGACAGGTGATTTACTGCCCCCAAATTACCTGTCTCAGCACCTCTGGCCAGGTAGCAGCCGGGGCGTCAGATCGCAGCGGCATGTGGCAAAAGCAGCTGTCGCCTCCGATGAAGAGGTGACTTTGAGGTGTGATCTGTCCTGGTCCATTGATATTTAACCTTGGGGGAATCAATGGCCTCCATGGCCCAGCTGTCAGGAAAATCCTCTGATGTGGCAGCTCTCACTAGCCATGGCGTAGAGCTGAACAGGTTCACTGCAAAGCTCTGTTGGATTGTGTACATGCAGACCAGTTGATATGTAGCAATATGAAGTAGCTGTTGCGTTTATGATGGCTGATTAGTGTGTAGTGCAGAGTGGGGCTGGTGGGTGTATGTGTTTATAGTTGGTTAGCGTGTACTGTATAGTGAGAGGTAGTGGAATTTTGCGTTGACAGGTTTGTAGCTGAAAATACAGGGCAGATGTGGTGTGTCAGGTGTCAGGTGCTAAGTGCACAGGTGTCCACCTCTGCTTTATGATGTCATGACACAGCCCATGCACAAAATGGTACAATAAGATGGTTGCATAGAGACGTGTGTATGTTTGTGTGTGTGTGTGTGTGTGTGTGTGTGTGTGTGTGTGTGTGTGTGCGCATGTGTGTGTGTGTGTGTGTGTGTTTACATATTTGAGTGCATGCAAGTGTGTGGGTGTGTGTATGTGTGTGTGAAAGCGTTTTTGCTCACAGTCCAGTGTATGAACCATCCAATACCTGTCTCCTGGATTGTCACCTCAGAAAGATTGGATTGGGAAAACAAGCTTCAGCTCAGAGGAGCAGAGAGCTCTGTGTTTATTCAGAAGGAGAGAATAAGCCTGTAAACCTCGCTGCACGCTTGACCTGTCAGCGACCCATCATGCAGCAGGTGGTCCTGGCACCGCAACCCCAGTTAACGCGCAGAGATACAAACCACTTCCCGTCCTGATAATCCAAATGACTGCGCCAAGTAAAGCATGAAGGCAGCGTTGGCCCTGCCGGCTCCTGCAGTGAAGCAGAGCGATCTGGGTCTGCCGGTGGGGCACTGTGGCAGCATGAATCCACAGGTTACACTCTATGACCCCACAGAGTCTAGAGCAGTCATTTTTATCCTGTAAAGAGAAACTGTATATATTGTTTGTGTGTGTGTGTTCGTGCATGCTCAGGCTGGTGTTCATGCTGGTGGGTGTGCATGCATGTTTGTGTGTCCGTGTGTCCGTGTGTGTGCACATTGTATGGGCACTCATATGTGCGGGTTTTGTATAAGTGCTTTTGTGTGTGTATGTCTGCATGTGTGTGCGTTTTAGGTTTAGGTGCATTGTACCAGTTAGATAAACCTAACCACATTGAACGGCTGCAGATACAGCAGTGGAGGACAGAGCTGTTTTGCAAATAGCTTGACGGCCTGGTGGATCTGTTTGCAGGGACCTCGCACGCATGGATGAGCTGGGTCACATTTCTGCAGACTCCCGGTAATGAATAGTGGCAGAAGGTGCTTTGCTGTTTCCCACATGCCGGCCATGAGGCTCTGCAGTCTCAGTGTAGCATTAAATTGGCCTGGCTCTCCGTGGGCTTAGGCAGGGCCAGGGGTTGAGCAGCCAGAGACTCGGCCCCAGTGTTTCAGCGCACCTTGGCCACTCCCTGCAAAGTGCCACAACACCCCATCCAGCCAGGCATACCCCACCCAAACCCCACCCCCCTCACCCAAATCAGGCCCCCACCCCCCCCCCCCCCCCTGTTTTTGACACACAGACCATTTGCCATTTGTTGATGTTCTTATTCTTTCTGTCTTCAGGAACTATCACAACAAGATTTGCAGGGAACAGATTCTCTGAATGTTTCAGTGCTTTTTATTGTGCAGGGGGCGGTGTTTGAAGGTGGTGAAAAAAATAGTTATGAAGACTGTAATTAAACCAATTTAGCCTTGAGTACAGTGAGGTTATGGAGACAGGAGGAGTCAGCTGGTGAGGGAAGTCAGGGTTCTGACTATAACGCAGTTTGACGTGGCCCAGATCAGAGCGGCCACCCTGGGTGCCATTCTCTGCCCTCAGGCTCTGTTTCTCAGCCTGTGCTGCAGATTTCCTGCTATCCATGCCAACAGCAGTATCGAGTAATGACAAGCATCCTCATTAATTAGCATTATTTTTAAAAAAGAATAAAATCAATGTCTGTGATTTAGTTAACCTTAGCCTTTACCTTTGACTCTGATCAAAGAAATGTGCCCCTTTTCAACACAGATTAGCAGTGATTAGCTTGTTGTTCCCAACCCACAAACACGGCTTAGCAGTGAGGTCAGCAGTCTGAACCCTGCACTGAAAACACTCATCAAAATTCCCATAATGCACGGTCTTAAAGTTGGCTTAGATAACTTTTGACCATGCGGTAAAAAAATATTATTTTAGTGAGCATGATTGCACCCTGACAGCACACGTTCTTTAGTACGCACATACGGACACAGGATAAGGCTTTCACCTTGTGCAGGTTGGTGAATAGGGAAAATAACACGCCCAGAATGAGTGTGAATTGCGTGTGTACGTCACACTGTCAAACCCCCCTGTAACTCTGCCTTTGTGCCATGGTGAGGGGTTGTTGTGTGGGAGCGGTGGGGGGAGGGGGGTTGTTTTAGGTGGTACAGGGTTTCATGGGGAGAGGGCCAGGGGACCAGAGTGCTTACCTCTCACCTCAACCTGGCAGCCAGAGAAAAACATTCCTGATGAAAGGAGCGGAAAGTAGCAGCAGGGAATGAGTGAGTATCACTCTCTGGCTTGTGACTCTGGAGCAGGGAGAGACCAGGTTAATCTGTCCAGGTATCCCTCCCCATGGACTGTGGAGAGACCAGGTTAATCTGTCCAGGTATCCCTCCCCATGGACTGTGGAGAGACCAGGTTAATCTGTCCAGGTATCCCTCCCCATGTGACTGTGGAGAGACCAGGTTAATCTGTCCAGGTATCCCTCCCCATGGACTGTGGAGAGACCAGGTTAATCTGTCCAGGTATCCCTCCCCATGGACTGTGGAGAGACCAGGTTAATCTGTCCAGGTATCCCTCTCCATGGGCTGTGGAGAGACCAGGTTAATCTGTCCAGGTATCCCTCCCCATGGACTGTGGAGAGACCAGGTTAATCTGTCCAGGTATCCCTCCCCATGGACTGTGGAGAGACCAGGGCAGCATGGCCAGGCTTCACCAGTGGCCGGGCCAGTTCCTGCTGGGACCCAGTTTGTTGCTGCTGCCCCGGGGCACGCATGTTATGGACAGGCCCGGTGAGGCTACCGTGTCACCACATTTAACGTCAAACTGATCACTGTCACAGCGGGAATGCTACATCTGTGAGATTGAAGACTCCCATTTTACAAATGTTCTAAGTGGGAATACATTAAAATTATAACGCTAGGTTCAAATGAAGGCCAGCATGGAGAGAATCTCTTTCTCTGGCTTGTGAAACCTGAAGATATACGTATCACTAACAGGAAACTCAATGCTGAACAAAAGACTGTTGGCCAAAAGCAAAATAAGAAACTTTGAAGGTGATCCTCAGTTTTTGGAACTAATAAATTGTGGTATTTTGGTGAATGTTTTGTCAGCTTTTTTTGATGGGTTGCGGCATTTCCACCGGCTTCTCCATTGTTTCTCTAGAGGTTGTGATTTTAGTAGCTGCAGTAAGACAGCCTAGTGGAGAACTGCAGAAACGGCTAACAGCAGGGAGTTTTCCGCTGCCATGACCAGCTAAGGGAGATCCCTTTAAAACGTGTCTGCCGCCAGGCTGTGGGTCATCTCCTCTCCCCTGGCAGGGTCAGTGAGGCGTGATGGTGCACCTCCTCGGCGCTGCGCTCAGCTGTCCCTGCTGGTCAGCCTCCCGCCACTTCGCTGTCCGGCCCATTGTTCTGTCCTGCCTATTGCACTCTCCAACACCCATATGAGTCTGCCCTCAATGCAGACTCAACCGCTACGATGCTTTCACTTCTGAATTTTTTCATGCAGTTTTCCAGTACATTTCAATTCACGTGACACACATTTTAAAATGCAATTTTTTTTTATTCCTTTAGAGTAACTGACATGGTAAAGTGGTGCCATGTAACCACATTAGTGTAATGGCAATCTTGTCTCCAGATGCTTAGCCTCTGACTAGAAAACATGCATTGTTGTTTTTGTATAGGCTATCTGATATGTTATTGGTGCCCTCAGATTTCTGAGGATGACTTTGATTGGCTCTGAAAAGTCTGCCTTTATTACAGAAGAACCATTGATGAATTTTCCAGCTCTATATAGCCTACTCAAAATCCCCATCTACAAGAGATCATGATCACAAGTAGTGTGTGACTCATGCTTTAACTTGCTGAAGTCTTAAAAGAGTGAAATGCTGCTCTAAGTATTTGGTATGTGAAAGTTAAAGAACATTTGATTAAGATTAAATGAAAAAATACTGCCGATTTATTTAGCATTGTATATGAATTACATTTTTTTATTCTAGCTTGGACATTATTGTGTATAATGCAGTGGTCCTCACGCTTGCTCCTTTAGAGCCGCAGGGTATGTTTTTTTTTTCCCCTTGTTAATCAACACTTAATGATCAATCAACATAATTGATTACGCAGCAAATTCATCTCACCTGATTTCTTGGTTCTGAGCTTGCTGTAGAACTTAAGGTAAAAATGAAACCCAGAATGCACTGCAACTCTCCAGGGCCCAGAGTGCAGACCACTGGAGGAAAGAAATACGCTTTCTCTTTCTGTTTATGTTGACTATTTTCTTTCTATTTTATTATTTTATTTAGTATGACTCTTACAGTGGTGTGTTGATCCACACTGTTTTTTGTAAGTACATGAATCGTGTAAGAGCTGGTAAATTGATTGGGGATGGGGTGGATGGTTGCCTCTCCACACAGGGATGTCGTTAACTTCTCCCTCTTGGCACAGTTTGTGCAGATGGATTTAGCATTAGCATTATGCTCATTTGACTGGCTGAGGCAATAAGGCATCTCTCTGAAAGTCTTCTGGTCAGCCAGAAACTAACAGGGCAGTGGCAGTGGGCCCAATGGAGACCTCTTTGTTATCTGTCATTAAATGTTTAAAAACATTTTTTTTTACATAATTGATCATCCAAATAAGTAATGTCTTTCTGTCATTCCAGCTCAGAGAGGGGCTTGTTTAAAAAATTCATGAAGCCGACCTGCATCTTTACAATCCATTAGCTGCCGCCCTCATACCCTGAACTCCTTGGACTGATTGACCCTGAGCTGAGATTTTCCTAGACTGGTCTGTTTATTTATTTCACAAGGGTGTAGTGGGAGTTATAATACAGCAGGTTCCCCTGATGACTGTACTTTGATTCCCCCTCCCGAGCACGCACACACACACACACACACACACACACACACACACACACACACACACACACACACACACACCACTTCACTAAATCTAAATTGAACTCTGTAGTCAGAGTCGATGAATAAATAAAGCTGGCTCCATAAACAGCTTTCCGCTATTATTTAAGCTCCCAGGCTTCGCTCCCCAACAGAATTCTGCCATCAAATTCAAGTGTGTAAATTTTATAAAAGGCTGTAAAAGATTTATGATGAGTTCAGGGAACGATGAGGTAAATAGCCAAATAGCGAAGCTATTAGTTTTAATATTTATATAGAGTGCTCTGAAACATTAATGTAACAGGATGTAAGATCAGAGCTGCAGGACATATTTACTTCCTGACCACAGACACATGATAAAATTATTTGTCTCCTTGAGCACCAAGATCAAATATTCAGGGAAGGACAGGGGAGAGGAAGGGAGAAGTTTTCATCCCGTAATGGTAATTGGCAAGAGTTTTCATGCATGCTAATCATACCTTAAAAACAAAAAATTATGCAGCCTTCAGGAAAAGAGTATGAATATAGTTTATTAATTTAAAAATCTAATTACATAAAGTTCATTAATCAGGAGTTAAGCGTTGGGGTTCATGCAATTTATTGTTGATAAAATGCATGAAACCCAACAGTAGTGAGAGGTTGCTAGCGAGTGGATATTTAATGCAACTTAAATCAAAGTCACCGCTAGCCACGGCTAGCTGATAGGGCTGTATTATCCAGTTAGCTGTGCGCTTCCATTACTGAATCAGTCCATGGGAGGCAGCCTGGGCACACCACGGGTAGGCAGACTGAAGAGGGAGTAATGGACGCGTCTCCGCCACAATCCCCCATTATTCAGACGTGAGGTCAGTGGAGCGGAAAGCCTCCCATACTCCAGCGTTCCCAGACAAGCATTAAGATGACCTGGAGGTCTTGTTTTACATGCCCGCGAACAGTGATTGGAGGTGTTAGCGGGTGCGTGCTGCTGGTAGTCTGTAGGGCGATGGAGAGATCTCACTCCCTGCCTGCACTGCCACTTATGCTGACTAATTACAGCTCTAGACACAGTGTTTGACATCAGCACATGTCCTTGCTCTGCCGTATTGAGTCAATCCTTCTGTCCTTAGCAGATTCAGTTTTAACAAGGCCCATAGTAATTTAATGTCACCTGTGACACAGAACAGACCCGATTTTTCATGACAGAGACTGAAGCCATGCTGCAGACTGTTGCAGGGCAAACTGCACTTACTGTAGACTGCAAGGTCTGGGTTTGGGTTTTAGTTTTTTTTGTTTGTCCAAAAACAGTTCCATGGAGGTATTAGCTTAGCTAAGAGCACAAGAGGTGACTCAGACAGCTTGGGAATCTCCAATGACTGGGGATGAAATTCTGATTCAGGATTTTCAAATAAGCAAAAAAATGAAATGATATATTATGAGTACGTGTTCAGTTGTAGCACATCACCGTGGAGGCTGGCTGTTTGCAGTCAGGATGTGGATATGGCCAGAGGCTCAGATGAAGATACTTTGGCTTAGGAGGAGCGAGTTTTCAGGTCCAAGTACTGTGACTAATCATTCTGCAGACATTGCATGTTTAGCGGTTTGTGTTTGTGTGAGTGTGAGTGTGAGTGTGTGTGAGTGTGAGTGTGAGTGTGAGTGTGTGTGTGTGTGAGTGTGTGTGTGTGTGTGTGTGTGTGTGTGTGTGTGTGTGTGTGTGTGTGAGTGTGTGTGTGTGTGTGTGTGTGTGTGTGTGTGTGTGAGAGTGTGTGTGTGTGTGTGTGTGTGTGTGTGTGTGTGTGTGTGTGTGTGTGTGTGTGTGTGTGTGTGTGTGTGTGTGTGTGTGAGTGTGTGTGTGTGTGTGTGTGTGTGTGTGTGCGCGAGTGTGTGTGCAAACTGTGGAACTGCAGTAGTGAGCCCCCTGCTGGGCATCCTGGGGCATGCATCAAAGGCAGCTGTGTGTGGGACCCACAATGTGATAAATAAATCAACTGAAAGGCCTTATGGGCCAAGAGGGGCCGTGCCACATCATGGATTTCAATTACCAAAGAGAAATAAAATATACAAAAATTTCCTCTAAAAAATTATGTTCCTATTGCCTCTGTCCCAGTAGGTTCCAAGGACCATATATGCATTCTAAGGATCTGTGTTCCTCTCTGAATTGAAATATATTTTCACTTATGTGAAGAGATTTGCTTTAGATCATCCTGTTTTTTAAAGCCTCAAGACTAGAGGGAATTAGGGGAATCTCCCATCAGCTTAACTTGACAGCTCTTTGAAAAACTCCTGTTTAATGATTAGAGTGTCTTTAAGAGCCAACGTTCCAGCCACGTTTTCTAAAACAGCCTTTTTATACAGAGATGTACAGGGAGGGATATCAGAAAACTTAAGGGAGTTTTAAATTATCCCAACTTTGGTTATTAAGCCTTATGAAACATCTGCCAGAACTATTTTACCATTAAAAGTTTATTGGTTTAACACTGAAGGGGATCAGCTCCCTTGCTTATGTTTCCCATCTAGAAAAATGTTTTGAGTGACAAATTAAATCAATGGATGAAGGTGTTATCTGCAGTATTTTCTACTACTTATTTTCTCAGTTTATGTAGACTAAGATTAAATCTGTAACTCATTAATTTTTATTTCATGTATTTTTAACGTAATCAGTGCTTGAAAACTCAACGATGCCTTGTGGAAGAAATGAAGAACAAACAGCACTTGATTTAATTGATCAAATATAAACAAGGTTAATTTATATTACATTGAATGTATGTTCATATATATATATATATATATATATATATTGCTTTTCATGAAGAAAATAAGACATGAGAACGTTCCAAACGTAGAAAGTACCAATAACACGGCTGATACTGCAGACCTTGCAGAGGAGTTTGAGATAGGCTTGATAAGTGCTTAGTGACACTTGGGATTATCCCTGAGATCCACTGCAGGTATCCTTTAAGGCCTGCTTGAATATGTCTGAGGCTGCCGTTTAATCTGATTTTCATTTCCTGACACTTCTCCATTCTGTTTGTTCTCCGTGGCTGGTAGATGTGATGTAGTTTGGGAGATGTGACTAGCCTGAGCTGTGTCCTCAGGCAAACTCCCTGACAAGGGGTTGTCGTGAAGGTGACAGCAGCAGGTTGAGTTTCTCTCATCCTTTGGGAAGGGACTTGAAGTGTTCTTGCAGCTTTCCATTTTTTATTTGTTTTGTGGCTGTTTTTAAATTCAGGTGTGGTGAAAATTGAACAAATTTGAGTAAATGTATTGAAATGCAGTGAATGGACATCCAAAAATGTTGATAAGGTGGTAATGCCACAGCAATAAAGAAACCAATAAATAAAAAAATCTATATCTCAAAGAAAACATACACACTGAAATCACACCAGAATTGCTATCATAATCATATTATCTTTTTGCCATCAGTGAATAACAAAACAAGGCAGCCAACATCTTCCCTCTTTAACAACATCTGTGTATTTATCGTCTTGTCCACCACTTATTGTGACATTACCATCCTAGCAGGCCTGAGCTCTGTTAATGAAACCCAAATGAATTATAAATCAAAAGGAAAGGGGGTGATTTACATTCCCCCAGCCGGGGGAGGGATTTCTCTCTGCGCGAGGCTTATTTAACCCCCCAGGTGAGATTTCAGAGCCGCTGCAGCAGCCTGGCTCCCTGCCAAACCCCCATTATCACAGGAGCGTTCGCCTAATCTATGTGGTGGGGGGGGGGGGTTGGATCATGTCTTTTCATCAATACGTCATTAACATGAGGTTGACAAGTAACACAGGCCAGTGGTCCTCCACTGGGGCGGGGGCGTTTTAACAAGGGGGCAGTGCATGTAGAGTGGGGCCTGGTGCAGTGGGAAAGGGGGTGAAGAGAGGGGTGGAGAGGGAGTTGGGAGAGGGTCCTTAAAAAATTAACCTAATTGCATAATTGACACTGAGACGGTAGGGATTTCAGGCAGGATGTGCTCTCCTGCACCGAAAGGACTCTTCTGTTCTTTATTTTTTTTTAATCCATGGACAAACTGTGCCATTCTGAGTCAAACCAGACCTGTGTGCCAGTCTGGTCAAAGCAGTGCCCATTTGTGCTATTGTGCACCTCACTGGTTTCTGTTCCGCCGTTTATTTTAAGTACTGCCATAGCAATACTTACAAGGCACTTTGTGCACTTAGTACTCTGTTGTTGTACTCCTTAAATGCCCGGTGCCAGCCAAAAACAGGTGGGTTCCCCCTCTGAGCCGGCTTCTGATCATGATTTTGATTCTTTTTTTTGGAATTCGTGGGTTACATCCCTGTAATGTGGATGGTTCATCCCCTGGAATTCCAGTGCTTTCACGAGGCTCACAGCGCAGCTAAATAAAGCCTAGAAGTTTAGGCGAAAACTAAATGCTTTGAGCTCTCCTGCTGTTGGTGCGGAATAAAAACAGCCACATCACTATAAAACGGGTAACTTAATATCAGAACAGTGGTCAGTTGATAGTTACACTTTCATGTCCTGTCAGTCCTTTCTGAGAATTTCAGCTTCTGCTGGGTTGTAATTCGTTGTGCTTCTTAGATTATTTGTAATGAAGCCCTCTAAAGTCCCAAAGTGAGGCCTTGACACAGCTGACCACAAAATAACCACTGGTTATTGTGCAATTCTAAGTTATGCATGCAAATAATCCGGTCCACAGTATGGCACATCGATTATCTGCAAGCAAAGTGTCATGAAGATTCGTGCGGCCTCTCTCTGGAACATCCCCTCAGCTACGCCTTTTCCCTAACATTTCCCTAACATTTCCCTAACATTTCCCTAACATTTCCCTCTTTACCTCATGGCTTTCCAGACCAGACCTTATACAACACGAATAACTGTCTCTGGCTTTGTGGATTACTCATTCATAATATGTAAATGCAGAGAAAGATCAACTTGCCCATGCATTATATATGAGCATCTGACCTTATTATACTTAGCTCAGACATGCAAAGACTGCTAATATTAAGTATATAGGCTAATAATAAAACACCTACTGTGTGTGTATGTATACATACCTACTGTGTGTGTAAATCTTTAGGGTTTAATGCTCGCCCTTTTGCCCAGTGTTTGAAACTAATGATTTTAAAGTACAATAATAATGATGCTGAATGGTTTTATTCCATTTCGATTACCAGTGTTTGCAGATTACTGAGTTCCAGATTACAAAGGTCCTGTACATGCATACACACACCCAGGCACAGACACACACATGCGCACGCGCAAGTGTTCAGGCAAACAGTCATACACACCCTAGCCCATTCACGCATATTCACATTCACACACACACTCACAGATGCACACGTGCACAAGCACCTGCAGTTCCAGTTTCCATGACCTGTCATGGTGAGGGAGGAGGGATCTCTTCATTTAAAAGTTCACTTTTTAATTACCTGCCCTCCTGGCCATCAGAGAGCAGTAAGGCAGGAAGTGGACCGGTCCATTTGAATGACAAGGTCTTCCACTTGTTGTATTTGCTGAACTTGAGAGGAGTGGAGTAGAGAGCCTAATGTATTGAACCATCCCTCTGAATATTTGCAGCAATATTAAAAGGGATCAGTTTTAGCTAGTTACGGCACGAAAGAGGGAAACGCCGCCGTTTAATATCACGAATCACTCTGTGGGAGTGACCCCAGTGCACAGAGAGTGATTAGAGGTACTTAATTAGGAGTCTCCCTCAGTCTTACTGTTCTGTCTCTCTCTCTATCTGAGCAAGTGCAAACCCAAGTTCGGCTGCGGATTTAATATTTACTCTGTGCCCATATGTTTGCGCAAGGGCCCTCTGGGACAATCATTAAACACACTGGAGCAAATGAATATTCCGTCTGGGAAAGGAAAAGCTCAACACCAGCTCTTCGGTGCAGGTGCAAAGCTTAATTTTTTTATTGATTAATTTCTTTTGTTGTGCCTTTTTGTGCGGAGAGTCTTACCCTTGGAAAGTGAAATATTGAGTGGCTTGCTGTAGAGACGGCTGGGATTGGGCTAAGGCTTTTTCCTCTGAGCATTCTTCAGGAGCAAAGGATTGAAGGAAATGTCACATTTTAGAAACAGTTAGTGACTTTTTTTTTTAAAACAATTTCTTCTTTACTTGTCAGCTGTGTCGTCCAAGTTACATTTATATTAACGGGTTCCCAAGTAATTCTTCACTTAAATTTTGGAACCATAGTGACGTGGCTAAATTAATTTTAAAGTGAATTTCAACACAAATTGTGTCAGCTTTTTGCCTGACTTTGTGTTTTCTGTTTATATCCCTGAGGCAATACCAGGTGTGCCTTCACCAGTTTGTATGGAATTAAATATCATGCAGATTTTCTTCAAGTTTACCCATTCAAGCCAAAGGCCTTAAACCACTTAATTTAATATGAACATTGTTGAGAACTCGCCAACTTCATTCTCATCTTATCAGCGCTTTCTCTATTTTGCTTTCTCTTTTTTTTTGTACACGTTCTTTTGGCGCCAATATGTACAAGACCTTGAGATAAAGGGGCGGATAGCGCTTGCCCCTACGTGACAGTGTAAGAGATGACAGCGACAGGCAAAGAGCCAGGGAGAATGAGGCAGTTGTTCAGTGTTACAGCACTAGCCTCTGAATTATTAATGTTAAGCTGATGGAGGGAGGTGGACAGGCTCAGGGGAGGTATTTCCAGCTAATGAACAGCCCGTTTGCTTTGGCTAAACAAGGCCAGCAGCTGTTTCAGTGAGAGGTGTGAGTTTTCTAGGCCCCTGTGTATACGATTTCCCATTTAATCTACAAATAATCTGCACCCACCCTAATTAACACTGCTCAAAGAGCATCTCTGTGTCAAATTGCATTTTAAATGCATAAATGAATAAAACCTGCACTCTGAAGATCATTTGTTGATTAAAAAAAAAAAATCCCTGAAATCCAGTTTGCTTTGGGTTGTATTTCATAGGTGGCTATAGTCTGATTTTCCTATTTAGAAATGGAGGTCTTACAGAAATGTAAATCTCTCTCAAAGAAAATAAATAATATGCTCATATTTTTTCATTATATTTATAAAGTTATAATAATGAGCTCTTTATTTTTTATGTTCATCCACCATCAAGCTAGATGTTTTTGGATTACACTAAAGCAAGTGTAAACAAGGTTTTTCCAGCCCTTGTTTTTTTTCTGAATTGAAAGCAACATCTTGTTAAACCACTAAAGCATTAAAATAATAGAACATCTTGAGTAAAATAACTCCCAAGAATACTCCTCTCCAAAACAATGAATTTGTATGAATTAACTGTTCGTCTTTGTATGCAGTGTTTCTGTTTAGATCTTTAAATGAAGATGAAGATGGGGATGGCTTTGTGTTCCAGGCACACTGCACGGCTATGACATTGTGGTAAACAATGATTTTGGTAGTGTAAATGTTACACAATGAAACGGGTTGCCTTGCTTTCCTATTAAAGTACTTCAGGATGCTGTGTGGAGCCCTCGTCTCCCTCAGCGTCCTTGCACCATCATGGTGCTTGTGTTTAAACTGGAGAGCAGCAATTTTAAACAACTCTGCAATTGTAAGCTGCACTTGTAAGACGTTTTACTGTACTTTCACCACAGTTTATAATACACTTAGTTAAGCTGTAAAATTTCCAAATAACTTTTTTTTTTTTTTTTTTAAAAAAAACTTTTTAATTACCTCTTTTTACAGAAAAGGAATTCCAGCAAAAAATACCCTTAAACTAACGACTGCACTCTTCTCTTTGGGTTTCTACTATTGTACAACAGTATTCTGTTTCCTAAATCTTTCCCTGGAGTGGTGATTTCCAAGGTCTGTCAGAAATCTTTATCAGTTATATTCTAGTCAAATACTGCCCTCTAGTGTTTGGAAATATTTTTGCAGTGTGCATTGCTTGGCTATAGTTGTCTGATGTTCTTTTGTTGGGCGTTTTGGGGAGGAGTAATAAATTGCTTTAAAAATTCTCCATGCAAAGCCCGTCTTGTCAGAAATCAAATTGAAATGAATAAAGCTTAATTTGTAAGAGATTTTTTTTTTGCTTGGTGTTGTCTGTATCAGCTGTTAATGAGAGATGTATGCAGGCGTCGTGTCTGCTTGGCTTTGAACAGTCTGACTTTCCTGAGCTTTCTTTGATCACGGGACCCAGGATTCTGTCTTTCCCCTGCCTTTCTGCTTGTTCACGCTCCCCCCCCCATTATTATTTTGTTTGTTTACAACTCAAAAATGAGCTCTGTCATTAATTCCAGAGAGGATAAGAAGAGGACAAGTAGAGTGAAATGCAGATACAGTAGAAATTAGACTCTGGGGCATGGTATACAATTCTTGATTTATGTTTATGGATGCACACATTGCCACAGGACTGTGGGATCTTATTTGAATTCAGCCCTCTTCATAATAATATAATAATGACCTTTTGCCTGTCGTTGCACCTGGTACCTCCCCTGCAGTGGGAGACTCTCCCCGGTCCCATTTCAAACAGAATTCTGTCCTGCCCAAGATCAGAGCATTATACCTGCCGAATTGGGGGGGGGGGGGGGGGTGTGATTGGAAGGAGGGAGGCAGATGTGTTCCTACCCCCAATCGCAGGCCCTCCTGGGGTAATTGTCACAGGGGCTGGCGATGATATGACCGTGGGTCGCTCTCGGCCTGTGTTGCTCTGTTATTAAAGATTTAAAGCATGGGGGTGTGAGGGGTTGCTTTGATGTGTGTTACACACAGGGCTGGGGTGCAGAGGGCGGGGAGGTGTCACACCAGGAGGCTGTGATCCTCTGCACAGCCTCGCAGACGGGACCGGTGAGACATGGGGAGAGATGTGCCCCATGCAGGCCAGATAAAAGCACCGGTCCGAGGCCTAGGTCATTCTGCAGGTGGGCAGCGTTTATTTTTCTTGTTTTTTTACAGAATTGCATGCAGGAATCATTCACAGTCGGGGCATCAGTGGAGTAGGGAAAAACTTCCAGACGTCCTGACAGCAAGCCTTAAAGAATGTCAGCTTATAAGACACCACAGAATCAGCTCTGCAGTGCAGGTGTCACTTCCTGTAAAGGGAGAATGTTAAACTGTATGACATTGGCAAAGAGGACCTGGGGGGGGGGGGGGGGTGTGCATAATGCATGTTTTAGAAGTGCATTTTTATTATGCAAGACTGAAAATCACATTTATGTTGCTCTCCATTTACAGCTATTTAACAGCTGTACAGCTCTTCAGTCGTAATTGGTGGCATGGCAAAAAAGGGGCAAAAATGGAAAATATTGAGAAACTAAATATTGATTACAGAGAATGTGCGCATGAGCGCCTCCATGCATTGTGACATCATAAAGATTCTTTTATAGGAGAAACAAATGTTTCAGCAAAGGCTGGGAGCCCTGCAGAGTTGTTGTACTGTGTGTATTTGTGACTCATAGTTGTTTAAACTGACTTAGTGTTTCTATTCCAGTAAAGCGCTTTGTATATAGACGTATGTAAACAATGCATGTCACCCTTCGGGGATTCTTTTGCTGCTTCAGATTTTATGAATGTGCATCTCTTTGGAGAATAAGCAAAACAAAACAAAAAAAATGAATCAATAAATCATTGTGTTGCCAGGAGTCACAGTGACTGTATTCATACTCATTTATGCAAAGGCATGGAAATACATCTGCTGAAGCCGCCTTTTTAATTTCAGCCGCAGTGTTGCAGGGTCAGGGTCTGACAAGGAGTAATGGAAAGCAATGGGCATGTATTCAGTCGGCCTCTTATATCTGTGATACCCGCAACTCTGCAGTGGTGTGGCAGCTGTGAGTTGTGGTGTGGCAGCTGTTTGGCCTTGTTTTCTTCTGCTTCAGTTCTTCTCTGAAGCTGCAGTTCTTCTCCGGTGCACCTCTGTGACAGTTTGTGTGAAGGTCTAAGGCAGCGCTATGGAGAGTTTGGTTAGGTCCACCCAACCAAATGGTGGGTTGAAGAGTTGCAGTCTGATGTGTAGCTGTGGAGTACTTCATATTTTTTAAGTAAGTAGTAATAAATCTATTCACATTACAACCAGTGTGGGGGTTACACTAACAGACTGAACTGGATTCCCAAAACACAGCCTCTTTCTCAGAGGAGCCAGCAGGGACATACTGTAAGTGGTTGAGAGATACAGGCCTGAAGGCATCTCTGCATTTTACTCTTGCTCTGTGAGTGTAACTGACTCTTCTGGGAATGTAGAGAAGCTACAAAGATATCAAAAAAAAAATAGACTAAAACAAATTCTAACCCACTTTTCCGAAGCATGGGCAAATTCTGCTTGGTTAAATGCTCATTCTTAAACGTGCTCCCATGCTCTTTTGGGTGATAGCAGGGCATGTTATCCACTCTGGCCCTGGTGACAGCACCCTTCAGGGTCTGCAGTGAGTTTCCATGTGGAACCCATCTGATGTCTGCTCAAAGGAATCTCTGCTGAGCCCCGAGGGGACTATAACCAGGCTGCAGTAGCCGGCTTTTAAACAACTATTTTTCAGAAATCCAACAAGTACAGAGCAGTCAGAAATTCACTGCCCACAAGCATTGCTTTCTCACAGACGTCCGATAAGAAAAAAATTACCTGGTTACACAAAGATTCAGTTGTACACACCAACACACCAAGCCCTACCTTCTCCCAGTAAGGGCTTTTATACATCAGACCAAATACAAAACACATGGTGAGTGAAATGGGATGACTTAGAGTAACTGAGATTGACTTAAAACAGGAAGACTTTAAATCTCTTTCCCACTTCAAATCAGAAAATGAAGGGATAGTGTATAGGACAGTGTAAGAGACAAGATTTTTTATCAGAGGCAATTTGACACTACAGCATAAACTACCACAGTAATTCCCTCTGTACTGAACCGCGACCATTGCAATGAAGTCTGCATCGCCCTCAGAGAGAGAGAGATTGATTCTCGATCGCTAGGACGTCCTCTTGTCACCGCACGCTAGTGCCGTCTTGTGGTCATTCAGATGACTGCAGTTTTCACCCGCGTTTATTTTCCAACAAAACAAAGCTCACATTCCTCAGGTAAGCAGATTCCTCGAGCATAGCTGGGCCTTTTTTCTTGTTCCTTGCTCTTATGTTTATGTGTCATGCAATCCTGGGGTTTAAAATTATATAATATATAAGTACTCGAGGAAAAGGCGTCCCCACCATTGTTGTGGTACCTGTCAATGAAAACGTTTTTAATGAAACTTGTCACTGGATCTTGTTGCTAGCCATAGCTTTCGTCCCTTTCTCTACATTTCCTCAAAAACGGGAAAAGTTAATTTACCGATGTATAAATGCACTATTCTGTCAGTTCTTTATATCGACCGCAGGTTTCCACCATTACGTCTGTTGGCCAAACTTGGTCGAAACTGTCTGTTCCCAGCGCCATCATACAGCAGGGACATTTGTCAAGTACAACGAACGTTTTGCAGCTCCAACTTCGTCATGTGAAACCTTAGTCTGTCTCAGTAGGAGATATGTACAACTTTAATAACTTATTAAACTGCATGCGTTTGTCACAAGGTATTATGAAGGGGCTTGGGCAAGAGTGAAAGTTATCAGTGATTTGATGAGGTGCAGTTTGTGAAATGTGATCAGCTTTTCCAAAAATCCGGAGACCAAACACGCAAGCGTGTTCATATCTTACCGCGAGTCAGGAATGTGACGTCACAGTAGTGTGACATCACAGCGAGACAGGAGTCTCGGAATTGTAGGCAGTTATTCAGGAAAGATTAGGCACATGCCTGTTTTGTTCTTGTGGGATTTACATCAACGGACATTGAATGAACATTGAAAACATTGAATTAGGCCCTCAAATATGGATTTGGGAACCAACAAGGGAATTAATGAAAAAATCCAAAAGGCAAAAATAAATAAATAGTAAATAAATGCATGAAAATACTATTTTTAATTTCTGATTTGCTGTAAAATTATTGCGAGACAGGGAACCTCTAAATACAGTGTCAGTATCTGCATCTGCAATTTATGAAAAAATTATTTATTTATGGTATGCTGGAAAAATAAAGTTATACTATTCTATATTTTACTGAAGGATTATGGCGTTTTGAAGAACTCCGTGGAGTACGTTTCGACTGCTGCGCTGTGCTGGGCAAAAGGCAAATATGAAGATCATGTAAGACATTCTGTTCTTCAATATGTCACAACTGCAGCTGTTAATTGAGCTATAGAATATATATTTTTTTATTGGCTCCTCATTTAAAGTATAAGTTTTTTGGGGGGGCTTTCTTACAGCACCTGAAAGTCTGGTGAAAAGTATGTAAAGGTGGAAAATCCTTCAGAACAAATACAAGCTGGGATTAACCATCTTCGAAGTTATGATAATTATGCTGAAAAGCAATGTCAATCTTCAAAACTGACATTAAATATTCACCTGGGAATTTGCACAGGTTTTGAAGACTGACATTGCTTTTCAACATAGGCTCTGTTATTGGAATATTCAGAGTGTGCATTTTTAACACAAGAGGGTGCCATTTACCAACAATCCAATACAAACCAAACTTAAAATTGGTTTAAACCAAATAGCCCTTAATACAACATCTAGGAATATTATGGCAAACATTAGAGACTATGAGCCTTAATTATAGTGCCACACATGTATGTTTCTTTAAAAAAAATATTGTTTCTTAACACTGTATGAAATTAAATGTTTTGAACACCCATAAGAGGCACCTAGTCATAACAACAGGTCTAAATACCCAAGCAAATACACAAAAAAGTTCAAAAACACAAGAAGACAACATGTTGAAAATCTTCATTGCAAATTAACAATCTTGCAATCACAATAAATAGCCATTCTGATAATGATAGCAATAGACATTGCAGCATGGAGTCAAAAAGTGCATGAAAATACAGGGATGTATAACAATGTACCGGTGATGGCATTTGGAACCTGTATGCCACTTGGATACTGTGCTCACAAAAGATTCTATTTTACAGACTGAGACACTCAAGTGTTTCCTGTCCATCGGAGAGAAGGGCCAGATCCCAGTGTACATCAGCACAGTGGACATGAGGGATTGGATCATCTCCAAAGCGCAGAGCATCCCCAGGGAGAGGTGTATGAAGCTGCAGGATCTCAGTATGACTCCCAGCAGAGCTACGGTCTCTCCGAAAATAGTGATTGGATGGGCCCAATTTATGATTAAAAACCCAAAATACTTTACAGTCATGAAGTCAGATTTGCATTATAATCTGAGAATGTCAATTTTATGATATTCAATCAGCTACATACTCATCAACTGTTGATCATTTTTCCTGTCATTGATTGTTAAAATTTTTTTATTGTGAGTAGAACTGATTGTGAAATTTCACCACCTTTATTAACTATCGGTGCCACTCAGTGTCAGACTCCAGGATTACACTTTTAATGGCAGGTTTAATGGCAGTGGCAGAAACTGTGCTTGCATATGCTACACACAGGCTTGGGAGGTGAACATGCGACTGAAGCTCCAGAACATCTGCAGGGATCTGGGACTCTCCCTCTCCAGCCCTCCTGCCCTGAGCGACCTGGAGACCCAGCGGGCCGCTGTCTCTCTGACCTGTACGCGCCCCCCATGCGCTTCATCTGCCTGGCTGCTGCTGTATTTGTGTGATCTCTGTACTGGCTGTAGGATCTTCAGCCCCTGGTGAAACTGATGTGTTCCTCTGTGCGGGGCATGGCCGCCAGCCCTTACTGCTCCCGTCAGATTCTCCAGCTTCTACTTCGACCTGCAGCCTGTGGTTGAGAGGGCGGTCAGAGAAATTATTGAGGAGCTGGCCCAGCCGCCCACATCTCGCCTGCAAACTGTGGCCGAGGTGGTGATGGACACGGTTGCCGACCTGTCTTGTGCACTGCTGGAGGGTGGGGAGGAGCTGTCCGTACGGCTGCTGAGTGACATGGCGGTGGCCGTGACCGTGTCGGTGCTGCAGGAGCTGGAAGGCGTGGAGCAGTGTGAAGTGCAGTGCTGGCGCCAGGTCCGGCCCAGACTGGTGGGAGCGCTGTGTGGGGAGCTGCTGGAAACCGTCTCCCCAAAGGATCTGCAGAGGGCTCTGAGGGGGAAGTGGGATGCTGAGAGCCGTGCCGTCACCGCGGCGATTATCACCTCTGTCACCGCCGCAGTGAACAGCGTGCTCGCACAGCCTGACGCCACACCAGGCTCCAGCCTGGAAACAGCAGTGGACGCTGACGAAGAAGCCAAAGATGTGGAGACCATGCTGGTGGATGTTGCTGCACCCTCCATCCAGATGGAAACAGCAGCGGATGCTGCAGCAGAAGCCGCAGCCGCAGCACACTAAATTGACAGACCCTGATGGCTGTGAGTTTTCCACTCTGAGCAGAGCTAACGTTGATGATAAGTATTATGACTATACGAATGAGTATTGGGAACCACAGACCTGTTTTCCAGAAATTTTTATACATGTCTTGTGCCATGTGTGATTGCTGTCTGCAATTGAGGAATCAGCGATCACACCAGGCGATGCACATGGAGACACCCAGCTGTCAGGCTTACAGAGTGAGTCGCTCTTTCTGCCCTCTTTTGGACACTATTGGAAGTGTGCTGTAAACATTTATAACCTTTGAGTGTGTCACAACACGTGGATATCAGCATTACCGGTGTGAAAAGAAGTCTCTGTCTGGCCTTTCGCAGAGGAGAAAAAGAAGAAGAGGGGTGTTCGGCGGTTCTTCAGCCGCCTGTGGAGGGCCGTGAGACGCAGCTGCTGCTGCTGCGTCTCCGTGGAGGCCGAGTAATGATTCAGGAAGCATCCATGCACACAAGTGATCTTTCATAAGTGCCCTGCCTCACATAAACTGGTGAGAATTCTTGTTCACTGCTGACACCACTGAGTCTGCCACTCAAAGCACAGTGACTGAATGGGGAACCTGCAATAATTTGCTCTTATTGCTCTAAATAATGGGGTCAGTGTGAATTATGTCTTTTCTCAGGCCTGTGCATTCGACATTGGCTGTCATTATTTGGTGGCGGCGCCCGGCCTACGTACACGTGGTGATGGGAATTCTCAATGGGGAAAAGTCATATATGAGGACACAACGGTATGTCCCTCACTCCTTCTCTGATAAATAGCTGCTACATCGCTACATAGCCAGGTTTGCATAACCATGTCATTGTAGTATTATCGGACAAAGTTGTTAGCTGAAATGTCATGGGCATGTTGGGGGTGTGGCTCTGACGCAGGCCTACTAACCCCTGTGCTGTTTCATTGGTAAGGGACGATGGCACCCAAGTACTGGTGTACGCCCTGATTGCTCCCCTGAAGAATTACCTAAGAATCAGTGAGGCAGAGGAAGAGCAAGCTGAAACGGAAGCAGGTGCCAGACGTGTGTCGGTTTTTGGGTTTTGTGTGGTGTGACAGTGTGCGTTCTTTTTTGTGTAGGGATAGTGTGTGTGTGTAATGTGGGTTCCTTTCTTTTCACAGATAGTTATAGCTCTGCTTAATAAGGACTTGGTACCTGACTTTGATCGTCTCTCTTTGTATTTCTGTTTTTTCTCACAGCTTGTGGATCAGATCTACGGAGCGTGCATGGATGCTTTCCCAATAAATATTATGTAAAACAATGTGTAATAATAATTCACGAAACCTGCAATATAAAAATTAACCAGCAGAGGGAGACACCAAACCTGCAGTACACATAGCAGCCAGCAGAGGGAGACACAACACCTGCAATATTAATATTAACCAGCAAAGGGAGACACGAGACCTGCAATATGAATATTAACCAGCAGAGGGAGACACGAAACCTGCAGTACACATAACAGCCAGCAGAGGGAGACACCAAACCTGCAGTACACATAATAGCCAGCAGAGGGAGACACGAAACCTGCAGTACACATAACAGCCAGCAGAGGGAGACACGAGACCTGCAGTACACATAACAGCCAGCAGAGGGAGACACCAAACCTGCAGTACACATAATAGCCAGCAGAGGGAGACACGAAACCTGCAGTACACATAACAGCCAGCAGAGGGAGACACAACACCTGCAATATAAATATAAACCAGCAGAGGGAGACACCAAACCTGCAGTACACATAATAGCCAGCAGAGGGAGACACGAAACCTGCAATACACATAATAGCCAGCAGAGGGAGACACAACACCTGCAATATTAATATTAACCAGCAAAGGGAGACACGAGACCTGCAATATGAATATTAACCAGCAGAGGGAGACACGAAACCTGCAGTACATATAACAGCCAGTAGAGGGAGACACCAAACCTGCAGTACACATAATAGCCAGCAGAGGGAGACACGAAACCTGCAGTACACATAACAGCCAGCAGAGGGAGACACGAGACCTGCAATATAAATATAAAAGTAGAGGGAGACACCAAACCTGCAGTACACA
The DNA here is from genome assembly GCA_019788955.1 of Albula glossodonta. Lineage (NCBI taxonomy): Eukaryota > Metazoa > Chordata > Actinopteri > Albuliformes > Albulidae > Albula > Albula glossodonta. The sequence continues at coordinate 27,793 of JAFBMS010000214.1, forward strand.
TAATAGCCAGCAGAGGGAGACACGAAACCTGCAATACACATAATAGCCAGCAGAGGGAGACACCAAACCTGCAGTACACATAACAGCCAGCAGAGGGAGACACGAGACCTGCAATACACATAACAGCCAGCAGAGGGAGACACGAAACCTGCAGTACACATAATAGCCAGCAGAGGGAGACACGAGACCTGCAATATAAATATTAACCAGCAGAGGGAGACACCAAACCTGCAGTACACATAATAGCCAGCAGAGGGAGACACGAGACCTGCAATATAAATATTAACCAGCAGAGGGAGACACGAAACCTGCAGTACACATAATAGCCAGCAGAGGGAGACACGAGATCTGCAATATAAATATTAACCAGCAGAGGGAGACACGAGACCTGCCATATAAATATTAACCAGCAGAGGGAGACACCAAACCTGCAGTACACATAATAGCCACCAGAGGGAGACACGAGACCTGCAATATAAATATTAACCAGCAGAGGGAGACACGAAACCTGCAGTACACATAATAGCCAGCAGAGGGAGACACGAGACCTGCAATATAAATATTAACCAGCAGAGGGAGACACCAAACCTGCAGTACACATAATAGCCAGCAGAGGGAGACACGAAACCTACAGTACACATAACAGCCAGCAGAGGGAGACACGAGACCTGCTATATAAATATTAACCAGCAGAGGGAGACACGAGACCTGCAATATAAATATTAACCAGCAGAGGGAGACACGAGACCTGCAGTACACATAATAGCCAGCAGAGGGAGACACGAAACCTGCAATACACATAACAGCCAGCAGAGGGAGACACGAGACCTGCCATATAAATATTAACCAGCAGAGGGAGACACCAAAACTGCAGTACACATAATAGCCAGCAGAGGGAGACACGAGACCTGCAATATAAATATTAACCAGCAGAGGGAGACACCAAACCTGCAGTACACATAATAGCCAGCAGAGGGAGACACGAGACCTGCAATATAAATATTAACCAGCAGAGGGAGACACCAAACCTGCAGTACACATAATAGCCAGCAGAGGGAGACACGAAACCTACAGTACACATAACAGCCAGCAGAGGGAGACACGAGACCTGCAATATAAATATTAACCAGCAGAGGGAGACACGAGACCTGCAATATAAATATTAACCAGCAGAGGGAGACACGAGACCTGCAGTACACATAATAGCCAGCAGAGGGAGACACGAAACCTGCAATACACATAACAGCCAGCAGAGGGAGACACGAGACCTGCCATATAAATATTAACCAGCAGAGGGAGACACCAAAACTGCAGTACACATTAATAGCCAGCAGAGGGAGACATGAGACCTGCAATATAAATATTAACCAGCAGAGGGAGACACCAAACCTGCAGTACACATAATAGCCAGCAGAGGGAGACACGAAACCTACAGTACACATAATAGCCAGCAGAGGGAGACACGAGACCTGCTATATAAATATTAACCAGCAGAGGGAGACACGAGACCTGCAATATAAATATTAACCAGCAGAGGGAGACACGAGACCTGCAGTACACATAATAGCCAGCAGAGGGAGACACGAAACCTGCAATACACATAACAGCCAGCAGAGGGAGACACGAGACCTGCCATATAAATATTAACCAGCAGAGGGAGACACCAAACCTCCAATATAAATATTAACCAGCAGAGGGAGACACGAAACCTGCAGTACACATAACAGCCAGCAGAGGGAGACACGAGACCTGCAGTACACATAATAGCCAGCAGAGGGAGACACGAGACCTGCAGTACACATAACAGCCAGCAGAGGGAGACACGAGACCTGCAATATAAATATAAAAGTAGAGGGAGACACCAAACCTACAGTACACATAATAGCCAGCAGAGGGAGACACGAGACCTGCAATATAAATATTAACCAGCAGAGGGAGACACCGAACCTGCAGTACACATAATAGCCAGCAGAGGGAGACACGAGACCTGCAATATAAATATTAACCAGCAGAGGGAGACACAAAACCTGCAGTACATATAACAGCCAGCAGGGGGAGACACGAGACCTGCAATATAAATATTAGCCAGCAGAGGGAGACACAACACCTGCAATATGAATAGTAACCAGCAGAGGGTGAAAACATCTGCAATACACACAATAACCAGCAGGGAGAGACTCAAGGCCAGCAGAATAAATAGCATCTGGCAAAGGGAGACATAAAACCTGCAATATAAACATAAACCAGCAGAGGTTTATCATGTAGGATATCATGTAGACATCATCCGTCTGTCTGCGGTGGTGAAGTGGTGGAGCGTGAGGTTTCAAACCAGAGAGTTGTGTGGGCGATCCTCTTAATCCACTTGATGAAACGCGAGGACAGTCCAAAGAGGAGGCCAAGAGCAGCGGGAAGAAACAATAAGAACAGACGGAGGTTCAGTGGAGGAAGATGAGAAAGAACCAGGGGGAGGAGCTCTGGAATGTGGGGGTGACACACGGGATGTTGCACAATCACTCTTAAAATCACACACATATATCCGACCTGATTAAAACGTTGCTTTAACTTCATTTAAAATACAATATCGGATCTTGCTCTGCTAGCTCATGAAATAAGACTTTCATTCGTTTCCTACACTGTGGACAGTGTATCAGTATCCTTTCACAGTATTATCCAGCAGAACGTACCAACTAGCATATCGGCACTTAAGACCAAAGTTACACGAATCAAGCCTTCGGCTTCAGGCAACACACGCAAAGGTTAATAGTCATAACGAGTTTCCGTATCCCATAATTCTTTGCATGTCTGCAGAAATACCCGCAACAACCGTGGATGAGACAAACACATGTGAGGACCAAACACAAGGATGGCTGTGCAATGCTGTTCCTGTGTTATAGTTTCTCACGGCGTAGGCTGCTGGTGCGCGGCGATTGAATTCTGTGATATGTAGAAAATTGAGAGTCTCAGGTGTTGGGAGGGCACAAACACCAGCGAGGGGTAATGGTGAAAATGGCTGGCAGGATTGCTGTTGGTGTGATTTTCTGCTTATTACTTGTGTGTTTGTGCTTTCAACATAAGTTACAAGGACCTGTGGTGCTGAGGTAGTTTCCTTGCATTCCAGTGTGAGGGGTGCAGGTTTGAGGCTCCCTTACTTCTTGCCTTTTCATAGGCTTTGTCAGGTGCATTGGCTAAAACTTTTCAACCTGGATTGCTATACAGGAAAGTGCTGTGGTGTTGAGGTAATGTCAAGACTTTCCAGTTGTCGGGTTATGGGTTCGAGCCCGCCTGAAGCCCTTTCTTTATATGGGTTTTGCAAAACAGTCATATTGTAATAAATGTGCCTGCAGAACACTTCCAACCATCTCTAGTGGTGTAGAGGTAGTGCGCTGCGCTACAGTCTGGGAGGCCAGGGTTCAATTCCCAGGTGTGCCGAATACTTACAATTTTACAACATACAGTTTTACAACATAAAGTTGTATCAACAGGGGGGGTTGACACTTAGAAAGTGGAGGGGCAGAATAGGAAGAGGTCAGACAGTGACAGTCAACAAATTGGAATAGAAGGGTGGAGGTAAGGGAATAATGTGAGAGAGGGAGGAAGGAAGGATGAGGAAGACAGACAGAGAGAGGGAGGGTGAGATAGGAAGAAAGAGTGGGAGGGAGAGAGAGGGAGGAAGGAAGGATGAGGAAGACAGACAGAGAGAGGGATGGAGGGAGGGAGGGAGGGGGAGGTAGGGAGAGAGAGAGGGAGGGAGGGAAGAATGAGATAGGAGGGGAGGGGTTAGAGGGGGTGTGGCCAAAACTGACCACGCCCCTTTTTGCTAGTTAGTTCCTCGTATTTAACTGTCTAAGTAAGTTAAGTTCCTCGTAATCAAAATGAATGCATCCGTCACGTGATGTAAAATTTCAGCCAGCTCAGGCTCGCAGCTGCATAACCCCTCCATTTCACCTTCCGGAAACTTCGGGGGGGTATGAGTTCCCCCCCTTCCTCGTTCCTCTTTCGAGGTAGTTGCTCAGGCCCCCTGCGCAGATTCGAGACCAACACCTTCATCTGTGTGAAGGGCGGACCATCCTCCAGCACCACAGGAACCGTCACATTTACTCACCTTTCTCATAGGGGGCTTGACATTTACTTTACAGCTGAAGACCATAAAAAAGGAGAAAGGAAGCCTTGAACCTGTTACCTCCACATAAGGACCTTATGCCTTAGGCCACTACTCCACAGAGCTCCTAACAATACTGGTGCAATCACAGAGGTACCAAGACATGCAAACCCACTACACGATCACATGGGCTACCTCAACACCTGGACCTCGTTTAACTGCTGAGTCTATACAAGGTCTGATTAGGGGGAATACCAGGTTTGAGCGTGCCCCAGTCTGTGGTGTTTGGGAAGGTGAGTATGGTGAGCTGACAAGAATCACTATTGAAATGGCAATTTTATTCTCACATTCTCTAAAATTTAACTTGACTGCAACCCTTGTATTGTACATTGCTTTCAGTTTGCTATGTGAAACTTGACATTGGTCCTTTGTGTCTGAATGCATTGCATGTTCATACATTGACTGCTTCCTAATGAGGTTACACTCAACACAAATGGTTATATAACCTGGCCTTACCTTTTCAGGCTGCTTCCTAAATAATCATTCACCCACTGAGATGTGGTTTGGTTAAACTTTGTTTTCATTTCCTTTTGTTCCCCTCAGCTGGACACAAAGGAGCCATTGGAATACCAAACCATACCAAAGCTGCTGCTCCAAGATGGCCACACAGGATCTGAAACCATGGTACTGGGGTACAGAGGAGGAGCAAGTTCTTGACTGCTTCCTAATGAGATTACACTCTCAACACAAGTGGTTTAATAATCTGGCCTTACCTTGTCTTCAGGTTGCCATGCTCTGACTTTTGTAGAACATGACTGAACCAGGGGAGCTCTGGGCATGTGCTTCCTAGATGGCCATTAATCTTCTGAGATGCTGTTTGGTTAATTTTTGGCTTTGCCTTTTCTCAGCTGGACACAAAGGAGCCATCGGAATACCAAACCAGAACTTGCCGCTGCTCCAAGATGGCCACACTGGATCTGAAACCATGGTACTGGGTAAAGAGGAAGAGCACATTCTTCACTGGATTCACACAGCTCACCATAGCACACCATGTCACTTGCCTCTTACCCTACATTGGCACTAAAGAGGTAGTGAGTCTCAGGCTGCCAGGCCCTTTTCCTGGCTGCTGCAGCTGAAAAGGTTTGATTCACCTTTAACATTTGAATTCCTACTTAAAATCCCATTCAACAAGTGTCCCATGTGGGTGGCCACATCTCCAACATGGCTTACATGTCCCCTTTTCAGGCAATGATCAAAGTATATTAAAGGTTTAACACAATGCATCTGAAACCGAATGATGTGCAGTTTGTTTGTTTTTAAGTTGCAATTCTAAATCCTCTCAAAACTCTTAGCCCCCCCCCCCCCATGATACAATTGTCTTAATGAAAAGTCCCCTTCAACTGACAAGCAAAGACATTGGTTTCTCACCTGTGCAAACTCTTCATTCAGCTTAACCCCCATCATTAGTTCCAATTTTTAGAACTACTTTCCTTTTTATGGTTTGATTGCTGTGGATTTTTCAATTAAGGTGCTCTTCATATGCATGTGAGGTAGAGGACCAGTGACTGCAAAAAAAAGTAAAAATGATTAGGGGCAACTAATTACTCATTCCATCAAATGTCTTTACTTCTGAGGGGCTGACAGAGTACACAGCAAAGGCATGCAAGTCCTGCCTGAGTCCCTTCAATCTGAATTGTGAGAGATCTGTGTCTTGCCAAACAAGTTTCAATGTTTGTACTTTCATATTGAGAATAAATGTACATGATTGCAGACCTCATGAATTGTCTCTCTTTCCCAAATGGGATATTTCAAAAACACATTTCACTGGAATCAAGACATCAATGACCAAGATCAACAAACCCACCTAAGAGGGTGCAGACAATTTGTCTCTCACACACTTGTATGAGCACGCACAGGCATTTGGGAGAACATGGGAGTTAAAATAGACACACAGTGTGCAGACATGCACATTGCTCGCCACATACAATTAGCACCCATCTCATCTAATAGACTCATTCCAACCACATTTTCAAATATGGTATTCAGACAAAATGCCAAAGGAATGATATCTGAGAACTGTTGAGCACTCATACAAATACATGTACATAGAATGTTGAAATACTAATTGTACATACTCAAACACATATATACACACACACACACACAGCCCTCCCTCCACCTCCTCTGACTGACTCACACCCTAATCCAGCGATTTAAATGAACTGTGTTAAAAAAGGCAGAGAATGAGACCCCCCTCCAGGGCCCCACCCCCTCTGGGGCCTCCCTGGCCCCGCGTCCTCCGGGCCCCACCCCCTCCGGCAATCTCCCACGCCCTTTGGAATCTCGTTCGGCCTTGACTGGCAAGCTCGGGACTGGGCCACTGTCCATTTATTCGTACTTAAACAGTACATCTGACAGAAAAAAAAACCAACAATCACTTTTAATAGCACAAAAAGCACTTATACACATTCACTCATATACATGCGTGCTCTCTTGATAACACACGCACACATGTGTGTGTGCACACATGTTTCCAGTGGTCCTCTTGCCAGTCTCGCGCTTTTATGAAAGTCCACCAACACGCCGTCTCGGCGGAGGTTGCGAATCCATCTCCAGAGAGTGACCGGATCTACGTTCTGCTGTCGGTAGACCTCCATGCTCCTCGTCTCCCTGCTCGATGGTGTCGATGATCCTCCACCTCTGGGGGGGCCGCAGAGGATGACGTCAGACGTCGGGGAGGAACAGGGCTCCCTGTTCCAAAGTGATTTCCCCTTTCTCTCACCCTTATTTGAAGAATATCTGAATAAGAACAACAAGTGAAGACAGGTCAGAAAGGCACAGTTAGGCACAGGATACTGCATGTCTTCTCTACCACGCTTTTCAGTCTGACTACTGACCGGGGTAACTCAAAATAACGCTCGATATGAAACAGACAATAGAGAGAGAGAGAGAGAGGCGGCACTCACCGGATGGCATCCCTGTGGGTACATGGTCCTGGCAGGGAAGGTGTCCCTGGTGGTGCGCACAACCCTCTTTACCCCGCACTGCCCGCCCTCCAACTGGGGAAGGAGGAGCCAGAAATCTGTGCCCCTCGTTTTAGTCCCTGATGCCCTGTTATTCCTAGCGTCTCCGTTTGTGTCCCGGGACTGGGAACAAAAACCTCCGCTGACACCATCGTAAGCCTTTTGAAAATGAGTAAAGCATGCATATGTACATTTCCAGTAGTGCAGTAAACATTTTCTTTTCTGCTCTTTTCATTTTTCTGCTCACCAGCGAAGCAATCAGACATTGAGTGCCTGATAGCGAGTATGAGGCTGGCCATGGCCGGAGGTCTGCAGTGCCATCAGTGGAAACAGTGGTGGAATAAACATTTTGGCTGAGTCTGGAAAGAGAGAAAAGGGAACAACCCCCCCCCCCCCCATAAAAAAAGAACACAAAAGCATTCCATAACTGTCATATCTGTCCATAAATCATTGAGCTCCCTGTTCCAAAGTGATTTCCCCTTTCTCTCACCCTGATTTAAAGAATATCTGAATAAGAACTACAAGTGAAGACAGCTCAGAAAGGCAGTTAGGCACAGGATACTGCATGTCTGCACATAAATGTGGGCCAGCTGGAGGGTAAGAGAGGATCAACCACACAATTAATGATCTGCACGGATTGTTCGTCTCCTCCGCCTTTCGGCAGCACCCCGCTCGCTGCCAACACTGGGCAAGGGGCAGTGGGCGGGGGAGGGATCAGGAGGGCATCTGTTCCCAAAATCAAGACCCCCCATGTTTGTTTAGTTTTCTCTACCACGCTTTTCAGTCTGACTACTGACCGAGGTAACTCCTCAAAATAATGCTCAATATGAAGCAGACAACAGAGACAGAGAGAAAAAAAACAGCATAAAAAGGTCCTGTGAAAAATTAGGCTCAGCATTCCCCACATGACATGACCCCTCACAGTACCAGCACCCCTCCTTGCCCTTCTTTTACCTGTCTGAGGGAAATAAACGAAAACATGCACTCCATGATGCAAACTCACAAACAAACCCCTCCTCCTTCACTCCTCCCTCCACTCTGCATTCACACTACCCTAAGCTCAGAGACAGTCTCATGCAGAGGAGCAAAATTTGGGGGTTTTCCTGAATAAAGTGAAGAAAAATGAAGGAGGGAATAAAAAAGCAGACAATGCCAGAGAGCGAGAGAGAACAGCAGGCTTCAGCAAGCAGCCCCACACAGTAATGCAACGTGTTAGCCTGTTAACTTCAGCACAAACAGGGCAGCCAGTGCTTAAGGTGGAACAGTGTTGAGGAGGAGACAGACAGTCAGCTGTGACTGTATACACACACATACAAACACACACACATACACACACACACACACACTGTACATCCACAAATACACTCACTCATCCACATACACTGATGCTTATACAGACTCCCACATGCAAGCACGTGAGAGTGTCCACAAATACATGTGCACACACCAGCATACACTTACATATACAAAATTATATATATTGTCACACATTTGAATAAACACACAAGCATTCACTCACATAAATGCATGCTCTCTTGATAACACATGCACACATGACTCCAGTCATCCACCCAAAACTCAAACTCAGTGTAATGGAGATCTAGGAAACAGAAATACACACTGGAGATTTCACTCTCACACCTGAGGCATGAGATAAATATCACTTTTGAAAAGGTATTTCTAGTTAATCAGGTTGACTTTCTGTTTTTGAGACATCAATGAAAACCAAATAAATGAGAAAATACAGACTGCTCCAAAGGTTCACAAGCCTCCAAGCTGCACTGCATATACAATAAACTATTCATGAATGTGTTGACTATAGACTGGCTTCAGTTAGTTATGTGAGCAAGCCAATGCAAGTACCTACCGGCATCCTGGTCACGGGTTCCCAGTACTGCAGACGTCTTCTTATAAACTCAGGTCACATCCTCTTCCGTGAAGAGTTTCACACGCCAGGCATGTTCATTAGAAACAGGTGCAGACTTCCTTCTGGGAGGGTTGTCAGTATCCGCAGGGGTATGGCCTCGGTCATGGTTTTGCGAAAGAGAAAAAAAGCTCTTCAGTCTTCACCACGTGTGTCTGTATAAACAGAGAGACAGCATTTGCCTCCATTGTGCATAGCAGAAAAACCCAGCACAGCTTCACACATTCGCACAGTCAGCATTATGGTAAGGTTGAAATTACATGTCAATCTATTTCTGATATGCTAAAAAATACAGATAATTTCAGAGGCCTTTTTGTATTCGCACTCGTATTCATATTGTATTTGTGTTGTTTTCTTGAAGGCCGTCATAGTCAGCAAAACAATCATTCCAAATGTATCTTTCAGACATACATCACATAGGCTCGCTGCCTTATGTCCAAATGTCTCCATGAGACTCACATTTCAGAGGTCACACTTGATGTATGGGAAACGTTTCCGTTTCAAGGTTCAGATGCTCAGTATGCAGAAGTTCTGTCAGACTTTTCAGGACATGCATTTGTTCGTTGACACTTTCCACACCAGATATATGAAGACCGTGAAATCTCTGCGTAATTAGATCTTTTTGTGAAGCCTCTCCATCATGAAGACTTGACTTTAGGATTACGTTTTAGATTGTATGTCCTTTGAAGATAATGTCATAATGAACAAGTGATATATTTCAACATTGCATATCTGGAAATAAATAATGTATCAAATATATATAATTGAACATAATGATAATGCAAATGCAATATGTAACACTTTTGCCTTCCTTGTAGTTTGTGAATATACAACTGTACAATATACTTTGCGATATGTGCATACGATCAACAAAAAGATCTTTTTAACATGTTTAAAACATTGATAATATTAGAAATATATTACTACTTACGAGTTATATATTATTACTACTATTGTTAGATTTTTCAATAAATACATAAATCTATAGATAATGTACTATACATTAAAGATGACGATTATACATTATAACTGTACAACTCATAGTAGGAGGACCTGGACATTAATAATTGATTGATGTAAAGTTGTGACTAGAAATGCCCAGGTGGTGGGTGGAAAAAAGAAACAAACACAAATAAAGCAGCGCAAACAAAAATATGGTTCAACAGAATTCAACAAAAACCCAAAACAGCCGAAATACCCTCATTGTCAATGATTCATACACAAGCTTAAGTACAAAAACGTATGGGAGGTTAAACATAAATAAAAGTATGAGGGCAGAGTAAATAAGTACAGCTAATCTCTTTGTCTTTTCCTGTCACTTTATCATTCGCCGTTGAAGCTAAGCATATGTGGCCCAAAGCTGCAGATGGAAGAAGTATGTGGAGGCTAGCTGGGGGCACTCTTCCCCCTGGACCATGGAGAACCTCAATGCAAGGGCACAGAGCTCTTGGAGGCTCTTTTGGATGAAATGTTAAACAAAAGTCCTTCTCACAACCAATGGTATTTTTCAGTAAGGGAGGGGTGTTCACCCCAGGGTCAAGGTTACATTCCCATAAACAACCGGTTTTCTACATCTGGCCACCTAAATAACACCTACATTTGATTGGTCATAAAATCCCTTGTAATCCCACACTGGTTCCCTAGGGTGTCACTCCAAATGAGAACAGAGTTCTCAGTTGACCTAGCCGGGTTCAGTAAGGCCTAAAATAATATATTAAAATGTCATTTCAGTTGCAGCCAAAACGTGCAACTGGGTAAACTCAGAGAAAATATTTGTAATTCAGTGATTCAAAGTGGGCCAGGGACTTTTTGATTGTGAAACCAAAGGTGACAGCTCATGAGTGAGACTTGTTTTGGAACACATCCCCACATGTGACCAGTGTAAAACATCCTAACAAACCAAAGTGGAGATGAATGAAATTTTCCCTCCCGTTCTCTCTCTCCTTCCCAGGCCATTAACTGCACAGAGCTGGTAAACCTGCTCCAGTGGTACTACCTCCCAACCATGTACAGCCTGGAGTTCTGCCTGGGCCAACTGGGTAACCTGCTCGTCATTCTGGGCTACATCTTCTGCCTGAAAGAGTGGAAGAGTAACGACACTCACCTCACCCTTCTTCTGCATCTCTGACATCTCTGTATCCTCCATGTCAACTTGTACTCCAGCATCCTCTTCATGGTGTGGGTTAGTGTGGACAGGTGCCTCCTCGTTCAAAACCTGAAACGCGCCTACATCATCACACACCCCATCGTCTTCGCCCACAGCGTTGTAAACCCTGCCTTCTACTTCCTCCTGGGCGACCGGTTCTGGGAGCTCCTCTTGGGCAGGGTAAAGTCGCTGTTTTGCTCGCGCCCCCTGCAGGATCAGTCTCCATGAGCGGCCAAATACAGCACCTCCACCTGAGCGACATGGAAGAAATCAATACAGCAGCTCTTGTTACAGTTGTTTTCATGTTTTATTTTTATACAGTTTGCTTCATTGAAAAAATCATGTATTTTCAAAATGATGACATTTCAGGAAATGAGACACTTGGATTATAACATAGTTAACTTATAATTAAAACATTTTATATTTTGTTTATAAAAACAATTAATCACAGATGTTTTTTGTGACAGGGTGTGTTGATTGTCCATTACAAAAAACACAGACAAGTATCTTCCCTCACTATCACCTCTGTTCACAGACCATTTAAAGAGCATCCTCTATAAACTCATGACTACTGTATCAGTCAGTCCTCTTTCATTTGTATGTTATAAATCATCATATGAAATGCACTCGTATTAAATATTTTTGTAAAATATCCTTTTCCTCTTTGTTAAGCTACATCCTACTCCTATACACACCGATGCAAAGAAGCTTGCTCAAGCTCTGTCTCTTTACGACTGCACTGCCACAATGATAGCGCTGCCATGGTTCTCTTGAGAGGACTGTGAAGATTACTGGCAGAAGGCCATGTGACACTCATCGTTCATATCTCACAATTTAAGCAGCAATGACTTTGACAATTGCCTCAATTACAATAAGCCAGTCCCAATTCAGCCATGAGCCCATTTTATACCGCACAATGAAGTTTTCTAAGGGCTCCCTCCCTAATAGTTGACACTGAATTTGACAATGGGAAGCAAATAAACTTGCCTCACCTCCTCTTATATTTTGGGAGAAGAGTGGGGGACAGTATATGACAAGAAAATATTTTAGAACACACTTGGTGCCTCCATAAACACCCCCTCCCGCCAATTTACTTCCTTGTCTTCTTCAAAATACTCAAAAAACAGAAGCATTGAGAGGTGAACAAGACAAAACAGAATTTGTCAGCAAAAATCACAACTGTACAACTGCACAATACATCATATAAGCTGGCAAAACATCGGAGAGAATCAAGAGGCTGTGTAAATATGTATGCATGCTGAGCTGGTTTGCAGACAGCAACACATATGTAACCAACAAAAATCACATTATGACATAACTAAAAACCACATGATTATGGCATTATCTGGCTATGGAATATATATTTGCTGTTAAGTACTTTGAGATTGTTGGGTTCATATCACCATAAAAAAGTTTTTTTTTTTTATAACTCTGCTTTATAGCACAGAGATGGGCATCTGTCATCTAAAAAACAATTAGTGAGCATCTTTTTTGGCTCACCCAGTCATGAAACTAAATACCAAATCATTTGACTGTACTGCCTTGTGTTTGACTATTTCAGCGATGGAGCAAAGAAAACTGTCAATCGTCTCGAGTTACAAAAGAATCAAAATCATAAAATAAACACAAAATTACAAAACAAATAACCTTATTTAGTGAACATAAATGTATACATCAATATGATTAATGCATGTGGATACAGGTGTGGATACACATATAAGAAGAAATGCATAACCAGAACATTTTGCTTTCGTGTGCCAGAGTGAAGCCATTGCAACATCCACTGCATTGAAATCATAAAAGCATACTGTAATTTGGGATTACCTTCGGCTCTGTTCAGGAAAGAGAAAATGGTTCAAAGCAACTAGGCTGAGCAAAAGTTGCAATAGTAAACATACACATCATTTACAGTAAGGCGGAGGTATTCATGTTTTACACTGGAAGATGTGGTTTGTTTTAAAGTGGAATGGTGAACTACTATAAACAATCTAGTAATGGTAATTTTCTGCCACCACATCACAATAAGCGTTCAATGACCCTGAGCTTCAAATGTTTGTGAGCCATCCTAGTTGGATTGTCATTGATTATGAAGCCGGATTCATTTTCAGATCGACAAAAATAAGACAGATACATCTGAATCAATTTTTTTAAAATATAGTTTGCCAAAATCTTTTACTAATGTACAAATTCAATAATCTAAAGACACAATTTTAAAGAGTAACTGTCCCCTAAATACAAAAATGAACAGAATGCATGATTAAAAATCAAGACACTGAAAATAATAACGAGGTCTCTAAAAAATACTAAATACTAGAAACCAGGCTCTAGTATACAGTCTAAATAGGAATCTGAGCTCAAAACCTGATTTACCAAAGTTCAATGGGCAGTACGAGTACTCTAAAATAAACTAATAACAGACTCCAAAGGCAATTTAACCAATGAAGAGCAGGACGAATTAGAAATAAAGATGGAAAAGGCAGTTAATGAAATTAATTGATGAAGATTGTCGTTATGAAACTGATGCAAGCAGTACAACTTTGATAGTACTGAACTCGAACATTAATGGATCCTCCTTGGTCAACCAGACCCTTTGTGAGTACTGAGCTTACCGGTGCTCTCTTTCTTCTTAGCGATGCGCCATTTATTTTTCCGTCTAATAATGACTTCTCAGCTTTCACTGGCACAACTCTGATCCTCATGTTGACAAACACCAATTACATGCTCCAAAGGCAACCAAAAAGCCTTGAATTGAGACTAGATACGGAGAGCTCTCCAACACCTGCACCAAGTAAGCAATTGAATGCACATCACGAATCAGAAACACCTGTGATTGTCTCCAACATTATCGTGCGCTGAAATGGGGGGTAGGGGACGAAGTATAAAAAGTGCTGTAAATATTACCTTTTGAAACCAATATCTATGAGAATACCGTTATATAAAAGATGAGAATATGCACTTTCACCACATGTGAATTGTTTGATTACAAATCTGAAATTGTGGGGTACAGAGCCAGATCAACGAGAGCTACGTGTGGACGACACAGATAGGTGTACGGAACAGAGCAGGGGGTATTTCAGAAAGGTAGTTAAAAAACACCCTGAACTCACACGGCCCGAGTTTTCGATTCCAGAACAGCCAATTAGATTTAGTTCAAATAACTGACTAGTTTGAACCTGATTAAAGTGCGTTCATGGTGAAAGTAAAATGTCATCATCAATGGAGCGAAGTTAACAAGATGCACCTCAGAAGCTCAGAGCTTCGTACGCGAATTCGGTTACTTCGCATTTTCGCTCAAGAAATACTAATGTCTTCTTATGCGGACTACGACTTTATCTGTCGGTAAAATGTAACAAGGCAGTGAATGAGCGTGAGTGAATTACTGACCGAATAAACAAGTTTAGAATACGTTTTAACACCATGAAGCTGTATGAAGCGTAGTGTGCTTGTTCAATCCACATAAACCGATGGCAAATCCTTCAACAAAGATGATGGATAGATCATTTACTTAATTGTTGGTAACTTATAAAAACGAATTTTAGAAAAAAATTTTGTAGGGAAGAAAGACTTAAAACGAAGTATAAATGAATCTGACTTCATTGTATACATGACTGCTGGGATGTGGTGGGTTAACGGGAGATTGAATGTTTATTTTTAAAAATGTGGTCTTCCTTAGGCTCCATCATTTGTATGGCAGGGTGTGGTTCTCCTCTAATTGGTATTCCTCCTATTCCACTTAACTCCTCATCGTCAAGGAAGGCATCAAACCAATCCACCAGGTGTGCAGGAGGCTGTGTGTATCTGTTTCAAAAGACAAAGCAATACCGTTACTCAACTGTGCTCATCATTTTTCACATACTGATACAAATGAGAAAATCTAAGGCTCAAAAGAAAATATTCAATATTCAAGTAACAGAAATACTGTTTCAGTTTTTTTGATACATACAGGTTGATGCCATGATGGCTGATTCCAATACAGCACTAAGCTGCTAAAAATAAAGGTCACCAACAATCACACAAAGTACAATGGTGAATTTAAATATAATTTAATGTTATGTACATGAAGCTAAGGGCCCTTATGTAGGGCGAGTGTGATGAGTGTGTGATGAGTCCCATCACCTTCTTGCGAGTCAGCTTGAGGGTAAACAGTTTGTACAGTAGACAGAAAGCTGTTGAGACGAAGCCTCCGGTTTGGCTTGGGAGAGAAAGGGTGAGAGAGGGCGAGCGAGAGGGGGAGAGAGAGGAGGAGAGAGAGGGCGAGCGAGAGGGGGTGAGAGAGGGCGAGCGAGGAGGAGAGAGAGGGCGAGCGAGAGTGGAGAGAGAGGGCGAGCGAGAGTGGGAGAGAGAGGGCGAGTGAGGAGGAGAGAGAGGGCGAGCGAGAGGGAGAAGAGAGGGCGAGCGAGAGGGAGAGAAAGGGCAAACGAGGAGGAGAGAGAGGGCGAGCGAGAGGGAGAGAGCAAGAGAGAGAGAGGCAGAGAGAAAGTGACAGGGAAGAAATTGGAACAGTGGAGTAAACGGATGCATCCATCACATGATGTAAAATTTCAGCCAGGTCAGCTGCATAATCCCCACATTTTACCCCTACAGAATCAAATCTCGCAAAAGCCTTTTTTTTTTTTTTTTGCGTTGGTTGACTTTGGATTCATTGTCGATGCAGAGGTAGAAACATGCGTTTTCTACCTCTGCATCGACAATGAATCCAAAGGAATCACAACCCCAACTCTATTAATCTCTGGTGGTGCTGAGGTATTGGTGTGGGCTTTGGTATAGGTGTCCTGGGTTCAAATCCCAGGAAAGATACTTGCTTTTATTTTAAAAACATACAACAGGGGTTTGACACTAAAAGGGGAGGGGAAGGGAGGGGGGTTACAAGAGGTGGGAGGAGTTGTGGCAGAGGGTGGCCAAGCCCCTTTTTCGCTAGTTAGTTAAGTTCCTCGTAATCAAAATGGATGCATCTGTCACATGATGTAAAATTTCAGCCAGGTCTGGCTCACAGCTGCATAACCCCCCCATTTCACCTCCCGAAACCTTCGGGGGGGGGGTATGAGTTCCCCCCCCTTCCTCGTTGAGAGGTAGTTGATCAGGCCCCCTGCACAGATTCGAGACCAACACCTTCATCTGTGTGAAGGGCAGACCATCCTCCAGCGCCACAGGATCCATCACACTCACCCACCTTTCTCATAGGGGGCTTAACATTTACTTTACAGATAAAGAACATAAAAAAGAAGAAATGAAGGCTTGAACCTGTATCTTCCAGGGAAGGGCCACATGCTTTAGCCCACTAGTCCATAGCGCTCCCCACAACATGTTGCAACCACAGAGGCACCAAGACATCCAAAACCACTAACAATCACATCAGCTGGCTCAACACCTGGACCTCGTTGAACTATTTAATTTGTGACCGGGCTCAATTGAGCCAACTGCTGGGTCTATATAAGGTGTGATTAGGGGGAATAGCAGGTTTGAGCGTGCCCCAGTCTGTGGTGTTTGGGAAGGTGAGAATGGTGAGCTGACAAGAAACACTATTGAAATGCTGTTTATGGTCTACTTTTTTTTTCTGAAATGCTCTAAAATTTAACCTGATGACTGCAACTCTTCAGCTTCCATGTGATGTTTGGAGTGAAGGTAAAGGAAAGGAATATTTCTAAAGCTAGTGAAATTGTGGTATAAAGCTTTCATTTTGCATTGTGAAACTTGACATTGGTCCTTTGTGTTTGAATGCATTGCATGTTCATACAGTGACTGCTTCCTAATGAGGTTATGCTCAACACAAATGGTTATATAATCTGGCCTTACCTTGTTTTCAGGCTGCCATTCTGTGACTTTCATGGAATATGGGTGAACCAGAGGAGCTGTGGGCATGTGCTTCCTAAATGATCATCTTCTGAAATGTTGTTTGGTTAATTTTGGTTTCGTTGCCTTTTGTTCCCCTCAGTTGGACACAAAGGAGCCATTGGAATACCAAACCATACCAGGCTGCTGCTCCAAGATGGCCACACTGGATCTGAAACCATGGTACTGGGGTACAGAGGAAGAGCACATTCTTCACTGGATTCTCACAGCTCACCATAGCACACCATGTGTCACTTGCCTCCTGCCCTACATTATTGGCACAAACAAGGTAACAAGACACAGGCTGCCAAGCAGTTTTCCTGGCTGCTGCAGCCGAAAATGTTTTCCTATGTTAACATTTGAATTTCGATTTCAAATCCTATTTGTTTGCCTCACACAAAATGAGCTCTGCTTAACAAGGATATTTATTTATAGGTTGGCACATTCAACAAATGCCCCATTTTGGTTGCCACATCTCCAACATGGCTTACATGTCCCCTTTTCAGATAATGGCCAAAGTATATTATAGGTTTAACACTGTATGTACCTGAAACCAAAAAGTGCAAAGGCAAAAGCTCAAGTGTAAAAAGCATCACATTCTGCATTCAAATTGCAATTCCAAATCCTCAAAACCCTTAACATCCCCCAACATTAAATTAAAATTGTTGTCATGAAATGTCCCCTTCAACTGACAAGCAATCAGACATCAGTTTCTCACCTATGCAAATTTATTCAGCTTATCAATCCTTCTTGGTACTTCCCAAGTTTGAGTACTGTTTTCCTTTTATGGTTTGATTGCAGTGGATTTTGCTGTTAAAGTGCTCTTTATTTGCATGGGAGGTAGAGGTAGTGGGCCAGTGACTGGAAAATTATGGGTTACTTTTCCCCAATTATGGGCAACTAATTACTCATACCATAAAATGTCTTTCCTTCTGAGAGGCTGGACAGAGGGCATGCAAGTCCTGTTCTGAGAATCCTTTGATCTGAATTTTGCAAGAGATCGGTGAAGTTTGTCAAACAGGTGTTGCAGATTTTTTTTGTACTTGTATATTGTGAATAAATGATTACAGAAAAAAATTGTCTGTCTTTCCCAAGTGGGATACTCTGAAAGCACACATTTCACTGGAATCAAGACCAGCATTTGTCACCAACCTTAAAGTCCCTTCCTTCTCTCTCCACTTGCTCCCCACTTCATCTCTGCCTCACACATGGTCCTTGCATTCTCCACAGCTGAGATGTGTGAAACATTATCCAGCAGAGGGTGACATGATACATATGGTATAAAACATTTGCCAGCTGAGGGTGACAAAACTTGCAATACATAACAACCAGCAGAGGAAGACATGAGAACTGCAATATAAATACTAACCAGCAGAAGGTGACAACACCTGTCATACATATAACAACCAGCAGAGAGACATGAGGCCTGCAATATAAATATTAACCAGTAGAGGGAAACAACACCTGCAATACACAAGGGAGCCAGCAGAGGGAGACATGAGAACTGCAATATAAATATTAACCAGCAGAGGGCAACAACACCTGCAATACACAAGGAAGCCAGCAGAGGGAGACATGAGAGCTGCAATATAAATATTAACCAGCAGAGGGCAACACCTGCAATACACAAGGGAGCCAGCAGAGGGAGACATGAGAGCTGCAATATAAATATTAACCAGCAGAGGGCAACAACACCTGCAATACACAAGGGAGCCAGCAGAGGGAGACATGAGAGCTGCAATATAAATATTAACCAGCAGAGGGCAACAACACCTGCAATACACAAGGGAGCCAGCAGAGGGAGACATGAGAGCTGCAATATAAATATTAACCAGCAGAGGGCAACAACACCTGCAGTACACAAGGGAGCCAGCAGAGGGAGACATGAGAGCTGCAATATAAATATTAACCAGCAGAGGGCAACAACACCTGCAATACACAAGGGAGCCAGCAGAGGGAGACATGAGAGCTGCAATATAAATATTAACCAGCAGAGGGCTACAACACCTGCAGTACATATAACAACCAGCAGAAGGAGACATGACACCTGCAACATAAATACAAGCCAGCGGAGCACAACAATACATGCAGTACATAAAAGTAACCAGCAGAGGGAGAATCACAACCTGCAATATAAATATGAACCAGCAGAGGGGAAACAATATCTGCAATACACAAGGGAGCCAGCAGAGGGAGATATGACCATTGCAGTACACATAACAACCAGGAGAGTTGTAAGTGTTAGGAGGAGGAGACCTGCTACAGGCTGGATAGAACAGATAAAAACACAAATTTTATACCTAGTCAGTGTAATTGAAATGAACATTTAAAAAACATTTGTATTATAAAACAGGTTTTGTTAACTAACATACTTATATTAGTATGGTATATCCTAGATAGAAGTTAGTGAAGCAACAAATAGTGTAGTCCCTGGTGATGCTCACAATATGTATAAACTTAAAAAATACACCATCGTCTTATGCCTAAAAGAGAACTTGATAAGAGCTTGGAGACCAAATAATTCCCTGAATCAAACAGTTTGACACATGTAACTGCGGCATGACTCAAACATTAGAATCATAGAATGCAAGCCTTGCAAACAAAGAAAGTCACTAGGTGTTGAAACTAATGCTGATGCTCTGAGAGGCAATCCATCTGATACTCTAACATGGAGCTGAGGCTTGAGGATTTCTCATAAGACTGCGAGGTGAACCACCTGAAGCTGCAGCCCACAGCCCTCCTAACATTTTTTCCCTTTCTCACTCTGTCTGCTCTTTTCCCCTCTGTAAGTGAGAGCATCCGAAAATGATTTTGATTTTGTGAAATGCTGTAATTTTCTGTCATACATGAAATATAAGTGTCCATCATCATCACCTTCTTCTTCTTCATCACCAGAGCAGCTGTTGTCTGTGTGTTTGAAGAGTCCATTCATCTGCTCTGAGCCCTGGGAGTGCTTTTGGCTTTGGTCATATTTCTCCACAAATACAGACTCACACGGCCTGTGGGGAGCTGCACTCCGAGGAGGACAACCACCCAACTGTGGCTGTTGTGACTGAACTTGTAGGAAATGCACGTAATCAAGGGCTCTGAGAGGCTTTTTACAGCCAGGCGGACGCCAAGCCGCGGGGGCTCCCGGGTTGCTATAGGGATGAGGTATCCATGGCAACTGAGTGAGGTTAAGGTGCATGTGATTAGCACTAGAAGTGGTTAATAAAATGAGGCTAACATGCTATGGTGCTAAACAATTTCAGCCAATGCACACTAGTGGTAAATTCACAAGTTGCTTCACCTTAGTTGTTTCTGTAACTATTTTAGAGCAAAATACCCCGATTCAAGGGTGCTGTGAACGAAAGTGAGCCGTGTGAGGCATCTGCTAATGCTTGAAATGAGAAAAATTCCTGTCGTTCTCCTAGCGGAGAACAGCAACACAGTCCCTCAGACAGGAGACTAACAGCCTTACAGAGATGTCTGCTGCGATATACAGCATCTAGAAGATTGCAGAAAAGCACACATAATTGTAAAAACAGGCATTTTTCCTGAAGTTACAGAAAGTATTAGAGAGGCCTCCTGCCCTTTCAAAATGATCCTTCTCTTCAGAACCTTACCCCAGACTCATCCATCTGTTCGACATGTGTGTCATGCACTGAGTCAGTGGGTGTGTGTTACAGAGTAGGCCTGTGTGTCACTCTGCATCTCAGTGCTGTCAGTCTGCTGACAGCACACCTGCCAGGCGCTAACAACATGCCTGCTAGGTGCTAACATTGCTCAGATAACACATGCTCATCGTTCATATTTCTGCTTCTGAGGAGGGCAAACACTGAAAAAAAAACGTAGTGAATGAAGGAAGTGCTGGTGGTGTCGTCTTATAGTTAACAACTTATAACTCTGGCATGGCTCATATCACATCTCTACAATTACCAAACTGAATTGCAAAGTGAGTCCTGATCACGCAGGTAACTTTGATGACATTCTGAAAGGGACAACAAATTCATCCACATTCATTCACAATATTTAAACAACCAACCACAACTACTCCAACTCAAAGCCAGCGCCATGTTGGGCATTACATTCATCCTGAGCAGCGCTGGTGCTCAGTCACATTCTGATCCAGAAATGGCTATAAAAGGCCCTTACAACACACTGTCCACAGGATGGCTATAAAAGGCCCATACAACACACTGTCCACATGAAAGATGGCTATAAAAGGCCCATAAACACACTGTCCACAGGATGGCTATAAAAGGCCCATACAACACACTGTCCACAGGAAGGATGGCTATAAAAGGCCCGTACAACACACTGTCCAAAGGAGGGATGGCTATAAAAGGCCCTTACAACACACTGTCCACAGGATGGCTATAAAAGGCCCATAAACACACTGTCCAAAGGAAGGATGGCTATAAAAGGCCCTTACAACACACTGTCCAAAGGATGGCTATAAAAGGCCCGTACAACACACTGTCCACAGGATGGCTACAAAAGGCCCATACAACACACTGTCCACAGGATGGCTATAAAAGGCCCATACAACACACTGTCCACATGAAAGATGGCTATAAAAGGCCCATAAACACACTGTCCACAGGATGGCTATAAAAGGCCCATAAACACACTGTCCAAAGGAAGGATGGCTATAAAAGGCCCATACAAAGCACTGATCCAGACTGTATACTCAGACTTCTGCAGATGTGCTAAGGATTATGCGAAACCAAAACTCTTTACAGCTATTGACTAGTACACATACTTACACATGCTGAAGGCTTGATTTGTGCACCCTGGGTCATCAATACTGATATACCAAACAATGGAGAGTTGATACATTCCACTGGGTGATACCATGAGAGTTAGCTTATACTCTATATATACCACAGAGCTGATGAATGGAGCTCAGAGAGACAGCGCTGCCCCTGTGAGCTGCGTTCAGGAGGGGTGCCGGAAGGTAAAAGGGGCCGGTTATGCAGCTGTGAGCTAGAATGGACTGGCTTTTTGCTGCACAGTTTTTGTGCAAGAATGATTTAATTATGGGGAACTAACAACACAGTTAGCAAAACAAAGTGTTTTCTTCACTTTATGCCCCACCCCCTGTCTCTTTCCAAACCCCTCCCATTCCAGAAGCCCCTGGCTCTCTCCATCTCTCTCCGCCAGTCTCTCCTGTGCTGATCTGCTCCTCTTTGCTGTCTCTTGTACCTGATGTCTACCCCACCCATCAAAACAATTGTGACTTGACATCCTGGGGACTGAACCTAAGCCTTGTTGACCATGAAGTCAATGACTTACCTTGTCATCAACCCAGGTACATGTGAGCCATTTGTCTGCTGCCTGTATTTAATCTGAGACTCTACATTAAGGCAATCAGAAAAAAAAAAAAAAAAAACAGAGGGATTGAACCCCAGGACTCTGAACCTCTAGCCTCTGTCCTCCCCATTTCAGCATCTGAGGTTCACAGAACTGCTGTTTTGCTTTTCTTCTTTAATCTCAATTTTAGAGTGACTAAGACAAAAAAAAAAAAAAAAACAAAAAAAAAAAAACAGAACATATATCCCTTATAGGGAGTGACCTGTAAACCACTTATGTCTGAGATTGCAGGGTTACTCCTGAATCATTTAATGGTTGAGCTGTTGTGTGTTCATACAAAGCCTTTTTTGGATGCTTTTGTTTCCCCATGTGAGGTTTGAGCTCTCATGTTTCAGCTCTATTACTACGCCACACCAACCCATAAACTCAGGAATACGCTGGCAGCAAATTGCTTTGCTGTTATGCCACTTTTTGTCCAGCAGAGGGAGCCTAAGTCATGGGATACAACATTAAAGTGTGTTTTCCGCCTCCTAACAAAGGTAAGCACTGATGCAAAAAATAAAGAACGACTTCTAAAACCATGCGACAGTGCTATCATTTTAAATACTATCATTTTAAAATACTTTTGGGAAACATGGAATAACTAAATCAATGATACGTTGGTTATTGTGCCACTTTTCAGAGAATTAAAAAAAAACATCACTATCAATCACAATAACGCTGCTTCTATTATGAAATCTTAGCGGGTTTACACCATTTACATATTTTAAACAGAATTTGACGGAACAATTATTTCATTAAAATTGTTTTTATATTAAAATGGGGTGCTTAGATAATAGGAATATATAAAAATTTCAGTGATACAAGAAAAAACAATCGGTGCACGTACATGAGGAATGATGTTGCTACACTGAAATTTGGTTCAAAAATAACTCCAATGCGATTACACCTGCTAAGCCATCAGACAGCCTTGGTCCTCAAGTTTTTGATAGCATCTTTGAATGGCTTTTTGAGACGCAGCACTGACGAAATTGTAGAAATCCGTCTGCAGGGGAAAGGAAAATGTTTTACAGTGCGCCCTCTGGTGTTTTTATAATATGATGACAACATGATGACAACATAATGTTGTCAATGGCAATACGACATTTTTACCACAAGTGGGCAGCAAAGTAAAAGATACGGATAAATGTTCAAAAACTGCTTCTACCTTCAGGATTTTTGCCCCTCTGACAATTGAAATCTGAAAACGGGAAAGTGGTTTTGTGTTCTGTTTGGGGATCAGTGCTGGTAGTCAGTCTGGCGCAATGCAGTACATATGAAAAGCATATTAACTGAGTCTCTGCCGTAAATTGTAATAACTGACTCAAAATAAAGCCAAGATTCCTTCTCCCTTTAACAATTTTAGCAAGCAAGTGAACACAGATCACAAGTCTACATACACAATAGGTGGTTTACCTGTGTATCCAAGTTCATCTGTGGGCTATGATGTCACCTTCAGGAACAACACTGCCAAATGTATGCATACCGATGGGTAATGAAAATGTCCTTTTGTTCAGTTTGCTGGTACATATTTACAGATGGACTGTTTGCTGACACTAAGTATCTCAAATGAAAGTAGTTTTTTTTCTCTCTCCTCCTGACAAGTGACACTGGCCACATTTTGTCACCATTCATTATGCATTGGGAGTCCCATCAAATGTATGCACTGTAATGACACATTTTATGAAATGAAACATGTCATCTAGGGTGCCATGCTTTCCAATGTCGTTAACTCAGTATCCTCATTATGAAATCACATGATTTCATCACGTGAGCATAAATAAATCTCATTCAATTCATTCCATAACGTGGGACTCTCCAGTTGTATATTTCAGAGGCATTATGCAAATCTCCCTGTGATAAGGTGAGTTAATGCATTCAGGCCATTTTCCTGCTGGGGACAGAAACGAGCTCATCGAACTATACTTCAGCAGGAACCGACGGGCCTCATTTGCATGTGTTCTTTCAGCTGTCACAGGTGTGATGCACTGGAAATGGTTGGAGTCTTGATGCTGTGTTAGTGAGTGGTGAGGGCAATACTGTCAGAGAGAGACAGAGAACACACACCAGATTTACGATTAGTTAGTGCCCATTGCTGGAATACTAAGTGCATGTAAGAGGAGGTACAGCCCTCCTTGGTGTAGCATTAGCTGTGAGCATGGGTGTGAGTAGTTTAAGGAGTTGCACATTGTCTATGGATTGTGGGCTGACTGTTATTCAGGTAAAATCCAGATTTGTCCACTACATGCTTTGCTGTAATGGCACTTTATGTACAGCAGAGGGAGCCAAACTTCTGTGATTCCACATTAAAGTGTATTTTCCGTCTCCGAACTAATAAAGGTAAGCCCTGACTGAAAAATGAAGGATTAATAAATGTGATTAAAATAGTATTCAATAGCTGCATAAATGGACAGCCCTCAGCTAGCATTGTGCATCATGTTGCCTGTCCACGCCTGGGCTGGTTTTATCACTCTTACTCTGTAAAAACAGCAGATGGGGGAGCTTGGCTGTTTTGTGATTATTTCGCACATTTCACACACTGCCTGCACAGATGCTGGCTGTTAAACCCATGAAGCAATTAGCACTTTTACGAGCATCGCTAAGCGGAGATCCGCTGTGTTTCTGACCCACAGTAAATTATACACTATGCATTTTGGATTTCACGGCCATTTTTATTTCCAACACACTGGTGGTTTGCTGCACAAGACCATGGGTGCATCCATGTAGTGAAAAATAGTGTTGCTTCCCAACACTATTACTTATCTATTTTGTGGGTTTTTCTTTATTTTCCTCCAATAGGACAGAGCTGCTGAACTTGGTGTTGAAAAATAAAATCTTCCATTAAAAACTGCAGGAAATTGTTTCCTTTGCATAGTAACCAGTAGTCACCGCAAAAATCTCACCATGACGGCCTCGCAGGATGACATCTTTGCTTAATCCAATTATTCAAGTCAATGACAATATTAAATAGCTGACATGCTCCCCTTTTAGCCCTTCTTTAATTGAAAATCCATGTGAAGAGCTCCATACATGTTGAAATTAAACCAGTGATGCAGTGATGCTCTTCACATGCACACAGATTTATATTCCCTCCTCATGCAAAGTAACGCATATCCCCGTGTAATGTCTGCTGTGCGTTACCAAGAATTACGCTGCAGTCGTGGGTTAGAGATGATTAACTTCGTCTTCACGGAGCATCTGTGAGGAGATTACGCTCTCAGACACGCAGAGCTGAGGGAATTTATCCTGCTTAAACACTGAGAGTCTTTGGGTAAATCACTTTCTCATGGCTGTGAGGCTGGGGCAGGCATGGGTCCTGTCTGTGGAGACTCCTAACTGTTTATGTCTGAGGATGCACATCTCTGTGGGACAGAGACGGAAAGATGGCTTCACTGGAACAATGCAGCCCATAAAACCACACTCACTTGTCACCGTTTGCAGTCTGGGCTTTTGCACTTCAAACAGTTCTGCAAAATTGCCAACTTACATTTGCACACCATGATCTGAAAACTGCACCAGAAAAGGGTCAATAAATCATTTCATCCATGGATGGCTTTTGACTGTATAATAGCTATTTTGTATTATTATATATACTGGTTTGTTGGAAATAAGCAAAGGGAAGGCCAGTGGGTTAATTTATGGGAGTGGAAGTGATGACAGATCTCTGTTGGGAAACATAATGAGAATGACCCGTTTATGGAAGGAGCTGATGCGTTAGCGCTAGCGTTAGCGCACACACAGCTGCGTCTGATGCCACGGTGATGTGTGCAGAGTCTCCACCACAGCCCTGCGACCTCCAGCAGCAACATGAGCTTAATATAGCAAGATGTGCCCCTTATAATAAGAAAATAAGGTTGGAATATCTACTGCACTGTGTGTAACCTAGGTTACCAACAACACATACACACACACAGACGCACACACACACACACACGCACACGCACACGCACACTCACACTCACACACATGCACACACACACACACACAAGAAATAATGAATACTCTACCCATTCAGACATACAAACATACACCCATATACCCCAATTCACACACACAGATGCACACACACACACACACAGGCTCACGGATGCACCCACATGACCAGATACACACATATGATGATAACAATTCCAATTTCAGAAAAATAAGCCAACTGACCAATGAACATAAAGATGCCACTGAGGATGCCGATGCTACAGACGGCACGCTAATTTAACAGCCTGCCTGTGTCTGATTGCTCTTAGTGTGCAGACAGAGTGGGAGACGAGCAGAGTGGGGCCGTCTCAGGAAATGAACCCTGCACTCAACGCCGACCCTTACGCTAATGCAGTCTTATTAGATACCTACACCTCAGCTCTCCACTGAAAGAGCTCTCCAGTAACCTTGGTAACCGCTGAGGAGTACGTACTCTAACCCTTTTCCCCCGATGGCACAAATGCTGCTGCAGAAACATGAGCAGTGGATCTACCTCTGTGTATTTAAAGAGGAGAGATCACAGAAATGGGAGCATTGAACCTCTCACTGTGTGTTTGAGATGAGAGTTTCAAACAGCCCTTAATCTCAGTCTTTGGCTGCATGTACATGTTTAAAAATGTACTATTTGTATCCAATATTTTCCTTGCGGTCTAAACAGCCACATGGAACTTGCTTTCTTCCAAATCTGATTTAGAGCACATCTGTATGGAATTAAAATCTGATTCTTGTCCATGTGACTAGTGAATTAAGTTGAATATGACATCATCACTCCATGCCAATAATAATAATATATCAATCATAATAACAATCATAATAATAATAACAATCCATTGTGAATTATACACTATTACATACAGTTCTGCCTCTGTATACACACATTACAGTAGCTTTCTGGCAAATGAAGAATTTCATTATGACAAAACTCATTGGGGCTTTTCTATGACAGCTGTGATTGAAGGCAAATATCACATGTTCTGCAGTAAGGTTTTGTGACAGTTTTAACATCTGTAGTTGAAAATGTCTTCATTCTGTCATTCTAGACCAGAGGTGTCTGTCTAAGTGGGGCCGGGTAGGCGGGGGCTCTGTGTTCTAGTGCAGCGACTCAACAGACTATGGTTTGTTTTGAAGATGTCGATTTTGTTAATTAACTCTGACTATATCATAACAAAAGCGCTTGACAAAAAACCGCTCCCACACTGGACACTGAATATGCAAAGCTGAGGAGCTCTCAGAGGGACAAAGACAGCTGTGCCCTTCCAGCACACCCATTAGGGCCGATGGATATCCGCCATGCTGGGGGGGGCTTTTGTGTGCCTGCCCTCTGTGAGCACCTACACCTCCCCCTCCCTCATCATCCCCTCCCATTCTCCCCCAAGCACATCTGAGCGGGGACACATGTGTGCACACCCCCACACAGACACACACACACAGACACACACACAACCACACAGACAATGCACAGACACACACACACACACACCCACACAGAACACACACACCCACACAGACACACACTGCACAGACACACACACACCCACAAACACCCACACAGACACACACACAACCACACGACACATGCACAGACACACACACACACACCCAAACCCACACAGACACACACACACAGACACACACCCACAAAGACACACACACACAGACACACACAACCACACAGACACATGCACAGACACCACACCCACACAGACACACACAGACACACACACACCCACACAGACACACACACAGACACACACCCACACAGACACACACACACACACAGACACACACACACCCACACAGCCACACACACACCCACACAGACACCACATGAACACACACACACACACAACCACACAGACACATGCACACACACACACACACCCACACAGACACACACACACACACACACACAGACACACACACAGACACACACAGACACACACACACACACCACAGACACACACAGACACACACACACACACAGACACACATGCACATACACACGCACACTCACACTCACACACCCACACAGACAGACACATCCACCACACACCACACACACACACACACCCCCGCACGCACACCCAGAAAGAACCCACAACGACACCACCCACACAACACAACACACACACACACACAACCCATGCAGACAACACCACAGACACACATGCACACACACACCCACACGCACACACACACACACACACCCACACAGACAGACACATCCACACACACACTCACACAGACACACACACACACACACCCATGCACACACACCCACAAAGACACACCCACGCACACATAGACACACACACGTGAACAGACAGACACACACCCTGTGCTGGACGGGCAGTGTGTCTCGGTGAAAAAGCACATGGCGATGACGTCTCACACCATGATCACAAAACCAAAAGTCAACCGAGCGTAAACAAGCACCTGATTATGAGCTGCTGGGAAAACTAATAAATAAAACAACTTTTTTCAGAAGAGCTGGGACATCATTCAAACATTCAGCCCACATGTACAGAGATCAATACTGTAAACCTTCAGCCCATATTTTCAACCTTTAACGCAAACCATCAACATTCTTTTTTTAATGTACGTAACACATCCAGAGACAGACCAAAGGAGAGATGGAAAGGGACAGACAGAGAAGAGAGACTGTGTGAGTGTGTGACTGTGAGTGCGTGTGAGTGTGTGTGTGTGTGTGTGTAGGTGTGTGCATTAATGCAAAAAATATTACAAAAAGAAGCCTGTGATTACATTTGTGCAGCTGCTATTTTTTAGAGCTCAGTGAAACACATGACCGCTCCTCGGGGCCTCTCTTCAGAGATTAATGACAGGGTGCAAGTGTGATTGGCTCTGTTTCACAAAGGCAGCCTGGGGAATCCTGGGGAAGAGAATTATGGGAGAAAACATCAAAATATGTGAACAAGCCTTTCATTGATGCTCTGACTATCACAGTCTCAGTGTTTCATAATTATGATTAACGCAGTTATCTGTGGAGTGATGTTCTGGAGCTACCTATTTGCTTTGGCAGCCCTTAGAGGAAATGTCTACAGAGCATGTCTGGGAAGGCAGAGATATAGAGACAGGGAGGAGGCAGAGATAGAGAGACAGGGAAGAGGCAGAGATAGAGAGACAGGGAGGAGGCAGAGATAGAGAGACAGGGAGGAGGCAGAGATAGAGAGACAGGGAGGAGGCAGAGATAGAGAGACAGGGAAGAGGCAGAGATAGAGAGACAGGGAGGAGGCAGAGATAGAGAGACAGGGAAGAGGCAGAGATAGAGAGACAGGGAGGAGGCAGAGATAGAGAGACAGGGAAGAGGCAGGGACAGAGAGACAGGGAGGAGGCAGAGATAGAGAGACAGGGAAGAGGCAGAGATAGAGAGACAGGGAGGAGGCAGAGATAGAGAGACAGGGAAGAGGCAGAGATAGAGAGACAGGGAGGAGGCAGAGATAGAGAGACAGGGAGGAGGCAGAGATAGAGAGACAGGGAAGAGGCAGAGATAGAGAGACAAGGAAGAGGCAGGGACAGAGAGACAAGGAGGAGGCAGAGATAGAGAGACAGGGAGGAGGCAGAGATAGAGAGACAGGGAGGAGGCAGAGATATAGAGACAGGGAGGCAGAGATATAAAGACAGGGAGACTCTGCTGAGGATGTTCTGAATTATGCCTCTGCACTGATCAGCTGCTGTACCACTCTGAACCCTTCTAATCTCAAACTGCTTGAGCAAAGCAATATGGGTTTGGTTAGTATACTGAAGGGAGACTACCTGGGGAAATCAAGTTGATAGCTGATAGAGGTGTTAATGGGCCAGTAGGGGGCACTCTTGCCTATGTGCCAAAGGTCCCAGCACAGTGATGGGGATGCTGTGCTGTAGAAGGTGCAGTCCTTCAGACGTGACAATAAACTGGAAACCTGCTGTATCAGATCTGCTAAATGATCTGTCAGTCCCTACACACAGTGATTTCCTTGGTCACCACTGCATAAGAGCACTGAGCTCTGAGTTTACCTGCCTGGTTATGGTCTCACAGAAAAAAAAACACCTGCCTCACACTCCTGCAGGGTGAAGCTCTCCGCCGGCATGGGGGGGCGCTGTTTGCTCCAGTCCCCATCTGCCACTACAGCTGGCAGAATGACTCACCATGACCCCATTCCCTGAGCGAGAGGACAGCACTGCGCTCCAAAACACAGAGTGAGTAACGTCTTTATACAAGGCAAACCACAACAGACCAAACACTCATCTGTATCACTGGAGACCTCACCCAGAGCTGACTGTGGCACAGAGAATAGGATGTTTATGGTTTTGGAAATATCTGTGCAGTTTCCTTCCCAGGCAGCATACAAATGACCCATAAATCTGTGCACAGCCCCGGTGCTCCAGGAAGACCTGGATAGGGAATGGAGACTGGAAGGAAGTGGGCTCCCTTCCTGCCTGAAACTTCAGTGTGTGTGTGCATGTACAGTATGTGTTTTTATGTGTGTCATTGCGCATACTTTATTGGCATGGCTATACAAGGTCTAGCATTGCATCAGAAATAATGACTAAAAAGCACTTGCAATATACTCCTCTCTCTCTCTCTCTTTCTGAAGGCCAGTAAGTGCAGAGGCCATCTGAGCGCGTGCACATGGGTGAGGGCAAGCAGCTCCCGGTAGCAGGGTCTCAGCTCTGTGCGTGTGCGCACTGTAGAGCAAAAGGAAGTCGCCTCATCTGTGTCAAAGCTTTCAAGGAGGGACAATGCTGAACAAATCGAAATCGTCTGCGACTTAGCGACAGTGCGCACGTCTGGCGTTGGTAGCAGACGGCTTATTAGGTGATATTTGGATATTAATGAGTATTTTTTTCATGATATTGGTTTTGGACAACCATCGGTTTGGCATCACCGTTCGTAGCAGGAGTGCAATGAAAAACGTCACTTATATTCTGCACAACTGCCGGCGTTTATTCTTTCTAACTGAGCAGCATCTGTCGGCGGGATCACTCGTCTCTTAAGTCTATTTCTCTTCTATTTGTTCATTAATTTTGTAACGTTATCCCGGGCTCGATGAGGAAATGTCCTAAGAGGAACTAGAATGTCTGAAGAGATGAACGTAAGTATACATTCACACTGCATATTGTTTTGACATTTCGGAGGTTTTGTTTATTATTCTGTGCGGAGTATCTGCTCTTGGCTGTTTATTATAGACACGCCTTAGCCTACTACTTGATCCTGAAATTACTTGAGCTTTGTTTTTCATCTGATCTTGAGGGACATATTGCTACACCATACAGATGTTGAACCCATTGTTTGCATTCTGTTTAGGTGTTATTGATTAATTGTGAAGTTGGCGCAGTTATTGCATTCAAACCTGGTGTTTTGCCGGGTGAATACTCATTATATTGTGTTTCACGCTTGACTTTTGTGAACCATGACATCATTTGAAGATGCCACGAATGACATAGCAATATATGCACACAAATTACGTTGGTTTTGTTTGTTTGTTTGTTTGTCTGTCTGTCTTACCCCACGCTTGCCTATTAGGAGGCTCATTTTGTATGTCTGATTTTTCTCGGCAAGAACAATTACTGATGCCCACACCACACGAGACATTTCCAATGCTGAGGGAACGCTGAGGTGGGGGAGGGGCTGAAGTGAACCTTGTGATGAGCAATAACATTCTCCCTGAATATATGATATCAGAGCCCCGACGCGCTATGTGTTCTGACAGGGGGTGGAACACTAAACCTTGGGAGCAAACGAATACAGGGCACTCTGCACACAGAATCCGGAAAAAAAATTTAGTTTCCAAAGCTCGCTGTATCGCTCTGAATAAAACAATGACCGGATGCTAAGAGCAGGCGTGTTTTGTTGCAAAACTGTCATGGGCATGAAATGTCTGGAAACAATTCGTGTTCTATTTTAATGAGTTGTTGCCCTTTCAGGAGTCAAATAACCGTCATGTGGGCAATTTAGAACGGAATCTCACGGCTGTCTCTTGAGATGTAGCCTGTCTGCTGTAGTGAGCGGAGGCAGGATTATATTGGCGATGTCCTATTTATTGTTTAATCTTGTAATATTCGGTCTTCGCGTAATGGCCACAGTTTTTTTCATAAAGCGGTTAGCATCCCACAAGCAGAGCAAGGATCGAAAATGAGCATTTCGGTAAGACACATTGTTAAATGACAGCACGTTTGTTTGTCGGAAGACTTGTGAAAGTAAGAGGTCTAGTGTCAAATTCTGCGGATGGCTGGAAAATATGAGCACTTACGAATGTATTAGCTAATGTACTCTGTACAGCGCAACTTAAAACGGATTTTCAGGATCCAATTGAGACAAGTAAATGTTCTGTACCTTTTTTCTTCCCTTTTAGCACGGGAACTGTGACGCTGAATGAAACTATCTTAAGCTATTTATGTCTTCCGCCGAAGGCTCACATTTCATAAACAGAACAAGACCGGACCCTGTAATCAAATCCACCCTCTCACAGAGTAGGACAAACACACTGTATTTGACAAGAAAGAGGCAAACATATTCACAAATATACACATCTAACTTTGGACAGTGGGTTTGTCCACCTGGCGGTGTTAAATATCCTGCCTCGGTCTTGGCACCCCAGTGTCCACACGCAGAATGCAGCAGAAGTTTCGGCGCCCTTTCAGTCCAGCTGCGGACTGGAGCCGGGACGAGGTCCGTCACAGAATAGCTGGGAGCGGCGACATCGGCCTTTCTCGGCACGGAAATGTAGGCCACATCATCGCTGTTTCCCAGATGATGACATAAACGTCTACTGACTCTAACCGCAAATCCCTGCAAGGATTTTATTTTCGGGGCGCCCATTCTGGTTGTGTGGGGGAAAATAGCACTCGAACACGTAGGGCCATACTTTCTTTGGCAGAGCAGCGCAGCGCAGCGCAGGCGGTGGCTGTACTGCCTGAAACATGAATCTGCGAGAAATATAGCAGTCACAGTGATGTGCATGCACGTTACGTTTCATTTACCAATTGCATTCGCAGTGGCATGCATAAATTTGTATCATCATGACATTTTAAACCTTTGAAAGGGTATAGGACTGAGGAAGGTTTTTACCTTCCTTTCCTGCATTCCTATATAGCCCACAGCCTTCAATATTATTTACCTACTGCTGTGATTATGTATTGAATTGTCTTACATACTTAGTTTGGTTGTTCTGGAGTATATGTAACATGCAATGTAACGATGTCGAGGGACTAGGCTGAGCAAGGGTCAGTGTGATGTCATGACTCAGAGCATGCTCAGTGCTGTACGTAAGCAGGCGTCAAACCTCACCGCTGGCCTCTTCATCCTCCCTGCAGGACTACAGAGAGGATGGGATGGACTACAGCACCGATTCTTCCTCAAGCCGGTCCTCCTCAGAGACCAGCTCCAACATGGCCACGCCATCCTCTCCCAGAATGCACCTGGTGACGCTGGAGGACTGTGAGGATGATGAGGACTACCAGGACTACATGAGGAAGGTCCTGGGGGAGTGGGGGGGCAGGTACGGGTGCCATGGCGACCAGGGCGGCGTGGGCCAGGAGGGGGGCCGCTGTGAGCCGGTGAACAGCCGCAGTCTGGCGGAGGAGTTCCGGGACGTTCCGTGCCCGCCTCCCGCACGTGACGGCCGTTCCGCCACGCTGGCGGCTGCGGTACCTGAGGAGCTGAAGCAGAATGGGAACGTGATTGTGGTCACCAGCCCTCAGCCGGTCACCCACACCTCCATGGGCTGGCAGCGGGGGGCCGGCGCCGGGGCAGGGGGCAGGACTGTAGGAGTGGTGGTACCCCCAATCGACTGGGACGCCCTGGAGAAGCATCTGGCCGAGCTGCCGCCCCGGGGCTGGGAGGGGCACAGAAGGAACCAGAACCAGAGGAGAACCAGCTCCACCTCCGTGAGTGTGACCTCTGGGCTGTCTGCCTGTCTGTCTCAAACAGAGGGGGGGTTGCTGGTTTGAATCAGGGGTGGATACCAAGGAGCACATTGCTGTCTAGATTATATGATGACTTCTACACTTCATAATTTAATTAGTGCATTCACTTTTGTGTTGTGACATTTTAGGGAAGTCTTCAGTGATGAACTCCTGAATCACAGTTGAAGTCTGTTCTTTTGGCTCAATATAAAACAGTTTATACAATGGTCAAATCTGTAATCTAATAGCGCTGATGCACCCAGCCTATTCGCTAACTGAGTCTGGGTGGAAATAGGAAAAAGAGGACGAGCCCTTCAGGAATGGAGATCCCCATATCTGGTTTAAACTGATGATGAGAGAATGAGGTTTAATGAACCCCACGATGGGTGGAGCTACAATAAAAACCATATTTCACTGCCAGTCTCAGCCAATCAAAAGATTGTGTTCCTCAAAGCAGAACATGACTGGTTCAATCAAGCTGATAACCGCTTATGGCAATTCTGTCCATTTTGTCCATGGAATCTCAATCTCCCATCACTAATTAAAACGCTGATTTTCAAAGGTTTGGCTGTCATAACTAAAGCCCAACAGTCTCATCCTTCTTGTCAGTGTCTGGGATTTTAGCTGCTGTGCACTATGGTGCACTGTAAGTATGAAACAGCAGTAGATAAAGAGGCTAGGAAGCTTGCCATAGGACAGTTATGATGATTAAAATACGATAATATTGCTGGGATTTTTTTAATCATTATTTTGTATTTGTGTAACTAATAACATAAAAACCTAGAACAGTACCACAACTAATACCATTACGTAAGTGTTAAATAACAAAGCTTTCATGAACAGTTGGAGATAACATGTGACTCCTGTACTGACAGTGTTCTGTGTTCCTGTGGGATTGCGTCATTCTCTAATCCCAGGCAGGCCTTATCAGGCGGTCTCATATTTTTATTTGGACAGAGGGTGGTGACTGTGAAGCACACTGAGGCCTTTAATACAGTATAAAAGAGTACTGCTGGCCCAGTCTAGTATGGTAGAGTACTGCTGGCCCAGTCTAGTATGACAGAGTACTGCTGGCCCAGTCTAGTATGGTAGAGTACTGCTGGCCCAGTCTAGTATGGTAGAGTACTGCTGGCCCAGTCTAGTATGACAGAGTACTGCTGGCCCAGTCTAGTATGACAGAGTACTGCTGGCCCAGTCTAGTATGGTAGAGTACTGCTGGCCCAGTCTAGTATGGTAGAGTACTGCTGGCCCAGTCTTGTATGGTAGAGTACTGCTGGCCCAGTCTAGTATGACAGAGTACTGCTGGCCCAGTCTTGTATGGTAGAGTACTGCTGGCCCAGTCTAGTATGGTAGAGTACTGCTGGCCCAGTCTAGTATGACAGAGTACTGCTGGCCCAGTCTAGTATGACAGAGTACTGCTGGCCCAGTCTAGTATGGTAGAGTACTGCTGGCCCAGTCTAGTATGACAGAGTACTGCTGGCCCAGTCTAGTATGGTAGAGTACTGCTGGCCCAGTCTAGTATGACAGAGTACTGCTGGCCCAGTCTAGTATGACAGAGTACTGCTGGCCCAGTCTTGTATGGTACAGTACTACTGGCCCAGCGTAGTGTGATATAGTACTGGCCGCCCACAGCTCTGAAGCTTAGATTGGGGCAGAAACTCTGGTTGATAAGATTTATCTCATGTAGAGGCATTGGCAGGATTTGAATTGTGAAAAAATGACCTTTTTCTTTCCTTTCGTAACTTTGGTGTGATTTGAATATCCTTGTCTAGCTTGCATCATCTGGGTAAAATCAATTGAGACTGGTTTTGCTGCTGATAGAAAAAAACTACTCAATGGACAACACCTACAAACGATTCAAAAGCTGTCCTTGTTTAGTACAGATCTGTCTCTTTTCATACTTTATATAAACAACCTATCCATACATAAAACAGTCCTGTGTTAGTCATAGTGCTGCCTGTCTTAGGTCATAACTGGAGTTCTGAAAACTGCAAAGCACACATGACATATATAAATAATGAATGAACAAGTGCAGTGCATTATGGGACATGAATCTAAGCTCCTCATCCCCAAAGGTTACGCTTGTGTAAACATGACGAAAGGAAATAGGAAAGGAGACGTGCCGTCCCTTTCCCTCTCAGTACAGTAAACTCAAACTGTCCTTGTTCCGACTGCCAGGAAGAACCTTCCAGGTCACCTGCGATATGGAGGATCCTTCCTGGCTTCGGGGGACAGTTTGAAAGCAGTCCTTGTCTGCACCCTGCTGAGGCTGGTGAAGGCCGTTCCTTTGGCTCACAATGCAGTAAATGCCTGCAATAACTGGAGGCCTGACTGGTCTCCCACCCTGGAATAACTGTGCCCGACCCCCAGGTTGGTTATTGATCACTTTTGATGAATCCCACTGTATTGGGTGCATAAAATAATATCCCTTTATATCCTTCCAGAGCCAATCAGATCCTCCATCAGAGCCATTCATAAGGCTTAATGACACTGATTGGTCGGTATTGTTAATGAAACTACCCTGACTCTGTGGCTGTCTCAGTCTCAGTGGCTGTCTATGGAAGCAGCATTTTATGCAGTGTTTGTGCACTTGTGCACTCTCAACCCTTCAAAGCATGCCCCAAACATAAGATATTTGCCCTGTCAAAGTGCCCTTTTTTGTCCGATTTTAAGAAAGTATCCAACGTATCTGTCGGCGGCCAACATCACATGATTAATCTCATTAGTTAAATACAATTGGCAATCCATAATTTACCAATGTACACACATTTTTATTTGTCTTGAGTGAAACAAAAACACAGGAATGGCTAATGACCCAGTCAGTGTCTGTGCTGTGTTCAGACACAGCAGCGCACAGAGGACACTGGCTGCTGCCTCCTCCTGTCTGAGACTGTGCTGTAGCTCCCTCCATGCCCTTGCTGGAGGCTGAGCTGCAGCTAGGAGGAACCCCAGTGACACACAGAGTCCCCCATGTTCAGATGGCTCCTGACAGCTTTGCGCCGGCCGCTGAAATGTGGGCGGAATCAGCATGCCACTGTCTCCCATGGAAATACAGCCCACAGGCAGTCACTCATGGCTCCTGTAAGGTTGACTCAGGTCCTTCTCCTGGACTGGTAGCTGCACTGTCCTTACTGAGAAATTTTACAGCTAATTTGTACACTACATACTATTTGTATGCAGTGGACTAGGCCCCAACTTCGCCCGCAACGATTGAGGAAAATGAATGATGAGCTCTGGACAGTGAGAAATTCTGGACTCTGTGCTTCAACAGCATTAGATTGTGAGTGGAGTGACCTCATTGCCCTTTGGCCATGTTTGTTTACTGTACTACAGGAGTCATGGGATTCAGTGATACTGTGGGTCTGCAGCAGATAAGCGTTTTTTTTTTTTTAGAACGGGGAGAGTTACAAGCGTTGGGGTGCAGGGGAAGTTATTGTTATCTTGTTGACGTCTGGTTAGCCAACAGAATTGACGGACAAAGTGTCAATGGTCCAGATGTGAAGTGGCTTTTTTGTTTTGACTCAAAGTAACTATTTGTTATCAATGACATAAAGCTTTAAATTTGAACAGAGGGAGACTCTGGTCTTACTGGCCTAGTTTTCTCAGTGCAATGTGAGAATTCAGAGGAAATATTACCTCAGGGGCAGACAATTCTGTGACTGTCCAGCAGGTGGCGATGTTGTAAAATTTATTGGAATGCAGCTTTCGGCGAACAGGAGACTCAACTTTGCTCAGTCTGCAATGAAGTGGAATGGTGGAGATCCATTAGAAGGTCTTGATTAGAAAGATTTGTTTCTATATTTTTCAATTTTTTCTTTTGCTGCATTAACTTTCGTTGCCGTATCAAAAATAATTTATCCACCTCGACTAATCGAGTAATGTCAATCAAACTGCTTAATACATTTCAACTATACATTATATCACGCATCTTCTAATGATGTA
This sequence comes from Albula glossodonta, assembly GCA_019788955.1. Lineage (NCBI taxonomy): Eukaryota > Metazoa > Chordata > Actinopteri > Albuliformes > Albulidae > Albula > Albula glossodonta. Next base: position 65,970 of record JAFBMS010000214.1, read on the forward strand.
CAGTTTTCCCTCTGAACTCAATCCACACGGTCCAGTCTAACGGTATGGGGAGGTAAGGTTAAGTTTGATCAGGGGCAGATTCTCTCTCCTAATGGGGAGGGCTGTGGAGAGCACACATATTGATTAAATAGCAGAGGGCTGATTCATAGATATTGATCAGTAATGACCGACGTGATCATACGAAATGAATGAGAGTGGATCCTGATGGCTGCGGGGCAGTTAAGATGCTACTCTTTCTGTCAGAGTGAGAGTTAGAGGTGCGCACTGCTGCAGGGCGAGATGCAGAATGCAGAGAGGGAAACTGATCCACTTCCATTAGAGGAGAGAGACCCACAGTGCAGAGCTTCTCACATTCAGTACTGGGAAACCCCTGTGCATGCTGGCTTGTGTTACAGCCCGTTGTCTCTCTCTGTGTATTTAGTAGATATCCAGTGTTTATGTTCTACTGTATATCGCCTTGATTTAACGCCAGGTTTGGCTCATTTGTCATTTGCTGTGCCTTACAGAGATGGTGTCCTCATTTTCTCCTCATTTTCCATGATTGGGTTAGCCTCACTGACCAGGTATCCATACGTTAACTGGTCAGGAAACCACTGATTTCACATGTTACTCTACATTTTAGTCAATTGAGTGCAGCCTGTTTAAACAGAATTGTAATGTGGGCTTGAGAAAATAAATCATCAACAGACACTGAAAGTGGAACACAAATATGAAGTAATGACTTGTTACAATCCAGATGTTGTAACTGGTGCTGGATGGAAACCAGCATACACAGGGGGTACCCCAAATGTTGGTGGTGGAAAGTGACACCCAGAGTTGGAAAGATGTGGTTGGTGCTAACGCTCGGAAACAAATCACCACAGTAACACCCAGAGAAATGTTGCATCATTCAAGCTGGACTTACCTCTTTCTGAAGAAGACAGCCATTTTGCACCACATACACTATACATAGCTGGTCCACATGGAGGGAGGGAGAGAAAGAGGGAGAGAGAGAGAGAGAGAGAGAGGAAATGAGACGAAAACAGTGTTAAAATGCAGCTGAATTATTTAGATTTTGTGTACGCTGTTGAGCAGCTGGCTGGGCTGTCTGAGGTCTTTGTACAAAATGGATGACAATGTCAGACTGTGGCAGATGCAGGAGTGGGACCCCCCGTGCTCTCACAGCATGCCCCCCCAGGCAGAACAGCTGGTCATCTCCTTAAGGCAGCCCGCCCCGCCAGGACCAGAGGTAGTGTGGGGATGTTCACTGGACCAGAGGTAGTGTGGGGATGTTCACTGCATGGAAAGGGTATGTGAACTCCATGTGCTTTCGGTATGGTAAAAAGTAGAGACTGTCTTTGGAGCATATTTATACTTTTGTCAGTGTACACGATAACCGCAAATATTTGAGCTACATGTTACCTTGTGTCATGTGTTGTCCTCAGGCTGTTCCGGAGATCATACATGCTCGTTCCCCATGTCCGGGTGTCTCTGTGACAGAAAGGGGTGTGTGGTGAATTATGAAGGACAGACTTGGTGCTCTAGGAAACGACCCCATTGCACTGAAGTGGAACGGAATAAAGGAATATCATTCGGAGGATGTGAGGTCTCTGTATCACCTAAAACACTCCTACTCCTGCGGGAACGCAGTATCAGATAGGAACAGATTGGTTTATGACTCGACTGGCAGGTGAATGACATGTCAATCTTGAGGGTCGTCATGGCGACTCCGATTGTACCACAGCCTGCTGTGAGCACCGCGAGTCGTTGTCCTCTGCCTTGTTGTTGCCTAGCGCCTCTCCATGGTAACTGTACTTGCAGGTCTCACAGAGGAGGTGGTGATTGATGAGACTGTGTGAGAGTCTGAGTTCCATTAGCCAGCCTCTGAATCTAAACATTTTTCAAATGACAAGGAATATCTGAGTGTCTGCCTGTGTTTATGTTTGTGTATGCACTCATATGTGCATATGTGTCTATGTGTACATGTATATGTATTTGTGCCCACATGTTTGTGTGTGTGTGGTGTGTGTGTGTACATGTGCCTGTGTTTGTGTGTGTGTATGTATGTGTGTGTGAGTGTGTGTGTGTGTGTGTGAGAATATGTGTGTGTCCGTGCGTGTGTGGGGTGTGTGTGTTTGTGTGCATGTATGTATGTGTGTGTGCGTGCGTGTGTGGGGTGTGTGTGTGTTTGTGTGTGTGTGTGTGTGGTGTGTGGGGTGTGTGTGTGCGTGTATGTATGTGTGTGTGCATGTGTGTGTGTGTGGGGTGTGTGTGTATGTATGTGTGTGTGAGTGTGTGTGTGTTTGTGTTTGTGGGGTGTGTGTGTGGTGCTGCACTAATGAGCTGCAGTGTGACTCTGTCTGTTATATAAAACAAAGACAGGATCCATAACAAGGAGCAGCATCCTGGAGCCCCAGCAGAAGACACACACACACCCCACACACACACACACACACACACACACACACACACATGCACACGCACACACGGACACACTCACACACACACACACACACCCCACACACACACACACACACACACACATGCACACGCGCACACGGACATACTCACACACACCCCACACACACACATGCACACGCGCACACGGACACACTCACACACACACACACACACACACCCCACACACACACACACATGCACACGCGCACACGGACATACTCACACGCACACCCCACACACACACACATGCACACGCGCACACGGACATACTCACACACACACCCCACACACACACACACATGCACACGCGCACACGGACACACTCACACACACACGCCCAGTCCATCTCTCTCTGCTTCGTTAAACCCAGCAGGTCAGATTATCGGAAAAAGACAGAGACACAGCCCAGATCAATACTGTGTTTTTGCGAGCTGTCTGCAGCTACAGGAGGATGAGAATGTGTGTGTTAAAGGTCTGCATGACTCATAATGACGTTTCTCTGCTACATACCTCAATCTCCACTTAAAATTATCCTGCACAGTGATCCAGGCTGGGAAATATACGTCAATGAATGTATTATTAATAGGACCATCGACATCCTCCAACACTGATTTCCAGTGTGCCGTGTTTTCTCATAAATTACAGGTATGACATGGCCATCTTGTTTGTGCAGTTACCGAGCAAACGAACAGGTGTTACTCTTCCCAATCATGTCACACAACATCACTTTTTTTATGAGTGTTACTTCCGGTGAAATCTCTAAGTCAATTCGGACGGAGTGGGGCAACAGGGCTGTATTCTGATAATAAGCCTGCCCTTGCCATCAACAAGGGAAGCGTCCTCGGCGTTCTTACAGGAGAGGCATTTTTGCCAGGTCTCGTCACGGTCCTAAGGAGGTGTAATGCTAAGGGAGAGTCCCTGTGCCCACTGTGCTGCCGTTTCACTGTGCATGCTGACCCACGCTGACCATGCCCACATCCGCCCGCTTCCATGGTGAAGTGAGAGGTGGGTTTCCTCCATTTCCTTTTCTGTCATGTTTAATCCCATGCCGTGACGCAGGAGCTAAATTTTGGATTTCCTCTCCGTTTTTGGGCAACCCCCCCCACCTCAAAAAACAAAAACACACACCCCCGCACCCAGCCACCGGAACCAAAGACAAAAAAAACATTCTCTCTCTCTCTCTCTCTCCTTCTGCTGGTCTCTAAGGGGCAGTGCTATTTTCCGCCAACACAGTGAGAGAGAAAAAAAACATGAGAGAGGGAGGGAGGAGGGGGAGAGAGAGAGGGAAGGAGAGAGCAAGGGAGGGAGGGAGAGAGACTGCTACATATGCAGGTTGCAGAGGCAGTAGCAGCAGCAGTAGAGACAGGCTCAGCCACACAGAGGGTCTGCAGCAGCAGTCAGTCTGCATAACCTCCATCTTACACCAGCAAGCACGGACTCTCTCTCTCTCTCTGCACTCAGTCACTTACTCGCTCGCCCGCACCTCCGCTGCCAGTACGGACACAGTCACCCTCAGCACAGGGGAGTGAGCGCTGGACAGGCAGGTTCAGGTGTCGGGACAGATCAGAGAGCCCAGCGCAGCACAGCACAGCACAGCTTAGCACAGCTCCAGGGGTTTACACTGAAACATGGTGCAGAAGGAGAAGTGCATTTATCAGGTAAGATGCCTGATGTTTCCACAATGTATGTGTGTATGTTTATCTACATGTGTGCATGTATTTAAACGTGTTTGTGTTTCGGCATATTTTTATGCATTTATTTGTATGTATTTCAGGTGTTGGTGTCTGTATGCATTTTTTGTTTGTGTTGTATGCACACATGTCTGTATTTGTGCTGTTGTGTGTGTATGTGTGTGAATCCCTGTATGAGTGGATATATATTTGTTTCATGATAGTGTGTTTGATTAATGTTGATAGCGGTGCATCTGCATGTTGGCAGTCTGGAGGGGACTTGTTTGAACGTGTTTCTGCCATCCTGAACACCCCGGCTGATGTACAGATTTGGTTTTGAGGGCACATCGCACGGGTCTGGAACGGTTGCTAGGAGCGCACTTGACATTTGGGGAATTAGAGCACTGTTCTGTCACACACTGAGGCTGAGTGCTGGAGGGGGTCCCTCAGGGGAGCGGGGGGCGTGTGGGGGGCTCACTGAGACGTCTGTTTGCGGGAAAAACACCTTTAACATTTCACACAGACAGAGGGGCGGGGAGCGGGGGGCTGCGGTGTAGCGGGATGACGTCCGATACTTCTGCTCATTGCTATGCTAACGGCGTCCCACCTCCCACCAGCGCGTGATAACCGACAACCATGTGATCTCCCAGACGCACTGCATCACTGGCTGTGTGTGTGTGTGTGTGTGCGTCTGTGCATGTGTGCACGCGTGCGTGTGTGTGTGCGTCTGTGCATGTGTATGCCCGTACGGGCCTGGCTGGTGCTGGAGATGGTGTGTGACCAGCATATTAATGATGACACATTAAAAAAAAAGCATCCCAGCATCCCTCAGGGTTCAGCCGGGAAACGGAGGCTCCTGAGCGGGAAGAGGAGACTCCCATGAGGCTGTGGGTTGTGTGGAACTGCGATCGCGCTGCAGACAGCTCTTTCTCATTCGTCAAACGATGGGGCTGTTGTCTCGTTATACTGTGACAAACACACACACACACACACACACACACACACACACAGGGTATAACATGACCTTGTCATTATTTGATCAGTTGCTCCTCTGAGAAACTCTTCCTCATCTCAATCACTGTGGAGCAAAAGAAGAAACATGAGGAAAACAACAAACACTGACAGAGTGATAAAAATAAAACAGGCAGCTAATTATGGAGAGACAGAGAGAGAGGAGGAGATGGAGAGAACAGGAGTGGAGAGAAAAGAGAGTGGGCAAAGAAAAGAGAGGGATGGATAGAGAAAGAGAAAGGGGGAAAGACAGAGAGAGGCAGTGAACAGGGGAATGGCAGGCCCTTTGAGCTAGAAACTGAGTGAAGACAAAAAGGCGGGTCTCCCTGAGAGACAAGACTCTTGAAAAGGCTGGTCTCTCTTAAGTCTTTTCTCTCTGAAGTCTTGCTAATCTAAAGTCGTCTCTCTCTGAAAGGCAGCCAGATTTGGAGGTCTGAGAACAGCAGGGCTAGTTTTGCGATGAAAATCTCTCCAAACAGGCTACAGCCCAAAACGGTGATTTACTGAGCGCCTGGCTGAACGCTGTTTACCTCATGTTGTTATTCAGGCTCCTGATTGGTCGATTGTGTGAGCTTTGACATGGAGATTTCACCCTATTGGCTACATCACAGAACATAAAGCACATCCATCAAATGGGAACAGAAACATCTCAAAGACTGATACAGGATGCTGTGAACCAGTAGAGTAAAATCCCAAACACCATGCTATATACGCGCTGTCTAGAAGCTGAGCCTGGAGCTGTTTGCGTACCTGATGTTGAGCTGGAAGCCCAGTTGATGGGGACTGTGGCTGACTTAGGGGGCAGGATTGTTGACCCTCCCCTCTCTTTGCATATCAATGACAAAGGGAAAGAAGACAAATGGCAGGAGGGGCTAAAGGTGGGGGGGGGGGTGGATGCTGGAAACAGCTGATGTAAGGGGGAAAACTGCACAGCTTAGCTGGTTAAGGGGAAAAGAATTTATGGGAGAATACCTCTCATATTTTATTAAATATTTTTTTAAAAGCTCCTTGAGTGAGCTTAATATAATTGTAAACAACTGCAGCTTGCAGCTAATGTGTATCAAAGGGTGAGAGAGAGGAAGAGAGAGCGCAGGGGGGGTGGAGAGAAAGAGAGAAGCGGGAGAGAGGTCACTTTTTTGTGTTGACAGAGATATATGCAGGACAGGAAGGTGTCCCCCCCTCCCTCTCCACCCCTCTCTCTCCTCTCCGTTCCTCTCTCTGTCACACACTGCCATGTGTGCTCACAGAAACACAGCCAGATAATTACCATGCCCTTAATTATCTGTAAGAAGTTAATTACTGCCTGATCATTCCCTGGGAAACCACCTGTGTGGAGAGGCTGGTGTGCTGCGGGTCTCCCAGCCTGGGGACGAGCACAAGCCCTGAGAGCATGGGAGCGCTGTATCTCAGCCAGCCTGGGGACGAGCACAAGCCCTGAGAGCATGGGAGCGCTGTATCTCAGCCAGCATAGGGCTGGGGATGGGCTGGCTTATTACCACTGCTCTCTCTGTCAGCCGTGACCAGGATACCAGTCAGTGAGTGAGTGAGGCTGGCACAGTGATGACTGAGCCCCACACTGGCACAGTGCTGACTGAGCCCAACGCCGGCACAGTGATGACTGAGCCCCACGCCGGCACAGTGCTGACTGAGCCCCACACTGGCACAGTGCTGACTGAGCCCCACGCTGGCACAGTCCTGACTGAGCCCCACGCCGGCACAGTGCTGACTGAGCCCCACGCCGGCACAGTGCTGACTGAGCCCCACACTGGCACAGTGCTGACTGAGCCCAACGCCGGCACAGTGCTGACTGAGCCCAACGCCGGCACAGTGCTGACTGAGCCCCACACTGGCACAGTGCTGACTGAGCCCAACGCCGGCACAGTGCTGACTGAGCCCAACGGCGGCACAGTGCTGACTGAGCCCCACACTGGCACAGTGCTGACTGAGCCCAACGCCGGCACAGTGCTGACTGAGCCCCACGCCGGCACAGTGCTGACTGAGCCCCACGCTGGCACAGTCCTGACTGAGCCCCACACTGGCACAGTGCTGACTGAGCCCCAGTAAGTGTCTGCTTTTCAACAGCAGAAATACAACCAGAGACTGCTGTAATAATGGGGCTGGCACAATCACTGCTGGCAGAGCTGTCACCTGTGCACATGTACACCGTGTGTGTATGCGATTGCTGGCAGAGCTGTCACCTGTGCGCATGTACACCGTGTGTGTGTGCGATTGCTGGCAGAGCTGTCACCTGTGCGCATGTACACCGTGTGTGTGTGCGATTTCACACGTCTGCGCTCCTAATTAGTCTCAGTCTCCATCTCGCTCAGGTTGAAGTGTGTCTTTGTTGTGTGATTCACAGTGACACATCTCTTCAGAAATGTAACTCCCTCCCAGCGTTTCGCTGATTCCTCCTTCACGGGTGGCGGAGCTGGCTTCGGTCCTTCAGTCAGCACGCCAGTGATGCCCAAACCCCTGAGCACACCTGCTTCAGCCACGCCCACACCTCTGAGCACACCTGCTTCAGCCACGCCCACACCTCTGAGCACACCTGCTTCAGCCACGTCCACACCTCTGAGCACACCTGCTTCAGCCACGCCCACACCTCTGAGCACACCTGCTTCAGCCACGCCCAAACCCATGAGCACACCTGCGTCAGCCACGCCCAAACCCCTGAGCACACCTGCTTCAGCCACGCCCACACCTCTGAGCACACCTGCTTCAGCCACGCCCAAACCCATGAGCACACCTGCTTCAGCCACGCCCAAACCCCTGAGCACACCTGCTTCAGCCACGCCCAAACCCATGAGCCATGCACACACCTCTGAGCACACCTGCTTCAGCCACGCCCAAACCCATGAGCACACCTGCTTCAGCCACGCCCAAACCCCTGAGCACACCTGCTTCAGCCATGCACACACCTCTGAGCACACCTGCTTCAGCCACGCCCAAACCCATGAGCCATGCCCACACCTCTGAGCGTAACCTTTACCAGAGCAGCCAAGCCCAGGGCCCGCTGTCTCCCTCAACCAAAGCCACATACTTCCTGTGCCGTCACCGCAGCGATAAGCCAACATATGGTCAGTGCGCAAACCTGTGGGCGCCTGGCTGGGGGGGGAGAGGGGCCAGAGACTGAGATACAGGGTGTTTCAGCCAGGCCTGGCTGAGTCAGGTTTTGCCTGGCCAGCGTGGACCTCCAGCCACAGCTGGTAAAGGCACAGCCTGGACTCAAACTGGCAGCCTCACGGCTCACAACTGCACCATGAGCACGTGCCTGTGACTGTGTGGCTCCCACCGAGGGGTTTTAACGCCTTCAGACCCGCTGTTTTCTGGTCTTGATCAGAATGTGCTTGTCTGTACTGTCCACCTCCCCGGTCCTTTTTCTTTTTAAATATGAAACGTTGGGATCTGTGTGCGATGAGTGTGCTGTGTTTGTCTGAAACAGAGGGATGAATGACTCAGTGTGTGTATCTGTGATTGTTCTAAAAGGAGACGTTATCTCTGAGATGAAAGCGAGGTGCGGGCAGAACGCTGTGCGTGGGCACAGGGATATGGACGTCATGGTGACGCCAGTCTGCCGCCCATCACCAAGCTAAAGATCACTGTGTCTCTGGGAGGAGGGAGAGAGTGACTCCACAGATGTTCATACAGTTAGATTTGTGTATGCGTGTACACTCACTGCTCTTCTCTCTCTCTCTTTTTCTGTGGGTCCTTCCTCCACACTGTCTGCCCTCGTCTTCCTCTCCTCCTCCTCCTCTCCACATTTGTATTTGTGCTTGGGTACGAGGTCGCCGACGGTTACTGAAAGGACCTCTTTGTATCCATGGAGAGACAAAAGAACAGAGAGGAGAGAGATCGAGAGAGAGAGAGTGAGGGAAGGACAGAGAGGAGAGAAAGAGTGAGGGAAGGACAGTTTCAGTTTCTGCATTCACTGTACCACAACACCTCAGAATAATAGAGAAGCAGTCATTGATTGCTTTTACACAGCAGATCATTTCACAAGCTTCTCATTTATATTTTACACAATGATCATTTTTTCTTTTCCTTTCATTTTATTTTCCATGTTTTTCATAATTAGTCATTATTTTGAGCGTCTGTAAAGCAATTTGAGATGCAAACATGAAGGTGCCATACTCACCAAGTATATTATTACTGACAAAGAGGGAGGATGGGAGGAAAGGACAGAGGTGGAAAGAGAGGTGATATAGGTGTACCTACACGCAGGGGGTCTGTTTCTCTCCTCTTGCCCCATCCTGTCTTTAACTGCCCACAACCCAAAGCTAAACCCCTTCCTTTCACTCTGTCTCGTACCCCTTTCCCTTTCTTATCAGCTGCCCTGTGTTTGTGTGTGTGTGTTAGAGGAGAGAGCGCAGCATGAAACCTCACTAGTTGCTTGCGTCAGTACCTGGCACATGACCACAGACCATGTGACCGGAGCTTTGAGCGCTCTGGGAGCGGAGGACGATGGCAGCCAGCACCGTGTCACAGCGGGCCCTGTGCGCAGAGCATCTGTCCTCCTCCTCCGACCAGCACTGCAAGCAGAGCCCCACAGAGCTACATGACCACAGCTAGCCAGATAAGCAGAGATGTAGCACAGAGCTAGCCACATAAGCAAACATGTGGCTTATAGCTACATGCACAGAGGTAGCCAGATAAGCGGAGACATCATGCAGAGGTACATGCATAGAGCCATAAACTGTGGTGGAACTGACTCATCATTTTTTCAGAGCTGAATTAACACTGACCTTAGCTGCATACTTACCCTGTGCCGCTGTCTTGAGTTGAGGCTTACTGCAGTGCTCAGTGCTGGTGATGTAGCTGAGTACTGACTCAGTGCGGACCGGCTCCATTTCTCCTCTCTCCTCCACAGGCGCAGAAGAATGAGAGAGAGTCCATCAGGCAGAAGTTGGCTCTGGGCAGTTTCTTCGACGATGGACCGGGCCTGTACTCAAACTGCACCCCCAGCACCAAACCCTGCGTGTCCTCACGGTCAGTGTGTGTGTACATGCGTGAATCTCTGAACCTTTCTCATCGCTACTGTCTTTTTTTATTTTTATTATTCGTTTTTTTTTACTGTGCATGTGCTTTATAATCGTAATTCCTTCCAATCTCCTTACTGTGAGTCTGTTTTGCATAGCTGAGGGACACATACACAATACTGCCAGCAGGGGGTGCAGTAGCACAAAAGTCTGTTTCTGCTGAGGCTCTCTGCGCACTGTCAGAATTCCTGGATAATGGGACGCTACATTATTTTCACTTTCATTTCTCTTACTTCTGAGTTTTCGAGGAATTAGGAGAACTTCAAATAATATGCATACAATAACGCAGCTCTGGGCCTACTCAGATTCCCTCAGATTTACATTCAGACATATCACACATGCTCATAAAAGAACAATCTTACAAAAGTGCAAAAAAAAAGAAAAAAATAAATTATTAACAAAAAAAAAACTACAAGTCACTCTACAAAGCCATGTCATCAAGCTTGGAGGCATAGCGTCTTATAAAACTCCCACATTTGAGGACACTGCATGAAAGCCAGCCTGGATATTTGCACATGCTGAATTGTGTCCATTTCTATAATAGTGAGGGGGGGGCGCAGGTGAGTGTTGGATATTGTGGGGGACTCATTTTAGAGAAATAAATTTAAATACAACCGGTCTGTGTTATTGGGTGGACAAAAGTAGAAGGCACAAATACATGGGGGGGTATGTCACCCCTGACCCCCCATTTCCCACGCCCCTGAGTGAGAGTGCAGCAGGGGTGTGTTCCCGTGGCCAGCCCCAGTTCCGTGAAATGGCCGCTGCTCCAGGAAAAGATGCACAATAATGAACACAATCCCCTCCCAGGACGGGGAGGAGGGTTAGGGTTTTTCTGTCGTTATTTTTTGCATCGTCCCTGTGATATCACCAGCAAACCAAATAAGTAAAGTTAGAAAAACTCCAGCAGGACAGAGGGAGACAGAGAAAAAGGGAATGAGAGAGGAAGAGACAGGGGGAGAAAGGTAAAACAGGAATTAGAGAAAAGGAGCTAGAGGGAGAGAGAGAGAAAGAGAAAGAGAGACAGTTGTCATTATCATCATTGCCATTAGCAGAGTGATTACTGTTAGCACAAGTAGCAGTAGTAGAAACAGTAGTGGTAGTTGTCTTAGTTTTAGTAATATCAGTATTCCATGTGCTGTGGTTGGTGTTATTATCAAAATCCTCACTGTGTGACATCATTGTGCACCATTTACTATATTTCATGTTTTATTTCATTGCTGTATGCTTTGACAATATTCACGCATGTATTCTGTGCCAGTTGAGCATTTTTGAATTTGAGTTTGAACCAGAGAGATGGACACAGAGAGAGGGAGGGAGGGAGAGAGAGAGGGAGAGAGACAGAGAGGGAGGGAGAGGAAGATAGAGAGAGGGAGACAGAGATGGAGGGGGAGAGACAGGAGTTCCAGGTGGAAAGCGCAGGGTTCCACAGACACAGCAAATGCAGAGGATTCTCCCATGATGCTCTCTGCCTCCTATGGAAGGCCATCTCCAGGCTGAGGCAGATGGTCAGGGCACATTCAGAGAAACTGGGAGCATTCCCCTAAACTGGGCCTGTCCCGACCACCTGCGGTCCAACCCTGCTGCGCGGTCGCTCTTTCTCAAAATGGGGAAGCTCACACGCCAACCCAGAGGAAGTGTAGTCCTGTTGGACCGCAGCCAGGTCCCGTCCTCCGATCCCCTCAACCACAGCACGCCAAAAAGCAGAAATTCCTGCAACGTCCTGTGGGGGGGGGGGGGGGGGGAGTGAATGATTTAATAAGATGGAGGGGAGAGGGGGGTTCACGATTACATCATTAATAAATTCACCTATCAGTCTGAGTCATGCAAACTACAGTGCTGAGAGAGTGGTGCAGGTGAACAGTGTGTAAAGATAACCTGCTGAATGCCTTGCTCCCAGGATAGGTTGGGCCCACAGCCTTACAGTTCAGTACGTAACAGTCATTTAACATGCATCGTTACCTAGAGTGGGAGCAACCGTGGAGCAGCCCTGCCTAACGCCATTCACACACCACACAGGTTAATCTGTAACATAGCTCGCTAAGCCATCTGCTAAACCAGGTATAAGACAAGATCAATACCATAACTCTTATCAAAAATACATACTTCTCTAAATCAGTGCTCTGGGATTGGGAGGGCTTTGAGTCTGGCCTGTGTCTGTGTGTGTGTGTGTGTCTGTCTGTCTGTCTGTCTCTTCATTCTGTCCATGATTGGTGCTTGGACAGCCAGCTTGAAGTGACTCAAATCGTATTTTTTTCCCTCGTCAGATTTGTGTCTGATCTTTTTGAGGTCTAAACAGCTTCTCTATCCATCGCTCTGTCTGGCCTCTCTCTCTGTTGGTCTGTCTGTCTCTCTGACACCCTTCTGACTGTCTGGCTTCTCCTTGACCCTTCTCTCTGTCTGTCTGTTTATCTTTCTGTCTGTCTGTCTGTGCATCCACAGGCTGCAGAACAGTATGAACCTGCAGATCTGTTTTGTGAATGACAGCAGCAGCGATAAGGACAGCGATGCAGATGACAGCAGGACAGAGACAAGCTTGGACACCCCCCTGTCCCCCATGGTGAGCCCCAAACCCTATACCTTCCCCAAAACCCTCACCCCCCGTCCCCCACGGAGAGGGCATGCAAACCGCAATCCTAAACTGCGCTTCGTTTTTCAACAGCGCAACGGCCTAACTTTCCACCTTCTTTCCAAATTCATACATACACTCCACAAAATGGAGGGAGTGAGAGCGCTCCATTGGGTTCATTTAAAGACCACGTTTAGTCACACTGACGATAAGTATGAATCACATGATGATGGACAATGATCCAATTCCCAGAACAGAAGTCAGTTAAACTATGAATAACTGGTCCATGAGAGGCTATTTTCTGACTTCCTTTCTAAAAAGATGCCCCACATCCTGTGACAAATGTTCTGAGTATGTTACAGAAGGTAAGTACCTATTAGCTATCCTGTTCATTCAGCTATGGAGTGGCACTAGTTGGATATTACTTTCCCCACTTTATGGCAAAGTCCAATGGAATCACTCTCTGGTTGTGCTTTAACCGTTTCCCATTTGACCAATGACAGCGTGCAGTGTTTTGTTACCTGTGTTTTTGCACCTGGAGGCTGATTTCTGTCTATAAATCCACTGGACTGGGTGTTGTTATTGACGATGGTCATCTGTGTGTGTGTGTGTGTGTGTGTCCTTTGTGCCGCAGAGCAAGCAGAGCTCGTCCTGCTCGGACCGCGATGTGACGGAGGACGACTCGGAGTCCCTGGACGACAGTGACTTCCTGAGCCGGCAGAGGAAGCTGCAGGCGGAGGCTAAGATGGCGCTGGCGATGGCCAAGCCCATGGCCCGCATGCAGGTGGAGGTGGAGCGGCAGATCCGCAGGAAGTCCCCTGTGGCCGACCTGGTCAGTGCAGCTCGGGGTCAGGGGTCAGGGGTCAGGGGTCATCATTATCATCATCTGAACTGGTCATGTCATCACAGACTCTAGAGTGCGTCCCAAAACTTCACTCTCCTCTCTTCTCTCTCCTCCTCTCCCCCACTTCCACCCATTTCTAACTTGGATTTTTCCTATAGCAAAGAAGGGGAGAGGATGAGGAGGAATGAAGAGCACTGGGACAGCTTATTTGCCTGTTTGATAAAGGCCGGCTGATGTGCGTGTGCATTAGTGTCATTTGGCTGCCGTACACTGCACTGGCGGAAATCCTCAGGGAAATCGCTGTGCTTTAGGATGTTTTTATGCTGTCAGGTCCAGAGGGATTCTCTCTCAGTCTTTCTGGGCATCAGCATAATCACGTCACCCATCAATGCAAACTGATTTTCTGAGATTGGATACATCTGGTGGTCAGTAAAGTATCAATCAGTTCATTTGCAGATCTGGTTGTACCTAAGGCGGCGCGTTCTTTAAAGACTGCGTTAGTATAAGGTGGAAAGCAGAGGGCTGGCTCTTTGCTCAGGCCCTACAGACTGCCCTGCAGTGTTTGAGACAGTGACTGACTCAGTGCTGGAGGGGCAGGTGGTTGTTTCTTTAACAGGTCACCCCCAGGGTTTAGTCTATGCTGTCCCTCTTGGCTTTTGGGACTTGTATCCCACTCTAGGACTTTAGCACTCTTTTCCCTGGCTTAATGCACTTTGAGGTGTAGGTCGCTCTGGATAAGGGCGTCTGCAAAATGCCTATAAGTTAATGTGATGTAAAAGTGGCAGGACACGTCTGTCCACAAGACAGGCAAGGGAAAGTTGATGTGATGCAGAGTACAGACAGAATCGCTCTGTTCCTCCCTGCTCTTCCCACCACTCTCTCTCTCTCTCTGGCTGCACTCGCTCACGGCTAAAGAGGAAGCTGTGGTAAGTCACCAGACGTTAGCACAGTCAGAAAGTGGAAGTGCTCGGGAACGCCATTTCATCTGTGAGGTGTGGGAGGGTCCTGCCTGCAGCTAGAGGGCAGTGGCGAGCCCTGGGCTTATAAAGAAGGCAGGGTCAAAGGTCAAAGACAACAGCAGTGAGGGGCGGCAGTGTCGACCATGTGACAGACCGGGAATGTAATGGTGTGGAATGACAGGAGGGTAACTGTGAGCGTGAGGCTGTGCGCTGGCGAGAGTATGATGACGTGTGAATGTGACTGTAAGTGTGGCTGGGTGTGCATGACTGTGTGTGTGTGGGCATGCTGGCAGTACCGTCTGGGCCTGAATCAGACCCTCGTGAAAGTCACAGCAGTCACGCCATTGATAGTTGCTTAGAATTGCAGCTTAAGGTGTCGGAAGAGTGGAAGAAATGATATTGGCGATAATAATAAATAATAATAAAATCCAAAAGCAGTTACACCTTGAAGAACACTCTCTGATGGGCCACCGCAGTCATATTCAGGGACTATAATCTGCATTGATAGCAGAGGACAAGGAGAAGAGTAAGTAGTACAAGTAGAGTAAAGTACAAGTTTATTTCATTTAGTTAAAAAGTATACTTGAAGTATATGTCAAATTATGTTCCCAGTTTACTTTAGGAAAGTTAATTGAAAGTGCACCATTTAAGATGAAAGTTTTCAGTGACTGCATTTGGAAAGAGGGGCTTCCTGAGCTGGGATTCTCAGAAGGGAGACGCAGTCACTCCTTTTCGGACACTGAGGCCCTTTTGACATTTAGGCCCTCAGATTTCCCTGAAACGTAGGCCGTGCCCATATGGTGCCGAACATGCTGACATGACTCAGGCCTGCCCCCTGCTGGAGATATGTCGCAACATGCCACAGATATGCTGCCTTTATGGAAAAGCAGCTTCACAAAAGAGGAAACTCCCTGTCACTGAAGGCTTAATACGGTGCTGAACAAAAACTGGAATTCATTACTTTGGCACTACATACAAGTGTGTGTGTGTGTGTGAGTATGTGTGAGTGTGTGTGTGTGTGTTTGTGTGTGTGTGTGTGTGTGTTTGTGTGTGTGGGTGTGTGTGTGTGTTTGTGTGTGGGTGTGTGTGTTTGTGTGTGTGTGTGCACGTGCGTTTTATTGTGTGTGCGCATACATGTGTATATGTGGGTATTAAACGCTGCATTGCATATGCAGTAAATTGATGTTGACTTTGCCCCTGCAGCTGCCCCACCTGCCCCACATTAGTGAATGCCTGATGAAGAGGAGTCTACGGCCCATCGACCTGCGGGACATGAGCCTGGGACAGCTACAGGTCATCGTCAATGACCTGCACTCACAGATAGAGAGTGAGTACAATACAGACTCAATGACCTGCACTCACAGATAGAGAGTGAGTACAATACAGACTCAATGACCTGCACTCACAGATAGAGAGTGAGTACAATACAGACTCAATGACCTGCACTCACAGATAGAGAGTGAGTACAATACAGACTCAATGACCTGCACTCACAGGTAGAGATTATCATTCAGACTCAATGAACTGCACTCACAGATAGAGATTTCCATTCAGACTCAGTGACCTGCACTCACAGATAGAGAGTGAGTACAACACAGACTCAATGACTTGCACTCACGGACAGAGAGTGAGTACAATACAGACTCAATGACCTGCACTCACAGGTAGAGATTACCTTTCAGACTCAATGACCTGCACTGACAGATAGAGATTACCATTCAGACTCAATGACCTGCACTCACAGATAGAGAGTGAGTACAATACAGACTCAATGACCTGCACTCACAGATAGAGAGTGAGTACAATACAGACTCAATGACCTGCACTCACAGGTAGAGATTATCATTCAGACTCAATGACCTGCACTCACAGATAGAGATTTCCATTCAGACTCAGTGACCTGCACTCACAGATAGAGAGTGAGTACAACACAGACTCAATGACTTGCACTCACGGACAGAGAGTGAGTACAATACAGACTCAATGACCTGCACTCACAGGTAGAGATTACCTTTCAGACTCAATGACCTGCACTGACAGATAGAGATTACCATTCAGACTCAATGACCTGCACTCACAGATAGAGATTACCATTCCGACTCAATGACCTGCACTTACAGATAGAGAATGAATCATTTTGCTTTGTCTGTAATGCTTTGACACTGCAGGTCTGAACGAGGAGCTGGTGGAGATGTTGGTGGTGAGAGATGAGCTGCATGTGGAGCAGGACGCCATGCTGGTGGACATCGAGGACCTGACCAGGTAAGACCAAATCACCTGCTGTGTGCTCTGACCACATGCCATGGTCTTTTTTTCTACACACGAGATGAAGGTGGAATCAGTGAGGCAATGGAAGCTGTAGAAATTTGTGAGGAAACAATTGTTCCATCAAAGAATGTGAAGGTGGTCTGGATTTCAATTAAAATAATTTAAATATTTTATTTGATTTTCTAAATTTGGTCTGATCCTAAATGTGTTTTAGATGTTTTATTTCTAGAATTTCCATGGTAGAATTCTTAAATTGTAATAATAGTAATGATATTCAGTGGATCTCCAAATGCAGTTTCTGGAATTTTGTTTCTGAATGTAATTTATGTAAATTAGTTAATTTAACAGATACTTCAGTTTCAGCAAGTTTTTCTATTTTTTTAAATGTTTCATTGATTCTGCAACCATGGTGCTTTTCATTTTGGAATGTTGAAGAGACATTTTTTTCTTTCTTTAGTTTAGAATGTTTGCTTGGTTCTGGAACCATGACTATTGTCAGATTAGTTCCTCCAGTTCTAGAACGACATGCTCTTCAGTTCCAGAATGTTGTAATGCTTAGGGTTAGGGTCTTAAATTAATGTCTCAATTCTTTTTGGGCTTAATACTGTCGCAGAGTGAGACCTTCAGTGTCTTAAGTGTGTGATGAAAGTGATAAGTAGTCAGTGTAAAGACTCAAACAGACATTTTTGCATTTTATCTTTCATCCCTCTCTCCCTCTAGGCACGCACAGAGCCACCAGAAGCAGGTGACAGAGAAAATGCTCACCAAATAGAACGTGCCCTATTTATTCACCGGCCCCCACCTCCAACCCCCAGTCCCTGGAGCTGAGCACACAGGACGGCCTGTTCCCACTCACTCCTGTGGGTGCTCCACTCGGGGACTCACTTGAGGAGAGGAAGACAAGATGGAGGATGTTTGCAGGCTGCACTTGTTTATGTCACATGAGTTCAGTGTGTGTTAACCGTCGCATGGCCACGCTACAGATTTCCTATGGTATCCAGATGACTGGCTCCTGTTCTTCTTCCATCCTCTCTACTTCCTCTCAGTGCACTCTGGTCTGTCACAGGGGTCCCTGATGCTGAATTATAGCTCATGAATAATCATACGGGGACGCACAACGGTCCAAAAACTGATGTGGCAAAGTCAGAAAAGTGACGTGTCAGTGAGAGAATGAGGTAATGGTCCACGTCCTCCCGAAATTACACCCTCCTAAACCCATTCACCATGTGCAGCAACCTGTGTTTTTGCATAATTACAGATGTGACTGTTTGCGAAGGCGTGCTGCTTTTCCCAGTAATTTGGGGAAGTCATGCTTCACCGCGCTCAGCAATTCTAAAAACAGGAAGCACGTTCAGCCAGAGTGGGCCTGTAGACAGTAGAGAGACCAGACTTTTAATAATATCAATAATAATAATATTAATCTGAAGCTGATCATCTGGGTAAACTATAGAATCTGCAGTGATATTCCTTTCCCTGCTGTCGCACCTTACGCACAGTCTTTGGTCATCGTACTATGCTGTTTAATGCGTTTGATTTGACACGTGAATGATGGGTTCAGTATCAGTTATGGATACTGCCCTGGACCGTAGCAACCGAGACTGCTCCTGTCTTCTCATAGTCTCTGTGTGATGTTGTCTGTGTGTTTTTACATGTGCCACTAAACTAGAGTGGACAGTCACATGATGACTGCATTGGTTGCAACTCGAAGTAAGAAAAAGTAAAGAAAGATAAAGACAAACTAAAAGCTAAAAAAAAAAAAAAAAACTAACTTGGACAGTATTTTTAAAAACCTGTCACCTAACTTTGCACAAACAATAGTATTCCAAAACGCCGATAAATACTGATTTTGTTTGATGGTGTTGGATGAGAGAGGTAATCCATGCCTGCACTGAGGTGGAATCTGTAATGTTGGGTTACGTGTTCAATGTAGTGAGTCTGTGACTTTATGTGAAAGTTGATTTTCTGACACACATCATTTTACATGAATGTTTTAATGTCTGTTTCACACTACTGTCTTCAAAATCTTACAAAAAAAAACATTTTATGTACAGAAATAATGTAAAGTTATTAATAATAAACTATTATTTCATATCCTTTGGCAGGAGTGTATTTTTTTTGTCAAACTTTGGGTTTATAATGATATGAGCTGATAATGGACTCCCATGATATCCTTATGATGATAATGGACTCCCATGATATCCGTATGATTTACTCAGGTTAAATATCTCACTGAAATGGAGAGCAGCCCTGTTCCACTGTGGAGTGGAGCAGGGTCTCTGTATTTGCCCTGTTGCCCCTGTGCTGCCCTGCCACCCACGTCTAATCTCTACTCCTGACTCCAAGAATGGGACATAAAATGTACATGTTGGCTTTGAGAAGACACTCTTATCCACATTTTCACATTCTGACACACTATTCATTCTCATAACTTATATTTTCTGAAGTAATCTGGGCAGGGTACCCTGCTCAAGCATACAGCAGTGCCCTACCTAGAACTGAATATTCAGATTTGGGGGTACACGCCCCACCCCCATCGTTATACCACACTGCCATCCTTATGTACAGTATTATGTTTACTGTATACACACTTCTGAGTGGCAGTGAACAGACATGCCCTCTCCAAAACACATCGCCAAGCTTTTTTTCACACCAGAGTTACCAATTACCCGCACACAGGATGGCACTTTCTGTTAACTGGCTTACCAGAGGGCACCCACCGACTGATGTCTGCCCGTATCCAGGCAACACTCTGGCCAATCATGTGGGGCTGCTGACCATAGACGTCACTGGCATGGTCCTATAAAAACGGTCAGCTTCCTGCAGATTCCTGACAATGAAAAGAAATACCATGTTCAGAATGTACAACATTCAGAACATAACAATTATTTCATAAGATTGTCTGTTTGGGTTGGAAACATGTTTTGTAGGATACTCTCCTCGGGAATTTAAAGCATAAAAGCACATATTTCACCCTGGTCACAAAGAAATAACTGTCCATAATGTGAGAGTAACATGTAAATAAACCCAATTTTATATGCACAGCACAGAGCCCAGTGTATAACTGAGACCCCAAAATGGGCCCCGTGTTCTGAGATGATCATTCAAATGAAATTACATGGGTAGAGATAATGAAGGATTATACACACATGGAAACATTAACATAATCACACCTCTTATTTAAGGTTATAGGCATAACAGCTAGATCAAAACTACTGCTTTATTTAACTTTTTAAAAATATTTCAAAAATATATCAAAATCAGGACAATTCAACAAACATTAAAATATAATTACTATTATTGACTGTCAAACTTGGTTCACATTTTGTTCTAATTTTTTTGAATCTCAGTCTTTTTTCAGCAGTGAAACAGAAAAAAAAAGTTATTGAAAGTAATGATTTGATATCCTGGAAACGCTGCTGTGCGCTCTTATGTCCCCAATGAATCATCACCTCCTCTTCCCTTTTTTTGCAGAAAGCAAGACAACAAACGCCATACAATCGTAAACCACAAACACTTTACTGGGCTGAGCGCACTGTGCCAAAATGAGTAATGGGAGTTGCTGTTTAAGTCGCACACATGACATTTTTTGCAAGTTATTCAAATTCACAAAACAATGTCAACACCAAAATGAGAAATTTGAGAAAGATAGTTTTCCTTGTGATCATCTTGATTCACTAGCTGGCAACTTCTGATTAACAAGAAGGGAATTCCAAAATACAAAGGAAAGGGTTGAGCATTACCTAGAGCCATATGAGAGAGCGATGCAGTCACTGAAAAATATATAATGGTCAATTAACTTTGTTAATCCAAAGTTTTTGTTTAAACATTCTAAACTATTTCAGTGAATTTAGCAGAAACAATGTGGAATTATATGATTTATGTTTATTTAAAGTTTATATACGACTTAATTAATTATAATCAACTGTCAGCACAAAATTCATCAAAAACTATAGATGCAGATATCACACAAGACATCTGTGAGTGAGATGTCAGCAATTACTTCATGTATTGTATTCATTACTGTTATCCATCCATTGGGGAACAATGGGGAGCAAACACCTCAATCACCACCACTGTCTTGCGCCTATCAGGACGATGGACAGCAGCCATTTTGTGCCTGAATTCTGGCCACTCATCAGCCCGAGGTGGAGAAGAAGGGTGTGATATACCGGGTGTGTTATACTGGGAGAACATTGGCAGACAGGGAGACACAGCCAGGTGGGCCATTTTGCCAGGACATGAGAGAACCTTTTAATGAGCACAGCAGGTCAGGACCCCGGCTAAATGTCTCTTATGAAATAACGTCTCTTACATTAAGTTGGAACATTAAGTCCTTAAGTTCCCCCTAGGAAGTATAACACTACTCCATTCTGTTCCAACAAAGATTTCCACTTTGCTTTATTCCGAGGTCTCCCAGCAAAGCACTAACACCACACTTGCTTAGCTTCAGTACTAACCAAACCTGGCCCTGCTTTAGCTTCAGTACTAACCAGGCCCAGCCCTGCTTAGCTTCAGTACTAACCAGGCCCAGCCTTGCCTAGCTTCAGTAATAACCAAACCTGGCCCTGCTTAGCTTCAGTACTAACCATGGCCCAGCCCTGCTTAGCTTCAGTACTAACCAAACCTGGCCCTGCTTAGCTTCAGTACTAACCAAACCTGGCCCTGCTTAGCTTCAGTACTAACCAGGCCCAGCCCTGCTTAGCTTCAGTACTAACCAAACCTGGCCCTGCTTAGCTTCAGTACTAACCAAACCTGGCCCTGCTTAGCTTCAGTACTAACCAGGCCCAGCCCTGCTTAGCTTCAGTACTAACCAAACCTGGCCCTGCTTTAGCTTCAGTACTAACCAGGCCTAGCCTTGCTTAGCTTCAGTACTAACCAAACCTGGCCCTGCTTAGCTTCAGTACTAACCAAACCCAGCCCAGCTTAGCTTCAGTACTAACCAAACCCAGCCCTGCTTAGCTTCAGTACTAACCATGGCCCAGCCCTGCTTAGCTTCAGTATTAACCAAACCTGGCCCTGCTTTAGCTTCAGTACTAACCAGGCCCAGCCTTGCTTAGCTTCAGTACTAACCAAACCTGGCCCTGCTTAGCTTCAGTACTAACCAAACCCAGCCCTGCTTAGCTTCAGTACTAACCAAACCTGGCCCTGCTTAGCTCTAGTACTAACCAGGCCCAGCCCTGCTTAGCTTCAGTACTAACCAAACCTGGCCCTGCTTAGCTTCAGTACTAACCAGGCCCAGCCCTGCTTAGCTTCAGTACTAACCAAACCTGGCCCTGCTTTAGCTTCAGTACTAACCAGGCCCAGCCTTGCTTAGCTTCAGTACTAACCAAACCTGGCCCTGCTTAGCTTCAGTACTAACCATGGCCCAGCCCTGCTTAGCTTCAGTACTAACCAAACCTGGCCCTGCTTAGCTTCAGTACTAACCAAACCCAGCACTGCTTAGCTTCAGTACTAACCAAACCCAGCCCTGCTTAGCTTCAGTACTAACCAAACCTGGCCCTGCTTTAGCTTCTGTCATTTGGCAGGCAGCAGGTGAATGGAGGCATGACAGTTAGCCTGGTATTCCTTCCTGTCACTCAATACGTGTTGTGGTGATGGAATGTACAAAACCACTGAAATAAATGTGTGAAACACAGTGGTATGGACAGGTCAACAGTATGTCAAGCATCACAATAAATACAAACCCTAATCTATATATTAGGCTGATGGGGTAACTGTAAAATTATGGGCTATTATTTACCCTATACCATTACATCAGTAATTTTACACTTGTTGAATTAGCATCTATCTTGTACCAGCTTGAGTAAAAAGTATGGAAATTAGTATTGTATCACCGCATTTTCTTTCAAAGAAATTGAGCTGTCTGAGGTTTCTTTGTGCCTCGAGGGTAAATGTCCTCGCTAGACCCGCAGAGAAGGGACATAACCGCCCTGCGAAACAACGGTGCGATTTGAGCGGCATTTCCAGTTTCTTTTTTCAGCTAGGCTCTCGCTTATTTGAAATGTATGTCTGCATCAGAGGAAATTACATAAGTGTGCCAAAATATTATGCATGCTTCCAATGTACGTATTCCAGGGGTGTTTTTCCCTCATTGGAGGGGAAATTCCTAAACTGGAGACGATATAAATTTTGTTCGAAGGAGTCAGAAAACATTCAAGAAATTGACAGACATTAAGATACAAACATGCCGAAAACCGTGAAGCTTTGTAAGTATTTTAGTACGTTCCTAATTATCATTGAAATAATTGTGGAGCAACGGAAAAATATAGTTCTCTCGTAACAAATATTTATAAATATAATTAGATTTATTCTACTTGCTGGCAATCCTTACATTTCTCTTAATTTTACCTTTTAATTGTTTTCTGTGTGTTTTTAAAAAAGAATTCTTGGTTTCCTTCGCGCTCTATGGTTTCGCCGCGAGGCACATGTTGATATAAATAATTTCTGAGGGTTTATGCGGTAGTTCAGCTTTGCTTACGCTAGTACTCCTGTGCAGAGACTACAGCTGTTCCGTTTCTGCACAGGTTTCATCCGGTGGTTGTTCGTGGTCGCGCTTTCCTCTCACCTCTGCAATGTCAGCGTGGGAAGCCCAGTGAAAGCGCACGCCACATCTGACGACATAAACATTGAGAACTGCGTCTCATACTCTAGAGTGCTACTATGGACAATGACGGACGCGCTCGAGCAGGTAAGTCCAATTAGTAGCATACTTTGTAGGTTTCAAATTCTTAATTTTATATACCTATACTCAGTTTTTCAGTGGTCAATGCACCGCAATTCACAGTGATACAACAATTGCATCCGCAGGTCCATCTGCAGGACAATCTTTTCAGAGGAATCAACTGCACCGAGCAGAGCCTAGAGATGAACACAAAGACTCAAACAGCGTCAGCGTGTGAGCCGAATCCCCGACAGGTAAGCAATGGGAACACATGATGGACAGGACGAATCAAACAAATAAATACATTCTCCAGTTAGCGATTCTAATGTATAAATTTTAAGATTGTGCAATCCACAGTTAGGGTATAAACTTTTAGGAACAATTTGATATGAATCTGAGATCTGTCCAAAATATAGGATGCTTTCCTGCTGGTACACTAACAAAAAGTCAATCAGAAGGAGGCACACTCCAATCTGCTTACTAGTCAATAACATTTTTTCCCAGCACAGACAGTTTTTGTGCAATTGTGTATAACATAAATTTCAAACAAATGACTTCTCCAGTAATCACTTACTCACTCTCTTTCCCTCACTAGGATTTAGCATGCCCTAGCCAGAGAAACACCAGGTTTGATAAGGTATGTTTTCTAAAATCATATCAGATCGTTAGAGTCTCAAACGTGCACTCTGTTAGTTGACTGATGGCAACGGCGTCCCACACAGGAGGAGTGCCTGAGGAACATTAGGGAGGACCTGCAGTTCTACAGGGGTACGCTTCAGGGGTACTCTGACCAGGCCCCAGGGTACACCTTAGTAAAAACCATCGATGATGTCATGGAGGTACAAAGAGCGCTCTCGAACTCGTGCACACACTCAAACACGCACACACACACACACACACACACACGCACACAGTAAAATGAAACACATTGTGGTTTTTGGGAAACAGGTAGCCTTGAGCCTAGTATGAATACTCGGTTAGTGTAAGTTTCCAGCAGTCTGTAACTTATCATTACACTGATTGTTGTGCTACTCAAATGTGACTCTATACCACTGTAGCTTTGGGGATATTCTGTGCTTGAATACATGTTGATCTGGTGAATCTTATTTCATCTCAAACAGCACTGCTTCCCATCCTCCGATCCCATGCATTCCTCCAAAACAGAGGTAAGTGCTTTCCCAGACTTGGTCGGCAACCTCTCTCCTTCTTCAAATGATCTTGTCAGTTGCAGTCTTTGTCTCCATTCAAAGTGAAAATAACATAGCTTGATATGTTACATGTAAAGACATTTAATCGAAATCATTAACTGACACGTCATTGTTTTTCCAAAGGTTTCTCCAGGTACAGGAAATACCTTTGAGGAGAGGTTAAACCTGTGCAAAGCTCTGAAGGGATTCCGTGTTCGGGCCATCACCATCAACCGAGCAATGAGTTACATCGCTGCAGGAGACTACATGATGTGAGTCATAGCCTCCATCACCACCACTATCACCATCATCATCACCATCAACCGAGCAATGAGTTACATCGCTGCAGGAGACTACATGATGTGAGTCATAGCCTCCATCACCACCACTATCACCATCATCATCATCATCACCATCAACCGAGCAATGAGTTACATCGCTGCAGGAGACTACATGATGTGAGTCATAGCCTCCATCACCACCACTATCACCATCATCATCATCATCACCATCAACCGAGCAATGAGTTACATCGCTGCAGGAGACTACATGATGTGAGTCATAGCCTCCATCACCATCACTATCACCATCATCATCACCATCAACCGAGCGATGAGTTACATCGCTGCAGGAGACTACATGATCTGAGCCATAGCCTCCATCACCATCACCATCACCATCATCATCACCAGAATCTTCATCATCATCACCACCATCAACTGCAGGCACGACACCAAGTAATCCCAGGAATGTTGCTTCTCTCCATAACACAATAAGAAAAGTATATTGTTGTGTGATTGGTCTTGATACCCCAAAGTGAAAATCTGGGCTGATGACTGATGAGTGAGTGGTAAACAAAGAGGAGAAAGGCCACACGCCCAACACCCCCATGGTCCTGACAGAAACACCTCTGTGGACCTCTGCACAGACCAACAGATTTGGAAGCTTTTCAGTGTATACAATACACAAATATTACCAAATAACACCATAATCATCATAAGAAAACAATGCAGCTAGCTACATATTATTTAATCAAATATTTTTGTGTTCTTGAAAGCATGCAATTATTTATTTTATTTATTTGTTAATCAAATCTGATGCTTTGCCATTAGATGATACGCCTTTAAATCAAGAAGAAATTAGCTAATATTTATTTTAAATTATCTATTTATTTATTATTTTTATACTTGTGTGGAGTATAATTTATTGCATGGTTTACAATGTGAAATATATATACAATCTAATTTGTTAACTGAAACACTGGAGCGCATGCAACTAAATTTTGACATAAATGTTTACTTGTACTTGGGAACCTGGGGCTGAATGTTACTCTCAGCGATCTACACTGAAATATTTATTTGATTCCAAATATGTAACCTGAGATGCTGAATAAAGT
This sequence comes from Albula glossodonta, assembly GCA_019788955.1. Lineage (NCBI taxonomy): Eukaryota > Metazoa > Chordata > Actinopteri > Albuliformes > Albulidae > Albula > Albula glossodonta. Next base: position 92,007 of record JAFBMS010000214.1, read on the forward strand.
TTTGATTAGAAGACGCAAAAATGGTACACGTGAACTTTTAATGAAAAATCTACTCCTCGGCGCAGTGCTGGATCCTGCAGACAGACCTCCTGGCTTGTCTGTCTTCTGTTGCCTTGTCGTACAGTTTTAAAGAGACATCTCTCTCAATTTATAATTAGAAGACTACATGAGGATTGAGTACGGAGTCTGTAAGCCATGGCCACACGGATACCGGCACTATGCACTGCATTCTTCACGCTCTTAACTTGCTCTTTAAATAACACTCTGATGTGCAGCAGTCGGACTTTATTTTAGTGAAACTTCCACCCATTGAATAAGCCGAGAACCCGAAATAGATATTACATCAGTAGGCGCGATCATTTATGAAAGTGCGACTTCAAATGGAGTAGGGGAAGCCCACGCGCAATGGCGTTCCATCGGCGCAGAGGCGAACATGGGCTACCAAAGTAATTAATGTCGGTTTTCACAAGGCCTGTTGACTGTCGGGTGACTTTCAAAAAAAAAAAAAAAATGAGGACCATTGAAATTGCTGTCACGATTATTAACAAAATTAACTTGCTAGAAAATACAATTTAGCATGCAAACTGAACTGTCGGTTCGGTCAAAATACCAGCGGCTGGTGTTTTGACTAACCTTAATGTAAACTATCACAGTAACATTTGTAACTATATTACATTCTTATTTTACATCGAAAAACGTTTACTCACACATAAATCGTGAATTTTGAGTAGATGTGTGGGTCTGCGCAGCCGACCACCGGCAAGGAAAATATTTTCTATCATTAGGGTGAGAAAGTAAGTAACAATTAAACCAAGGAGGTCAGTTTTATCTACACCTTTTAACCTCCGGGGTCATACGTAAAATATCCTATGTATTTTGAGATTTTGCTGAAGTACAAACAGCCACGTGTTTTGATAAAGAATGTATTTCCATCAAGGCAACTTTATTACAAAAATTAAATACATATAGCTAAAATACTTTCCATCTCAGACCACCTCGTCAGTACATACACTACCAGAACCATTACATTTTTGTGGATTGGTACTACCTGGCAAACCCCGTAGTGATCCTGAAATTAAAATGGATAAACACTGACATCTACCGTTACGTCTGTAACTTTCAACTGATGAAACCCAATTTTTCCTTGGTACTTTCCTTGGAATTTAAGCTTTAACAGCCAGTAATATTTGTGAAACAATAGGGCTTTTTACAGTTCCATTACATTTTTAGGATTTGTTGTATCAGTATTGAAATGGAAAAAAGATCAAACAGACTTGGAGCATCACAGAAACTACAGCCATAATAAGCGGCGATTTCAGACCCGAGAAACTGGGGGCTGACTACGAGTTAAATTCACTGGTTATCTGCCTTTCATTGAACTGACGTTAAATATATTTAAGGGGTTGAAATACAGACAAGCACTTGCTGACTGTCATTGGATTAGAACAGCGTGTTACACTTTTTTATTCGAACTAGTTTATCGAAGTTAGCCGGCAAACTTGATGAGGTTAATTAACTGTGTAATCAAATCAATCAATGTTCGTCAAGCAAAACGGAAAACCTGTAGACCCTGCGTTTGCTTTGAAGAAGAACGGCTGGAAATCAATTAAAAGGTAAATTCACATGCGGTTAACAATTCCAAATATTATCAGTTAAACTGATACCATGGTGCTTTACACAGATGTTTCAGTCAACTGAATCAACTCATTTCTTTATCTTCTGCAGTTATTTATTTATTTTTAAGCATGTGGTAGCAAGTTCACTTGTCAAGTGTTCAATGTGCAAACCTGCATAAGCTCAACGGTAACTTTTGATAGCTATTTAATGTACTGATTGGCCTGAAGCTTAAAAGGATGCAGATTTGCATCTGGTGTGAGTTTGTCCTGCTGCCATCGTATTGGACTCCACCTCAATTTGCCTACTTATAAAGGAGGCTAAGTGGTGCCCCGCCCTTCCCCATGCTGTGAATTCTTGTGAATCTGAACAGGACAGTGGTGTTGGGTGAAGCCTGTTACATTTGTGTCACACATCCTGAAATGGGGTTCACAGATGGGGTACTGAGGTGGCTCTTTGGCCTGCTGCTCACGTCCGTGCTGGTGGACTGCCTCCCTCCTACAGCCCGGCCCGGCAAGCCCAGTGCCGGGGGGACGCAAAAGCCTGGCCCACTGAAGCAGCCCGGACTGGGGCGGAAGCCGGTCATTGTGCGGTGCCATGAGTCAGAGATGGAGGTGGTGGTGGAAACTGATCTTTACGGCACTGGCGCACTGATCAATGGGCTGGACCTACGGCTGGGGCAGACCCCGCTGGCCAAAGGTGCCCAGCCAGGGGCCAAGTGTGGGGCCTTCCAATCTGGAGACCAGGAGTTTACCATCCGTATTGATCTGACTGACTGCGACACCCAGGTTTTGGTGAGTGCCGGTCTGTGACCCCGGGCCATCAGAATCCAGCCCTGGGGATTCTTTGCCAAAGTGCCTCCATTGCCTGTGTAGTAGCTCCAGTTCGTGTATACATTTTTTCCGAGGTGGTGAAAGAACTTTGACATATTCTACCCATTTCCGACTTTGGACAATTGTCTTGTGTAATAGAGAATTGTGATTATGAAGAATGTCAAGTTTAGGGTTAAAATGTATCTCCTCCCCAGTTCACTGAGGACGCGATGGTCTATACCAATGTGCTGGTGTACTCCCCTACCATGATCTTCACAGACGTTGTCATTCGCATGGAAGGCTTTGAAGTTCCAGTGGAGTGCCATTATGGAAGGTAAGGTACTGTTGTAAGATCAGACCCCAAATTTGCACAGTGTGTAGTGGGGTGGCTTTACCAGTTCAGGGAGAGCTTGGGTTGCAAAAATGCAATGATTTTACTGAGCAGACACACCAATGGAGACCACTGATCATGTATATTGATGGTACATGTGCATGTTGCATACAGTGTTAATTTTCCAAATTTTACATTTTTTGGTGTGGACAAATCATTCTCACAAAATGGAGGATGACTTGCATTTTAGCTCTAACATGTGCTGGCACATTTGGTTGTATTCAGAGTATATTTAAAATTCTACATGTAAGTGCACAAACCCTTTGGGGTGTACACAGGTGGAGTAGGCATTCATTAGCGCAGCATGTCTGTAGTCATGCATATTTAGTATTGGGAGGGAAGCTGTGCTCCGTGTTTGTGTGCACTTGTTGGTTCTCAGAAGGTACAGTGTGAGTGGAGGCATGTTGGTTCCAACCTGGGTCCCCTTCACATCGACACAGACTGCTGAGGACTACCTGGAACTTTCCCTGCGACTGGTGACTGGTAGGCAATGCCATGTCTGTTTTTGTTACAGGGCTGCCCAAGTTGTAGCCCTTTCAGGCAGCAGTAGTGGCTGAGTTCTGTGGCTTCCTTTCAGTAAGCACCTGTTTGAGGCCTTGTAAATGAGGTGTGAACCCTTGAGCCAATCGATAGCTGAAGTAATACAATTATCCAAAAATCAGCACACATGCTTGCTGTCCGGGATGAGTGTGGGGCACCCAGGTGTGCAAGTTTCAGTAGCTTGCTTGAATCTGGAAGTATGGCTAAAAACCAGCTGTGTGGCCTCTGATTTCTGAATTGATTTGTGTGACAGGTTTTCTGGGCCACTTAATCTTGCTAGCTGTTTACTGATTGGCTGTAAATCCATAAATGGGTGTGGCTTGGGCTTTGCTGCAGATGAATTGCACTCTGAGAGGCACACCAATGTCTACCACCTGGGAGATGTCATCTACATGGAGGCCTCGGTCACCCAGAGCAACCATGTTCCCCTCCGTGTCTTTGTGGACTACTGTATTGCCACCCTGGACCCTTTGATTCCTGACATGTACCCTGATCCAGAATACATCTTCATTGACTATGGGTGAGCTGAACTGGGGTTTTTTTTTTTTTTGTCCTGAAACTGGACCAACAATTTCAAGTTTGGTCTGGAAATATAGCTGGAGGGGTGTGATCTGAATGGGATTAGCATTTTATGTGCATTTAGTTAGTACACCTTTTCAAGACCAGAGCTGGATGCTGATTTGGAAAGGGGAGTGGACATGGCCACCACAGCCCTCTGAAAGACTGTTCAAAGGTCCACTCCAACCAATCTTGGAAATTGGATTTTACAGGAAAAAGACTCAAACTGAAGCTCAGTGTAGTGATGACCATGACTGGCATTGGCTGCTCCTGTACCTTTTGGTTAAGAATAACTTGGTTTTTAAACATGCTCTTCTGATGTTGCTGCAGGTGCTTTCTGGATGCCAAGCTGACTGGATCTGGCTCCCACTTTGCAACCAGAACCCAGGAGCATCAACTCCTGATCCAGCTGGAGGCCTTCCGGTTCCGCAAAGACCCCAGAAGCTCAGTTAAGTGACATCACTTGCCATTCTCTGGTATGTGACCATTTGAAAGATGACACCTATGGCACAGTGGCCACACAAATGTGCAGGGGCAATGATTTACGTTTGGTCCAAAGGGAATAATCTCATCCCCTCCACTGGACCTCTGATCTCTCTCCTCACAGCTGTTTGAGTTTTTCAGACTCATCCAAGTATAAACTTGCTTCTGCAGTTTGACTGGACACGTTTGGTGTACTTTAACTGCTTGCTTCTTCCCTGCAGATCTATTTCTCCTGTTTCCTGAAGGCCGAACCAGCGGCATTGAATGAGCAGTCTGTAAACCGGGCCTGTTCCTTCATTGATGGAAGGTGAGCTGCATGTTTCTGAACTGAAAGATCAATGATGTGCAGAACCTGGGAGTAGATGCCTCAGTCCATTAGTTTGTACATAAAATCATTTCTGCTTGCAGATGGAGATCTGCAGATGGGATGGACAACCTGTGTCACAGCTGTGGGGGTGTCGCTGAGTCCAGTTACCCCAGCAGCAAGTCAACAGAACTAGGAGTGCAGAAGAGGGGGACAGATGCTGACACAGGTGCTGAATGCACCTGTGTCAGCATCTGTTTTTTTTTTTTTTTTTTTGGGGGGGGGGGGGTTCCCCCAATTTATTGAATGTTACTGCCTTTGGAAGTACTATGACACATTCACGTCCCCAAGACATGAGTTGTGCCTGTGTGCGTGTGTGCGTAAGGCTTTTGACAGCTCAGCTACATCATGCACTGCTGACATCATACACTTGCTGCAATTTCAAAGCACTTTCTGGTTGTCTCCCAGCTCCCTACTGATTTATGGGATCATTATATATGTTTTGCACTTAATGAAGCACAAACAACTTCTAACAATGATAGTGGCACCAAATCCTGAGAGCAGTTAAGGATGGGGCAGTGCAATGGCACATTAATATACTAGCCCTTAATGATTAATTTCACACTGGATGCTAGCATTGAACTCCAAAATCACTAACAATCTGAATTTACTCTGCCAACAGTCATAAGAAAGACGGTGACGTTGGGCCCCCTGATTGTTACAACTGAGGAAGAGTCCTCTGTGGACCACGTAGCTGAGAAGCCAGGCACTTCTGTGGGCGCCCTAATGGTTAAAACTGTTACGAGTGGTGCGGAGGACCCATCAGCTGTTTTGACAGAGGCGGGCGTTTTTCTGGACACCCAAAAAATGCTTCCAACGGAGGAAGGGAGTGGTTTGGAGGACCCGTCTGTACTCACTCCTCGGCAAGCAAAGGCCCTGGAGGATGCTGGGATCCCTACACCTGCACAGGCAGGCGCCGCCACCATGGAGGCATCAGCTGGACCAGCAGATCCTGCTGCCATTTTGGACACCCCTGCTCTTGTGAAAGAGCAGAATGGGTCTTCTGAGAGTCCAGAGGTTCTCAAAACTGGACAGTCAGACTCCCCAGTGGGTCTTTCAGCTGTGAATACAAATGAGGTCCTCACCCTGGAGACTGAAAATAAGCAGTAGGTCACTGTCTGTGCATGCAAGATCACTGTATCTGATGAGAAAGCCTGCTCCTGGACCACCGTCAGTCTGGATTTCTTGCAGATGTCATCCTTTATGTAACTGACCATAATTTTAAAGATCTAACATTTTTGACAAAACTGTACATGCTCAGGAACTGCTAGAGTCTGCAAGGCATTCAGACTGGTGGTAACCCAGAAACGGGCTTCCTAACCCCTTCTAGTTCATTACCAAGGTGAGTGTTCAGCACTGACTTGAATCTTAATTCTGTCTTTCAGGCTGGGGCCATGATCAATCTACAGAATGTTAAATGGAAAATAAAGGAACCTTTTTACAAATCTGATTCCTGAGTATGAGTGTAATTGAGCATTCACAGATCAGGTAGCTGACACTAGCTTTGTGGCAGAAAGGAGGGAGTACAAGGGTATACTACTGGGGTAGGTAATGTGTCTGATCACAGCAGTGGTAGATTTCCTGTAGGGTGTGCTATGTTGAAAGACTGCAGTCATGCAGCCTGACCACAGAAATGCACATGTGACAAGGGATGGGACACAGCAGACTTGGTCCTTGATTTGTTTGGTTGCCATCCTCAAATGTAATGGTGGACCACTGAAGTACACCCAATAACTCCAATGTGGTACATCACAAATTTAACTTGCTATCTGGGTAGCTTTTGAATATTCTGAAGACAATGGACTTGTGTTTGGGTCAATTTTAACATGTTCAAAACTGCTGCTAATGATTACTGAATCTTAATGAAGTTTTTCCTTTTGGAACGCAGCTTTGGTTTAATCCCCTGGTACCTTTGGCAAACCTGCATCCCCAAAATATGGGACATTTTATTTTTGTACAAAATGTCAGGACACCTGTCAAGGAGCTTGAATATCGGGCTTGGGAAAATGGGCATCTGGTCAACTATCAAGATGTATGGCAGACAAACCTCAGCTTTTTCCATGTTAATTCAGCCCTTGACCTACACAATTTAGAAGTGGGTTCCTAGCCAGCACAAGTGTGACTGGAGTATGTCATTTTAAAATGGGTTTTCTGCGCAAGTAGAAAATAAGCCAGATAGGAATACATTTTCCCCATGTCTAATGGAGGCAGGCAGATTAGAACAGAAACATGACACTAAATTGATTATAAATACTGGCTCTGTTTCAGTGTTCTTGGTGTAATGAAATTTTGATTGTGCATTACGATCCATTTTTATGAGAAATGATTAGGATCAACTGGTATTGGCCATTTGGAATGGTGAAAGGTTTGAGGGTATCTGTGCATGATCTTTGGCTTATTTGAGAAAATTAAATTCTAATGGGAAGAGAAGAGCAGCATGGATCAGTTTCTAGGCAAAACAAATATGGAGGGAACTACATGAGTCTTTGTACATGATTTTGTTTTACACTGACACAATGCTAACCTGGGAACCCCCCCCCCCCCACACACACAGTGATGCAAAATTTAAAATCAATTTTGTGAAGGGTGAACCACAGACTACATATTTGCAAGGGCATCAGTTGCCTGATAACATATTTAAAAGGATACTGGATGTCATTTGCATGGCTGTCCTTTCATTTACACACATTGTTTTAGGGAAGTGTTGTGCAACATTACTCAGCAGAATAACTCCTGGGTTTGCCATTTCTTGATATTCAGGAAAATAAATACACTAAGACATTTTAACAAAAGAAATCCTCCTTCCAGAGAGGAACTGCGTTCATGTCAGTCAGCTTGAGACGTTTCAGTACCATGGAGAGCGTCTCCCCCAACAAGAGAAACACCGCAGACCCAGTTGTTGAGATAACTGTCTAGCGCCGCGACGTCGCCATTACCTCACTCGGACTCCCCGTTGGTCACCCGATGGCCTATGGATTTCATGGTTTGTGTCACTTGTTTTCTTTCTCAGTCAATGAAAGAAGACATTCATGTTCTCAGGCTCCACATAATCCACCCCCAACACGCAAACAAAAATGCACACATCACAACATAATGGATAAAAGTTTCGTTTTACCTCTATCCAACTGAATGTATTGCTTTGTTTTCTGTGGGCAGAGATCAATTTTAATGTGAATATTCTACAGCGTATACCAGCAGTAAACAGTTCGAGGTCAGGCCCGAGAAGAATTTAAAAGTAATGAACAATCGGCGCACTTAAAAGGAATCGAAACAGTTTGACTTTTAATTGATTGAACCAACATTGGTTTTAGGTGCAAGTTAGAATTCCGATATTATTAATTCATGAATCGTTGTTGTTGTTGTCGTCGAAGTTCACTTTAAACCGTTCAATGCTCTAGGAAATTGGACATGGACTTGCGTCTTAAGTGCATCTCTTCTAATCAGAGGTATTATGCAAAATTCTCCGCAAGACTCCCACTGGACCCGCTCAGGACCTTGTGACAAATGGAAATGTGCGCGCATTAAAAGGCACATTAAAAACCACGATCGAAGAACGATGCATTTTTAATCTCACTGAGATTATCTTCTTTCTAACATACTTGTGGTCTCTCACACTCTTCGTCTCCCCATTTAAGGAGAGTTATATCAGACACTTAGCTGAATGTAATGTACTGTGAAAATGCATTCGTAGGCAACAGAGTACATGCAAGATTAATCAACATTGTATACATGAAACAAAATTACACTTGGCGAATTGGTACAAATATGATTAAAAAAAACCAAAACTACTGCTCTCTCTCACCCAAAACGTCACGATGATGTAAATTCCATCACAAAGCATCGTCAGGGGGCACACTTACACGCGAACAGGCGGCTACTAAGCCTCACTCCTTTCTGCCATAGATTAACAACTTGCAACTTTTACTTTTACGTCCTTAAAAAAGGTGAGCAACAAAAATGATGAACTAAATATACGAAAAGTTGGAGGGATCAGGCATAAACCTGCCACAAAAAAAATAAATAAATAAAGAATGGTTCCTTTCTCAAAAGATTCAGCTTCGACTTTAACATTTATGGCAACGATTTCGGTTTCTGTCAGCCAGGCGCTTCAAAACTGTGGAGGAACCGAGTGCGGGGAAGACCAGCGATGCTGTGCGCACGGTAACAATAGCGTTGCTATTCGCTGCTGCAAGCTCCAACTCAACAGCTTCTTCGATAATCTGGACTGGGTAGCGCGTAAATTCTCCGGTATTTTTATATTGCTGCTTCTCTTCGCCATGGGCTACTTCATTCAGCGCATCGTGTGCCCGAGACCACGCCGACAGGGCAACAGCCAGGAGCCCGGTCTGCTCGGCACAGGCACTACGGCGTCCCAAGACTCTCTGCTCGAAAGACTTCCACGGCACAGCGTAGGGGACATCACCTCTCCGGTCCTGCTGCCGACATACGAAGAAGTGAAAGACTTGCCCACTTACGAGGAGACTATGATGGAGGCGCGTGGGCATGGCGCGGGGCTCGCATCTGGAGCGCATTCAACTTCTCCGCACTGTCTTTGTCAGCCCGGCTCAAATCCAAACACGTAAACTATATTTAGCAAATATGATGAATATTTATTTTGTCATAGACGTGAAATAACATACTTTTTCAGTGTCATTTGCTTTGTAATTCTTACTATTTGTCATTATCATGGTAATAGCACTGTGGTATATTTTAAATCCATGAAAAGATTTAAAAAATTAGAACATTTTTATGTAGAAGCTGCAACACTTGGCTGAAGTGGAACAATGTTTTGAAGCCACATTATATTTTTTAAATGTAGGCCTGTTTAGATTTTGTGCCTTGCAGTTTATTTCTCTTTTAATTAAAAGCGCATTTTATAAAATAAACATCCAGTTGTAATCTTTACTATTCATTTGAATGAGTTTGTTATAAATAGGAGTGGGTACCACGCGTATGACCTTGCGCACTTAAGTCAAACCGGATTCTGCATGATTTTTATCACCATGCACCTTTCTGTCGCATAGTATCGACTCTTTTTTCTGCTACAAATCACTCGTGCGGCGCACCCAAGAAGAAGATGACTGCAGTTATGGATATATCAGTGATGTGCAGGTCTGAATGCGGTGGCCTGCACCCTCATATATAGAGTAGAGAGTGTGGTGGTCTGTGGAAACAAGCATCTTCACATTCGGTTGGAAAGGAGTGCATAAAACGAGCAAAGTGGTGTGACCATTTTCCCACTTCCTAATTGAATAAAACGGTTTCATGCTAATACAGGAGGAAGGCAATAGACAGACGTTTTCTGCTCCTTCAGGAGAGAGATGACACATTTGAAAAACCAGTCGAAAGCATGGTGTCTTTTCTGGTGCATGAGAAATGAAGTGTAGAAAAGGGGCAAAGGAAACCTTTTTTGGTTCTATTTAGAGCCACAGATGAACCTTTTGGAACCACTATAGTTTCACTATTTGTTTGTTTTATAGTATCAAAAAAGGTTGCCCTATTGTAAGAAGCAAAAAACTCCTGAAGAACATTTTTTTTCTTCTTAAGAGTGTAGTAAAACATTTAGATCTTTTGTTATGTGGGACATTATTCAGTGAAATACAGACTACAGATAAATAGCTAAAGACAGATACAGATAAATAGATTATACATTACATTTCTCATGCATGCAGAAAAGACACCATGCTTTCTACTTTTTTGCTAGTGGAGACACCAGATTATTCCATATGTAAAAAGATAGTAATTGGTTTACAAATGCGTCATCTCTCTCCTGAAGGAGCAGAAAACGTCTGTCTATTGCCTTCCTCCTGTATTAGCATGAAACCGTTTTATTCAATTAGGAAGTGGGAAAATGGTCACACCACTTTGCTCGTTTTATGCACTCCTTTCCAACCGAATGTGAAGATGCTCGTTTCCACAGACCACCACACTCTCTACTCTATATATGAGGGTGCAGGCCACCGCATTCAGACCTGCACATCACTGATATATCCATAACTGCAGTCATCTTCTTCTTGGGTGCGCCGCACGAGTGATTTGTAGCAGGGAAAAGAGTCGATACTATGTGCTGGAACCACCAAATCTTGTGTTACTGTGTCGGGGTTACTTTATGTATTTAACTACATTACAAAATAATGGTTCATACCATCTTAAGTGTCCCACATCACATACTGATCTAAGACACGGCAGGGCTGAAAATGGCGTTTCATAAAACACAGCAAAACTCACTGTGAGATGGAAGACAAACCGCACTGATAGCATTAATGTCATTAAACTAAGAGGCAGTTTCACTGCTGCAGCACAAATGCAAAGCCCTTAATGACTGGAGTGGAAATAAGTCCGATATGTGCAATTATGTATTTAGTGGCTTACATCAGTTCTGCAAATACAGTCAATTTCATATGGTTGAATTCTGATTGAAACAATTGAGGTGATTCAGCAAGTGCCACAGTCAGTAAGGGTGTAACAGAGGGGTCCCATATGGGAGTAAAATCTGCAGACTGGGCCAGACCTGCCCTTCAGTGCATTTCCTCTGCAAATCTCTCTGTCTGTCACTGGTGATTTTGGCAGAAATGCCCCTAGGCGCAGGTCATTTGGCTCTTACTCTTCATACACAGCAGGGCGTAAGGCCAAAGGTACAGCTGCTGATTGACAGGTATGCACACTTACATTGTGAGACAAAGTGAGACACACATTAAAACATCCATACATTCAGTTCCACAGGTTTCCACAACTTGTTAATAAAAGCAGGAAGACGCACACCCTGTACTGAGCGAGGTGCTGATCATGGAGAGCACATTGAAAAGGGAAGAGGGTTTCCATTACGGCCACATAGCAAGGCTGCACAATTACAACACCCTCAATATGTTATTTTCAATTTTAATTGTGATAGTGGGAACATGAAACTGAAATTATAGTTGTGAAAAGCAATTATTCTCCAATAATTTGACTGTTTAAAAAAAACTTGTAATCCCCTATGGCGAAGCTCTGTCAAATGTCCCTGGGTCAAAAGATTATATTACGTTATTCAGAAAATCAGTCAGACTTTGCAAGTTATTAAGTGTGCATGGCTGTCTTCATCATAATTGTTTTTATTATTCTCTACTGTACCTGGGTTCATACATTTTTGGATGTATGAATCGTTCTTTTATTTAGTGAAATGCCTCTAAATCAACATGATAATGCTTAGTTTGGCCATCCTTTACACATTGATTTGTCAGGGCAGTGACAGTGTCAAATGGACATAAGAGTGTCACTCAGGAACTCCACTTAACCATCAGAGCCTCATCTCACTCAGCGCCATTGGTAAATACAGTGCAGTCATGGTGACAAAATGATCAGAGACTCTAACAATTAATTCATTACGCATACCATAATGAACATACAGGCGATTATGCAGCCCTACCTTATAGTCCAGAATTTGGCCCCCTGTAGGTGGAAAGGTTACCATGTTCCTCACCTTGGCAGAATATCTCATCTCTTCTGGAAAGACTGGGTGCACATGCAGATGCAGCTCTGTAGTGACAAAGATCTTCAGTAAAAATGTTTTTTTTATATAGATGGCAATGTATTGTATTTGTCTTTCCCAACTTTTTTGGCCTTGGGAAACTTGCTTTAGTACTTTTACACGTTCAGAAAATGATGTGGTGACCTCCTGGGCAGAGACCCACCGAGTTAAATAAAGGGAGACAGACAGGGGTGAGGGTTCATTCCACTGGGGGCGAAACTTTGCGCTGTTTCCTTTCCGATCACAGGCTCATGTCTGCGGCAGAAACGCTGCATTTTTCTGACCCCAAAAAGCTGAGCACGTCTCCGCTTCTTTTTTCAGGAGATAAACGTTGTTTCAGTGTCCGGCAGACGCTCGGACCTCAGCCTCTCTGCTCGGCACTAATCTATCGTCCCAGCCCCTTGCCAAAACGCACATCAATTAAACCCTGTGTGTTAAGAGCATATGCTTCTACTGCCCGCATAATGCCATCACTACAGGAATCAATCCAGGATGACCTTTGGACAAAAATGCATTAAAAGTTTTTGGAGATATGTGATGTGAAAGTCTTTGGAGTGAAGTAAAATAATGGCTGTCTTAAAATAAACAATCTGGCGGCTCCATGCATAACTCATCCACAGTAAAATATAACACGGCCTGTAGAAGAGTGGGCAGTCTCAGTTTCCAGCTCCAACGATGGAGGAGAAAGGCCTGACAAATGGCCTCACTGAACCAGGCTCTTTCAAATGATGTCAAGTACAGTCAAGTTCATTTTCAAAATGCAACATAAAATGTAAAAGTAAAACCAAACCCAACATAGCATAACTTCAGGAAGCCTCAACAGTGGTTTCTACAACAAACTAAACATGGCAGGTCTCCTCCACGTTATCTCACTCATCCCAAACTCCACTTCTCCAGAAGTGCTTCTCATTCTTCCTCATCCTTCACTTCCAGGTGAGACCACACACCTGTATCATCTATTGGGCAGAGTGAACAGGACCCAAACTTAAACTAAAGAGTGTCTGCATGTGTACGCGACTTGAATAGCACTTACACATGGCACCATCTTAATGCCCCAAAACCACTTTCAGCAAAGCATTCTCTACAGCTCACCACAACCAGCTAAATCAACAGATCAATATGTGCTAAAAGGAGTTTATGCCAGCATCAGTTTGTATTTAAAATCAGTTTGTATTGCCACTGAGTAGCCTGTGTGTCTTACTGTTATGTACTTCTCTGTACATGTGCTCTGATTCATTGCTGCTCTTACAACATGCACTTATAGAGTATGCCTTGGTTATGCACTTATGTATCATGCACTTATATGTATATATATCACTATGTAAAACACTGTCTGCAGAATGAAGAAACGATATTTTAATAAATAACACCAATACCTCTTCTCTATCCTGCCTGGACTCTTGGTGATCCAGGTAAGGTACCAAGTAAGTGCCATACTTACATTCACTTATCAGGACTTTTCGTGAGATGCCGAGTGCTGGAATCTCACATTCACGCATTCACATCTGTACAGTGAATCAGCACTCACATTCACACTGGGGTGGTGAATCAGCACTCACATTCACACTGGGGTGGTGAATCAGTACTCACATTCACACTGGGGTGGTGAATCAGTACTCACATTCACACTGGGGTGGTGAATCAGTACTCACATTCACACTGGGGTGGTGAAACAGTACTCACATTCACACTGGGGTGGTGAATCAGTACTCACATTCACACTGGGGTGGTGAATCAGTACTCACATTCACATTGGGGTGGTGAAACAGTACTCACATTCACACTGGGGTGGTGAATCAGTACTCACATTCACACTGGGGTGGTGAATCAGTACTCACATTCACATTGGGGTGGTGAAACAGTACTCACATTCACAGCAGTGTAGTACATCAGTGCTCACAATCAAATCTATGTGGTGAGTCAGTATTTACATTCACATTGGTCTGGTGAATCCGTACTCGGCTCATCTGTGTGCCGAGTCAGGGCACAAAGCCAAGATGATCAGAATAAGAACAGAATAAGAGAGAGATATGGAGACAGTAATAGGATTACTATAAAGGTGTACTACAGGGGTTTCTTCAAGCTTGAGGCAACGGCAGTATTCGGAGCTATTGCTTTATGAGCTATGCCTTTAAACTCCTCATCTCAACGTCTCAGTATTCAGCCACAGCTGCATCACTCCTGCACCCAAACTGTTATTTGTTAGAGAGGACATTCCTATTCTACTGTAAAAACCAACACTTACACACCGGCTCATTACCTCTGAATAATATTCCACATTCCTATGAGTTTGTATATCCACACATGTTAGAAAGCACATGCAGTGGGGTTTCTGCATCATAAATCAGCTGACCTGGCATTTAAGGGGAGCCTTGTGTTGCACAGCTATGGGGCTCAGACTTTGAGAGTGTTAAATGATGGCCGCTTGTGTGATCCTGCAGTAATAACACACTGCTACTGAGGCTGCCGACAGACCCCCCCACCCCCCCCCCCCCCCCCCGTCACTGGGGGAGGGCGGGGCTGCGCTTGTGTGCGGCTCTGTGTTGGGAAGGGCAGCACCAGTTAGGTGCCGAATTCTCTGGTAATCGAGAACATGTTAACATTTTCCCCGATAGCCCAAAAAAGTAGCTACTTTGGTCACCAACCAATTATTAGAAATAAAGTTGCAAAGTGCGCACTGCAATACACACAGAACAAAATCAAGATGGAGATTTAAGCACCGGGGTTTGTCAACATTGTGAAATGTGCACATTATAATATTCTGAAATCAGACCCAAAGTGATGAGAAATCAGCTGCTTGTCTTTTAATTAATGTAAAATCTCACATCTTCCCGAAACTAACAGGCCTGTATCGACTCTAAACAATATTGGTCAGTTTAGGTGGTTATGAAGGCCAGTGGTTGTTTTCAAGGACACAGAGTTCTACAGAAACGGGCAGTAAATGGAGGGCACTCTGAAACGTACGCGAGCGAGCATCACATTACAGCCCATAGAGTCCATACTGCATGGTCACCATAACTGTCCGTTACATCATACACCTTTCTGCGGATCCATAACAGTGTGCACATACATGTGTACATGCCAACATGCCATGGGCTTACACACACACACACACACACACTCAAACACACACACACTCACATAAACACACACACTCAAACACACACACACACACACACACACACACACACACACACACACACACACACACACACACACACACACACACACACACACACACACACACACACACACACACACACTCACATAAACACACACACTCACACACACACACACACACACACACTCAAACACACACACACACACACACACTCACATAAACACACACACTCACACACACACACACACACACACACACACACACACACACACACACACACACACACACACACACACACACTGTACATATGTAATTTTTTAAGTTTTTATATAAGTTGAATTTTCAATATTATTTAATTACACGTGATTGCAAGCATTGTACAAGCTCACATCTAGTTGATAAGCATACAGAATGTGGGAAAAAAATAGACTTTGCAAATTCTCAATGTTTGCAATGTGAAAAAACAGTTTCAACTCTTAAAAAAATATAATTTACCAACACTGCAATAAAATAATTTCATAAAGATTTGAATATTGTTTATTCTTTGTCATGTTCTCTTTGGGTTTTCCCTCTGAAGTCTGGTTCTGTCCAGTGTTTCTCCCTTTGAAAGGTTTCCCTTGCCACTGACAGCTCAAGCTTGCTTTGGTGGGGTTCAGGCCAGGGTCAATCATACAGCGCAGTGTAGCAAATGCTTGTGAAATGTGCAATTTAATGTAACTCCATTTACATAAGGATTACAGTTTTCCAACACTGCCATAGCACTGGAATTAATTTTATTAAGCATGAAGAAAGACTGATTTAAAAACAGAGTTAACCTATTTTTTACCATAAAGGGTGAATGATTAGATTTATGTGTGCTGAATAACTTTCAAAAATTAATTTAATTTAATAAATTATAGCAAAACACATTATTAATACAAAAACACAGTCATCGGTGTTGGACTTCACAGTGACTTATATTGGATTTACAGTTAAGTATTAGTGACCTCCCTGTGCGTACACGAACAATAGCTCACGTAGACTATTGTAAGTGGAACATTCATAGCATCGTTTCCTTTGAGTTGCGATGGAGATTATCAGGAGACAGGTAGCATAGCTACGTACACATCAGATCCACAACTACCAATCATCAATCGTCCCTCTCAACCGCGGATGTCCTTTCCCAAAATGATCAGAGGTTCTGATCCTGATCGAACTCCCACATGACCAATAAACACAATTGGCTATTCCAATCCCAAGCCAACTTTTTCGGGATAAGCGCGTCCTCCTTCAAACGGACACTCCTCTGCTTAATGTCAGACACGCAGCAGCTCCTCGGACCGAGCTTTTTGAGATAAATGTCTCCCGGCGATCAAATTCAGCTAGCAGTTTAAGCGTTCTTTTCCCAATACCTGGTCAAGCTCTCCTTCGGCTTCATCCAAACGCCTCCTGTCGGGTCATCCATTACGTACACAAGTCCCGACGTGTCCTGACCAAGGTGTGACCAGTGCAGCTTGTTCCTCCTTCTGCCGTTCTTCCCCGCGCCTGCTCTCTGCTCCATCTCTATGTACTGAACGGCCCGAACGCTGAAGAAGGATTCCTTCAGCTTACGGAACAGGCTGGATTTACCCGCGCCATCGAGACCCAGGAGGAAAGTGCGAGGGTCCGCAGGAGATTTAGAAACTTTCAGACCCATTATTTCGTACAACACAACAGCGTTTCCTCCTTATTGATGCTCTTGTCAACTGTTTTTTGACTGCGCACCACACACTGTCAGTTTTCCCACTGTGAATTACACTTAAATAGCATCAGAAGACCGTTGTTTCGGATTGCCGTAAAACCCAAGTAGCTGGCGCGTTCTGTAATGAAAAGACTGCTCAGGAGAAGTGACTCGTTAGGTTTTCCGTAAACCAATTTTGTGTGACAACGCAAGTTTATGATATTTTAAGAATCTGCTATTTTACTGCGAGGCTTCTATTCTAAGGCGCCCACCTGTCATTAGCCGTTCTGCAGTGACAGGCGGCCCTCTGACATACGCACGGTCTGGCCTAAAGCACGTAAGCCAAGAAATCTGGTACATATATAGTATACGGGTTTACGGTTACTCACCCTAACGGTATGCCGCAGTCACGGAACTATTCGGAGCCTCATAATGTCGCACCACTGAACTCAATGTTCTATTTTAGCGTCACGGACACATTTTTAGAAGTGATACGACGAAGTTTTTGTATGTGTTGTGTTGCTGATGAGAAGTAGGCGCGTTTCAACCGCTCAAATGCGTAACGCATAGTTTACAACTGCATGACCGGAAAAATATCGCATTTAGGATACTGCATTGGCGCCGCCTGTATCATTGTAATCATAGACACTAGGTTGCAGACATTAGCTACAGATCCTACTACACCCGTTAACTTAAAAATATGGCCATTATTGGGCTCGTTTAGACAACTGTAAAATTAACTTAAAATTAATTTCAGACCAGTGGGAACCTATCTTCCAAGGTTCTCGCCTGGACTGGGCTGCAGTCCAAAAACTGAGGTACAGGTAGACAGCAGGCGCCGATCGACCCGACGTGGTTGCTTGTGCGCAGTCAGATTCTGAGAATCCCTTAAACTGGACCGTAGGCTACATCACAAGGCGAAGCTCCAGCCGACTCAGCCCCGACTATCTGGTCAGAATTTCAGATGACATTATGAGGAACATTTCAGCCCCGGAAGTGTCTTAACAATATAGGTCAGCTATCAGTCTCCCTTAATGTGCATCGTTGCTGCACATACAAAAAAGTATCCCTTCCTTTTTATTGTCATGATGTGTTTGCTTCCTTCACTTGTCTTTAAGGACAACCTTTATAGGCCGGTGCCTTTATAAAAGAGGTGTCTCTTCTCTCAAACCGGTTCCTTACATTTCCTACACTGCTGCTCTGAGCACAACCGACGGTTATCACAAATACGCCTATTCTATAGTTATGCTTGAATTTAAATATCATTGCAAACATACCAAATGTATCCACGTAACTAATATCATGCAAGACGACACCAGTAAATATACAAAGTCGAAATTCAGCTGGAAAATCCACCTGGTTTATGGACGCAAAGGTTGGGGTAAAATAGAGCAGATACTTGACTGCCTTTAGAACCAGCCAAACCAACCTCAGACTCTTCAAAGATTCAGAGGGAAAAATGATCGCCCCACGCCCTCTTGTGGCAATATGTAGGAAATACAACTAGATGACCAATAGTTAAAAGAAACACGAAATGCTACGCGATTTAAAAGCTTGACAGCTTAACTTTGAAAGATTAAGTTTCAAAAGTAAATATTACCTTAAGATACACAACAAAAATGACTAAAATGAAATATAAATAACAATATTTTCAATTAATTAAAACTGGAACTGAATTAACTGGGCTGTGCACATGATTTGTACTGTGGTATATATCAAAAATCAGAATAAAAGGTAAATGTTCCATGTATTCAAGCTGAATGTGCATAACAGATTAAATACAAAACAGGCAAACTTTGTAGAGTCAGTAATAAGTTGAGTTTGATGGATCTCTGCTATCTTGTCACTGTTAATGTTTTTTTAGGTAAGTTCATATGTTTTAAATGTCTGCACAAAGTTTGAAGACTTCTGTAAGAACAGCACCAGCTACCACAGGCAGTGATATATTGAGGTAGAGGCTGACATTTATTATAAAAATGTGGTTATACTTACACGACAAGCTAGATGATGTGTTTGAAAAAGAGGTTGTCTCAAAATTCCTTTGAAGAATCAATGATCATGATACAGTCTTCGGTAAGAGGTGTTCCTGAGGGAAGACAGGTATGGATTTTAAGAAGTTCGGGCTGAAGCAAACAGAATAAAATCACACTAACTCAGTCAGACACATAAAGGACAAATTACTGCAAAGAACTCTGAACTCATTAATGGGCTGCATTTAATTATTCAAAACCAAAGCTTAAAATAAACGCCACTTCCCAAACGCTAGGAAAAACAGAAGACGATGCTCTCATCACACAATGCCTAAAAATAAATGCTGATGGAAAAAATGCATAAAAAAGTCACCTCTCTCAGATAAGAGTTACTGACATTTTGAAAAAATGATTTAAAAATCTGTTTTAGGGGTTATATGAGGCAGGTTTCTGAGACTGGTCCCTAAATTTTGTTTGAGAGCAACGACCAGGTACCCATACACCTGCAGGTCTGAGTAAGGAGCTCAGGTGAGAGAGAGGGAGAGGAAATGCAGGTAATAAATGCCATTTGTGATTGTAGGTATAGTTTCCGTCTTTTTCGGTCATTTGATAGAGGCTGGTAAACATGCACTTCCCCTGAACTTTAAGAACACTGGCACGTAAGGTAAAATCAGGTAAGGCCATGGGCATAAGACGTCTGGTTCTGTCACACGGGAGAATCTGAATGATAAATCAGGTAGCCCGCTCTAGGGTATCCAGTGCGGACCTGGATTGTTCCCGCACAGACAAAGCCCCCTCTCTCCTTCCCCCCTCCCCCTCCCTCCCTCCCTCTCTCCTTCCTCCTCCACCCTGTCCTGCTTTAACCACACACTGGAATTACAGTGGTCATGTGACTAGCCCTGCGAAGTCACTGTTCCTCAATATTGGAGTCGGGTTGGCTTGCAATGAGAATAGTCTGACACTGCTGAACATGTACAGTTTCTGTGTTTTTCTTGGCTCTCAGGGCAAGATCTGGTCCGGTTTATCCATTGCGTTCACATTATTACATTACATTCAGTCATTTTAGGAGTGTGCCTTACACAGTTTACATTTTCACAGCTGGTTATTTCCTCTGAAGGTCATTACTTAGGGATACAGTGGCAGCTTCCTACGTGGGAATTGAGCTTGCAACCTCTAAGTTACACAGCCTTCTCGCTAACCATTATACTACTCCACAGTCCCAGTTAGTGAGAAGAATATTTTGTTTTCTTGGTAGCGCCATGCTGAATGATATGGCTCCCTGAAATGTCATCTGTTGGCAGAAGGGAGGAGTAACATGAACCCATGTGCAGGGAGAAGAGGCAGGAGGGTCCGAGGCCGCTCCGGGCCCACAGCGCTGTGCATGGAGCTGGCATAGAGATCTGCAGGCACTGCCTGTATCAGACTTATCGATGGTTTCACGCCTTCAATCTGCGCTTTGTTCTCTCCTCCTCTCCCTCGCTCTTTCACAGGCTGCCAGGCTGTGCGGTCATTTTGAAGTAGGGCTGCATGATCCTGTCTCTCTCTTTGTAACCGGGGAGCTAATTTACTGGCACAGCCTGCGGGCCACTTATGCCCACTCTCTCCCACGCACCCTGGGCCCAGTGTGTGTTACTGCAGGGCGACTGGACCGGCTGTCCAGACCTTCCACAATTCGCTGTAACCCACGGGTGGGGTGTCGTGGATGCCAAACAGAGTGCCTCTATACTGGGCCGCTCTGAGTCCTCTGCCCCCCGGCCTGCTGAACCCCTTTGTGGAGGATTTCGGCAGGAGCGTGCTGTATCCTGTGTCACAAAGGGACATGGAAACAAGAAACGGGCCGCCCGGTTCAGCCCAGTCCAACTCGATGCACCACCAAAACCCTATTTGCATTTCCTCAAGTTTCAAACACCCAACACCACCACCCCCGCCCCCCTTGCCACCTTTTGGTTATTAGCCAATCATGTCCAACCCTGGCTAGGCTTTGCCCTCCCATTGGTCAGTCTTTAATGTCATACAGCAGTAATGGTAAATAAAAAGGATGGACCGAACAGGAAGGGTTCACACGCCACACAGTGTCACCAGGCAATGGGATAAGCAGCCTACAATCTCTTCAGATAAGTAAGTCAAACTTCTGCCTCATAAAAAAACTATGACATTTTGTGTCTATTTTTTGCAGGAGTAATTGTTTATGTCCCAAAATCTAACTGAGATGCAAAACTGTGACAGGCAGGAGGCTGTAATTTTGATTCACGCTGCTCGCCTTGCTAAGCTGATATAAGCTTGTATGCAGAGTCTTATGTTGAGGATAGCCATTCGTGCAACTGAACAGTGACAACCACAGCGCTATATATATATATATACACACACATACACACACACAAATGCACATTCACGCATTCAGACACACACACATGCATGCGCATGCCGTTATGCACACACACACATACACGTGCATAAATACGCATGCATGTGCACACACGCACACACACACATACACACATACACGTGCATAAATACGCATGCATGTGCACACACGCAGGCCAACACACTAGTGATATCCGTATGAGGGGTCTAAATTGGTTTACTCAGTCTTCCCTGGCCGTAAATAACATGTTGTTATTTAAATCTGACAGCCTGGCAGGGTGTGAAATTGAACACAGAGACTGGCATCACCTTAGAGCTTAGAACCAGAACGGACCAGAACATGAGTACCACAGTGTGAGGGGGTGGAGCCTAGACAGGATTAAACAGCTTAAAACCTGTCAGAACCAGTCCTCTGGGTTTCACTTTTAATGACCAATTTCACAAAGGATTTCTTCCTCGCTAACAAGTTGTCAGCCATGTCACTGAAAGATTTTACGCTTACAAAAAGATCAGCTAGTTGACATAATCTCAAAATGTGTTTTTTTTCTTTCCTTGTGAGGAACAGTTACGATTAAGGGTGCAGCCAGTATCATTTAGATAATTAGACCAATTACAACAACTGCTCACTTAATTAAAAAGCCATGATCCTATCGGCTCCGTCTTTAACAGGATTTAAACACTGTATGATAGTTATTCCTTAATCAATAGTTAGAATGTAATTAGAGCACTGCACAGTCAGGAGTTACGCTGTGCTGATGCTGTAGGTGCGTTAGATAGGCGTTGTTGGGAGTGGCCTGTTTTTGCAGCAGGTAACGATGCTGTTCAATGATGCTCAGTCACTCAGACATACAGAAATGGGATTTTCAACCCTCCACCTGGTTGTCCTGGCGACCACAATGATCGCCATGGCGATGGCCGCTAGAACCACACGCTGGCCGAAGCAGCAGGCTACTAAGAAACCCCCCGGGGCCCCCGCCCGGATGGAACGGCTCCAGACCACGACCACCACTGCCCCCACCAGCACGGGGGCCGAGACCACCACCGAGGCCCTGGATGCCTTCTCCTTCGCCCACACTGACAGCACCACCTTCCCCGGCGACGCCTTTGCTTACCACACCGACAACACGGCGCCCCCCGGGCCACTACACGGGAACTACACCTTGGACTACAACGAGTGCTTCTTCAACTTCTGTGAGTGCTGCCCGCCGGAGAGAGGCCCCGTGGGACCCCCTGGGGAGCAAGGCATGCCAGGTAGGAACTTACACTCAATACAGTTCAAGCCTTTATTCTCACCGTGCATCCACACTGTAAGGATGTCTGTGATATTGTGCTGCATGCGGAGGCGTGTCGTACATTTGTTTGTTGCTTTTCACAGCACCATGTTGGATCTGCCAACCCTAATGTATTTATGCAAGGCCCAGTTGCATTTACAGAATGGTGTTGTGCATTTTTGTACAGGACTGACTGGCCATACTGTGCATGTTGTGATGACAGCTTATAGTGTAGGGTTGTGTATCAGTACAGTCACCTTTCACTCCTTTTTATGATGTAGCTGCCCATTTGTGTAGCAGACATGTGTGCTCATACAGTAGTGCATTTGCTGGGTATGGTTGTGTTTTGAAACTTGCTTGAGCAGTGTTCTAATTGTTTATTGGATGACACATAAATGAACCAACCAATGAAATCACAGACAGTGTGAAACATGGGAGATTTTTAAATAAAGCTTGTATGGGATCCCAGTTTTGATGCTCATCCGCAGAATACCCAAGACTTACAGTCTCAGATGAGATTATGATATCTGCTGCGGCATCTTTTCATCCTGCGGCAGGGTGTGCGACAGCCGCAGATGTAGATAGGAACAGCTGGGCGAGAGAAAGCCAGGTGAGAGAGCAGCATTAAGGAGCCTGTCTGTGTCAAACCACAACTTAACGTCACATGCGTTCATGTGTGTTTAGCTTCATGGGAGTGAGGATTTTGCACAGAGCCCTGTAGCGCAAAGATAAGGCGAATGCAGAGCAGGGAACCGTGGGGATAGCTGACCCCCTGGTTTGAATCCGCTGCGGAAGGAGGAGCCGGGGATAAAGCGGCACTAACAGACGCTAATTGAAGGTGCGCTGGAACGCCGTACAGGCTGAGACTGGAACGGCAGCTTATTCCTCTAATGTCTGTTTGTTTTTCAGCTCGACAGCTCTTTGAATTATTTAGCTCCGTGTTGTCACTTCACATCCAGGAGTTATATGCTGTGCACAAGCTGCTGTGGAAATGTATGAAGTGGGTTTGCATTGGCCATGGAAACACAGGCAGATGCACTCTGAAATATGAGTGCTTTACAGATTTCATATCAGGCTCAATGTGTAACAACATGCCCTATGAAACTCCCTAATCTTCTTTAAGCAAATACGAAGAAAAAAACTATGATGCTGCCTTACGTTTTGCTCCATTTAAATGTTACTGTGCAGATGCAGCTGGTGTATGTAACAGTGACGATTGTGCTGGTGTATTACAGCATTGTGGTGAATATTGTGCTGGTGTGTTTCACTGTAATGGTGAATATTTAGTTGGTGTGTTAGTGTAATGGTGAATATTGTGTGAGTGTGTTACAGTGTAGAGGGGATGTGTGGGTATGTTACAGTAAAATAGTGTGCCTGTGTGTTATTATGAACTCTAATTAAGGACCCAGAGCTGGCCAGAGGACCATGGACTCTCCCTCTTGAGTCTGGTTCTTTCCAATGTTTTTCCTTTCTCACCTCCTTCCATGGCCTCCTTTTAAAGGGATTTAAAATGGGATCTGCTGTGAGGCATATTCTGACGATGCATACAGACTTTATGATGTTTACAATGGTGCAGCAATTTGTCATTACAATGCTGCCATTTTCTGATGACCGTGGTCTGATCTGTTTGCTGCTTTTATGTTCTGAATGCAATGTTTTATGTGACTCTAATGTTTTATGTTTGCTATATGTTTTTTATACTCTCACTGTCTGCACAAAGCCCAATCTTTGTACACTGTCTGCGCTTTGGGGGACAATAAGGATGCGAGCTGAGAGGCTGTAAATGATTTGCGAAATGTGCCATTGAAATAAACACGGTGTGCTGTGCTCTATGTGACTCCAGGGGTCCCAGGAGAGAAGGGCGAGCCCGGTCTCAGGGGCATTGCTGGTCCTGCAGGCCTCGCTGGAGCCAAAGGACCGAAGGGAGACAAAGGTGGGCTCAGTCCACTGCCATTTTCATCAGCATGTTTTGATTTCCATTTTTGGCACGTATAAATGTCATTTCCCAATTTTCCATAACTACCCCCAGGAGACAAAGGTGACCCAGGACAAATCGGAATGGCTGGACCTGCAGGAAATCCCGGAAGCCCAGGGGAGAAAGGTATGCCGTTCTCTTCAAGGCTGCGTCATGGGAGGAGGGGAAAAGGAACGTTGCACAGAACTCTGCTGGAGACATTTCAGATTGAAAACTACAGTCTGGTAATTAGTACTTGTGAGAGGTAGACCACCACCAGGACCTGCTCATTATCACCTTGTGATCAGTGAATGATAATCCAGGAAAACCTCTTTAGCAGGGCTGGGTAAGGCCGGTAATGGCATCATGCCTGGATTCCTGCACCACAGTTGTCTCTGCAATTAGTGAATGACCTGGGAAGCTGTTCCCTACTTCAGCAGTATGCTTTAAAGATGGAGGCAGAACTGCAGATAGCCTTAAGTATGCTCTGCAGTTCACTTTGTTTAATCTGTTTTTTAGCGAACAGTGGTTAATAACGCTGTCGTTCATCTCCTTCACAGGTGACCCTGGCCTCAGAGGGGAGAAAGGTGACATTGGCTTCAAAGGTGAGCCCGGGCCGAAGGGCGAATCCTGTGAGAACGGGACCAAAGGCGAAAAGGGGCAACCTGGGCCGGATGGAACCCCAGGACTCCCAGGTCTGCCTGGGGAGAAAGGGCAGAAGGGCGAGGCAGGGGACAAGGGGGATTGTGCCACAGGGGAAAAGGGTGACAAAGGGGAGAGAGGGGACCCCGGGCCCCCCGGCCTCGCGGGCGACCCCGGCCTGCCTGGGGCCAACGGCACACAGGGTCCTGCCGGCCCACCGGGACTACAGGGAGACCCGGGAATCCCGGGTTCGAAAGGGGAGCCTGGGGGCAGGGGCCCTCCGGGGCCCGTAGGAGGCAGAGGAATGATGGGGCCCAAAGGGGAGCGGGGGCCCAAGGGGGAGCGGGGGCCACGGGGGTTCAAGGGGCCCCGAGGGGCCAGTGAGGTGCAGAAGAGATCAGCCTTCAGTGTGGGGCTCTTCCCCAGCAAGTCCTTCCCTCCACCTGGCCTCCCAATTAAGTTTGATAAGGTAACAGTCACGCCATACATGCTATTTAGGCTTGGGAAAGGGTCTGCTGTGTTCATCTAATGCCAGTCTGGCTGTGATGTAATGTTCTACGACACAGTCTTCGACTCTCTTTGTTTCCACACAGGTGTTCTACAACGAGGACAGTCACTACGACCTGGAGACCAACAAGTTTAACTGCACCTATGCGGGAGTGTACATCTTCACCTTCCACATCACGGTGCGAAACAGGCCCCTGCGCGCCGCACTGGTGGTGAATGGCGTGCGAAAGCTGCGCACACGCGACTCGCTGTACGGCCAGGACATCGACCAGGCGTCCAACTTGGTGCTGCTGAAGCTGTCAGTGGGAGACCTGGTGTGGTTGGAGACGCTGAGGGACTGGAACGGTGTCTACTCCAGCAGCGAGGACGACAGCACCTTCTCCGGGTTCCTGCTCTATGCCGACAAGCCCGAGAAGCCTGACAAGGCCTAACCTGACCAAGCACCTTCCTGATCAATGGACCAATCACCTTTCAGATCAAGCAGCTTCATGACCAATCACACTCCTGACCAAACATCTTCCTGACCAATCATGTTCCTGATCGCATGCTTTCCTTACCAATCATTTTCCTGACCAATCAACTTACAATTCAAGCACCTTCCTGACCAATCACTTTCCTGATTATGTCTGCCTGACCACACCCCTTTCTGACCACGCCCACAGTACCCTCCCAGTCATGCCTGTCACTGTCAAATCCCCTGCAGACCACACTCCCTCAGGACCACGCCCCTCAGAGGCTAAGCTCCTCCCTGACCACACCTCTCCCAGGAAAAAAACCCTCCTCTCCCATCCCCAATCTGATAATACCAGTGCTGATAATATCACGAACATTAGACTATATAAGAACTGTGACACTGACTGTACTTGATAAAGAACAGAGGAGGAAGCAAAGCCTATTATTTAAAATCACACAATAATTACTAATCATTACAATAAGTTCCTATTGTAATATGCCCTTATTGTAATAATTCACTATTGTAATAGCTTCTGACTGTAATAGGTCTTTATTATAATATAGCAGATTCTTATTCCTTGTACCTTTTTCTTTGACTGTTTGGCTGCACTTATGTGTGTCTGAAGGGTTTGACCTGTGCAGGCCATGGAGAGTGTTTGAATGGTGAGAATCATGCACCTGGTTAACATCACAAGGACTGGTGAGCAGTTGTGGGAAGTGGACACAGTGGTCTTGAATATCAGATTTGCTTATCTCTGTTAATCTGTATGTTTGCACATGTGAAATGATCTGTGAGAAAAGTTTAGCATACCTTCAAATAAAGCCAACCTGCAAATGCAATGATTATGTGTGTGTGTATGTGTATGATTATGTGTGTGTGTGTGTATGATTATGTGTGTGTATGTATAAGATTATATGTGCGTATGTGTATGATTATATGTGTGTGTGTATGATTATGTGTGTGTATAATTGTCTGTGTTTACACAACAGTGCCCAATTGAGTGAGCATTATGCATGCATGTCTCTGCGTCTATGTGTGCATCAGAGTGTGTGCATGCATGCATGTCTCTGCGTCTATGTGTGCATCAGAGTGTGTGCATGCATGCATGTCTCTGCGTCTGTGTGTGCATCAGTGTGTGCATGCATGGATGTCTCTGAGTCTATGTGTGCATCAGAGTGTGTGCATGCATGCATGTCTCTGCATCTATGTGTGCATCAGAGTGTGTGCATGCATGCATGTCTCTGCGTCTGTGTGTGCATCAGTGTGTGCATGCATGCCTGTCTCTGCGTCTATAGCAACCTGTACCCTTCTACTGTCTCACTGCTGAAGCTAAGCAGCCACACTACCCTGTACCCTTCTACTGCCACACTGCTGAAACTAAGCAGCCATATCACCCTGTACCCTTCTACTGTCACACTGCTGAAGCTAAACAGCCATACTAACCTAACTGCTTCCAATACAATCATCAGAATTCCTTACCTGCTTTATTTTCCCAGGATTCACTGCAAATGAGAATTTAATAATTTTGTTTATTTATCCTTAACCTAACAGGGTAAAGGTAAACACATAACAGTTGTGACCGCTAACAAGTTTTCTGTGAGACAGCTCATGGTCTGTTAGTTAACTTTAGTGAGCCGTAGAGGCGGTGTAAGTTCAGAGACAAAGGTAACGGCTTGTTTGAGTGCACCGCTCCGGGGGATGGGGGAGAGAGCTCGTTTTGGATACCCGAGGCTTGGCCGTGCTCTTATCGATTCAGATCGCTGTCTGAAATGATTGATTCTGCCAAAGCGCCCGCAATGCTTGCTGGCCTGCTTCGGGGCTTTGATGCGATCGAACGGGCCGGTTCACAGGCCGGTCTGTGTGAACAGGTAGCGTGGAAAGCACCTTGAAACGGCCTTATCTCTACACTGTCACATCGCATCATGTCACCCTGCTGGAGCGTGACAGAGACAGAGGAAATGAGTCCCAACCCGAGGCGTTTTTTTCTCTGGGTTCTTATCTCTCGGGGTTACGCTCCCTTGAATGCTTCTGTATCAGTGCATTTGTGTGTGCATGTGTGTGTGTGTGCATATTTTCCTGTGTGTTTGTATCTTCATGGGTTGGTGTGCATGTGTGTGAGTGTGCATGTATGCATGTTTTTGTGTGTGAGTATGTTGCTGTGCGCCAAAGTGTGAGTACTGGTGCATGTGTGTGTTTTGCTGTGTGTGTATGTGTGTGTGTGTGAGTGTGTGTGTGTGTGTGTGTGTGTGTGTGTGTGTGTGTGTGTGTGTGTGTGTGTGTGTGTGTGTGTGTGTGTGTGTGTGTGTGTGTGTGTGTGTGTGTGTGTGTGTGTGTGTGTGTGTGTGTGTGTGTGTGTGTGTGTGTGTGTGTGTGTGTGTGTGTGTGTGTGTGTGTGTGTGTGTGTGTGTGTGTGTGTGTGTGTGTGTGTGTGTGTGAGTGTGTGGGTGTGTGAGTGTGTGTGTGTGTGTGTGTGTGTGAGTGTGTGTGTGAGTGTGTGTGTGTGAGTGTGCAGAGGTATGTGTGTGTGTGTGTGTTTGTGTGTGTGAGTGTGTGTGTGAGTGCGTGTGTGTGAGTGTGCAGAGGTATGTGAGTGTCTGTATTGTGGATTATCACTCGCTGTTCTCACTCTTGTTCTCAGAGATTGTGGGGAGCTGAGGCGCTGTGCTGCCCTTGCCCCTGTTTGGCTCCATTCTTACCCACACAAAGGGCTCTCAGACAGGTGGCACGGGAGAGAGGGGGAACCAGTCAGCCGCACCACAACCCGAAACTCACTCAGGGGCTAATCACCATCAGACAAGCCCTGATTCCTTCTCTGACTCACCGCTTCAAAGCGGGACTGACGTCCGCATTTTTATTTGATAGAGAGAACTAATGGGAGTGCAGGAGAGGAGACACAAAAAGTCAAAAAAGTAAACGGTCGCCCCCCCCCCCCCCCCCCCCCCCCCCCCCCCCCCCCCCCCCCCCCCCCCCCCCCCCCCCCACCCCACCCCCCCCCCCCCCACCCCACAGGCCATGAAATAACACCAGGCCAGCAGGCATGGGGGAGTGCCAGCCTGCCCCGTTACCAGGGGCCTGTGGGTCTGTGCGCAGGAGCCTTTTACACTGTTTTAACAACGGGGTTCAGGTGGTCATGAGGTTGGCTGTGTTGATGTGAAACCTGTGGTGTCTCCCACTCTCATGTTCCCTTAAGTCTTCCATTCATAATCATCACATGTAATCTGTATCCCCCCATCCCTCCACACACACACACGCACACACACACACAGCTTAAACCCCCAGTGCATGGTCGCTGTGTATGCAGATTTTTGTGCTTTCCTTCTAGTTGAGGGTAATCTCCTTGCATTTTAGACCTCAGAAACCAGGAGTGCTGTGGACTCTTTCATCCCGCTGCAGTTATGACATCACTCAGCTCTGCTCCTATCACTGCAGCCCGTACCTGCACACTGGCCCCACCCCTGCCCATTCTACCCACGGACCTTGGGCAGCTCTGGACACAACACCCTTCTGTGGATCCCTCAACCCCAAGAGTCTGAGCCACAAAAACACCACAAATGCAAACATGTTACAAATGCAGCTGTAGCAGAGGATGTGTAAAGCAGGAGGGGAATGGCATGCAGTACCTGGCTGAATAAATGACACTATCCCGTGAATAAATGACACATAATTCGTGGAAACGAGAACAAAATAATTTCCATATGTGCTGTTCCACTGTTTGGCCACCAGAGGGCACTGAAGCCCCACAGGCAGGGAAAGAGGGGGCTGTGGTGAGTTGATTGATGAGGGGTGATGGAGAGCTGAGATTATAACCTCAGCAAAGCGCTCTGAGCGAGAGACAGATATCTGCTGATGGGTAAACACTTTGAACGAGTGGCCCTGGAAGGATGAGGATCCATCCACAAGCATAAAATCGCCCATCATTCACAGGCTCTGCCTCAGGGGCCAAACCCCGATCCACAGCTCCGTCCAGCGGCTCAAACCACAGAACCTCCGGTCAGATGTCCAGGGGTCCTGTCAGCAGACATGAGCTCGAGGAGGAGGGAGACAGTGCGGCTGAGAAGGGGGGGTGGGGGGTGGGGGATGTTTCAGAGTCTGGCAGGGAGCCCTTAGCCCTGTAACGTTCGGTAACAGTCTGGACAGCTTCAGGAGAGAAGTTTTAAAAGGCGTTGGAAAGGCAAGGAAGAGGATGAGCGAAGAGCTAGTGACGGAGGAGAAAAATTCCATGAGCCCAAAATATGGGAGGAGCTATCACAGAGCCAGTGAGCAGAACCAATTACTGTGAACCAAGTACTGGGTCTGATTCTGGGACTGCATGTCCCTATGTCCCTGTGCAAAATGGCCTTCATTCAAACCACAGTACCAATCCCTGTATTGTAACAAGCTGGTAATTGCTCTTAATTACACACTTAAAGCTATTTAACGTGAGAGACAGTCCCATATTTTACATGTAGAGAATTTTAATAAGACAGATAAACTGATGTTCTAATTCTGTTACATTTTTCGTGAACTAAATTACAGAATGAAAGCTGAAAAAGCTCAGTTCTAATTGGTTAAAGTATGGATTCACAGTTAGTGGAACAAAACAATTTTTTGGCTGATGAAGAATTTTACAAAAAAAAGCAAATGGCAACAAGCCAAATATGCACTGTGTTAAAGTTAATTTGAGGAAAAAATATGGGTAGAACATGTGTTCAGCCATCTTAAATGATCCTGAGACGTGCTAAAACCAGCCACGGCCAGCATCCAGGGGCGTTTGAGACCCAGGACGTGAGAGTCTCTGCTTTAGGGAGCCTGCAGAAGGACGTGCACCCAGCAGTGATACTGTGGAGGACAGCCTGCAGAGCTGCAGCCGGGGGGCTGAGAGCTGTGCTGGAGGGGGGGGGGGGGGAGCAAAGCTTCTCCTGCTACTGAAGTCCTGCTAGGCGTCTCCTCCTGCCCTTGCATGTGACCAGCATCAGTACCCTGTGTTTGTATGTTAGTCTGGAGACTGGAGGATGTACACCTCTGATTAGCCCCCCTCCCTGCCCAACCCCCTGAATGTGGAGAAACTCCTACTTTAGGGAGAGTCAGTGTGTGCTCTCACACACAGGCCCAGGGCCCCCTGGGGCCAAACCAGCTCATTCTGACTTATGAAGGTTTCATATCTTCTGCAGCGCTGGCATTTTACACTGCTCAGTACCCACAGTGCTGATACACACACACACACACACACAAACCCACACACACACACACACACACACACACAAACCACACACACACACACACACACACACACACACAAACCCACACACACACACACACACACACACACACACAAACCCACACAATAATGCCCACACACACACATAAAAACTCACACACTAATGCCCATACACACACACACACACACACACACACATGCCCACACACACACACAAAAACACACACACAAACACACACACACACACACACACACAAACACACACACTCATGCACACACACACACACACACACACAAATGCCCATACACACACACACACACAC
This sequence comes from Albula glossodonta, assembly GCA_019788955.1. NCBI lineage: Eukaryota > Metazoa > Chordata > Actinopteri > Albuliformes > Albulidae > Albula > Albula glossodonta. Next base: position 123,778 of record JAFBMS010000214.1, read on the forward strand.
AAACCCACACACACACACACCCACACACAAACCCACACATAATGCCCACACACACACATAAAAACTCACACACTAATGCCCATACACACACACACACACACACACAAACCCACACACTAATGCCCATACACACACACACACACACTAATGCCCATACACACACACACACACACACACACACACACACACACACACAAACACACACACACACACACACACTAATGCCCATACACACACACACACACACACTAATGCACACCACACAAAAAACTCACACACTAATGCCCATACACCACACACACCCACACACACCACACACACACACACTATGCCCACACACACACATACTCACACACTAATGCCCTACACACACACACACACACAGACAACCCACACACTAATGCCCATACACACACACACACACACATGCCCATACACACACACACACACACTAATGCCCATACACACACACACACACACACACACACACAACACTACCCATACACACACACACACACACACACACACCCATACACACACACACCCACAAAATGCCCATACACACACACACACACACACTAAGCCCATACACACACACACACACACACTAATGCCCATACACACACACACACACACACACACACACACACTAATGCCCATACACACACACACACACACACACACACACACACACACACACACACACACACACACACACACTAATGCCCACACACACACACACACACACACACGGACCCAGGAGTCCTTGCTTAATGAATTAATCATGGCTGCTGTCTCCTGGGCTTCCTAAGTGTGTGTATCTCCATAACACTGATCACAGACTTCTAACTTGAATCAGCTGATATCTGCTCTGAGTTTTACATTCCTGTGTATGATAAATGAGATTTTAAATGACCGTTTCTTATTTTTGCAGTAGTAAAATTCTTTCAGAACCTTACACTAAAAACACTAGCATGGACAACCACTCATCGAGGATTTGGCAGTGAATACTATTTTTTGGTGTCTTTTGGGTGTGGGCATACAAGCCAATGAGAGCTTTTGACAGCAGTGCTTGCACACTGACAAAGCTGGACCTGGTAGCAAGTAACAGTGCTAGCATGTTAGCAAAAAATAAGGCTGTATTTCATTATCTGCAAAGAAATAAAACACATAAAAATGAACTCTTTTTTTTTTTTTGATTTGGGCAATTTTCCAACGAGATTTGGCCAAAGTCCCAAGAGTTCTACAGAACAGCAGGTCATTATGCCACTTACCTATGACTTTCCAAACACTTGCCAAGATGAAAATACTTTCAGTGACTTTGAAGAGCCCTGAGAAAGTCTGTCACCAGATCAGACCAGCGTGCAGGAAACCAGGAGCCCTTCACTATCAAAGGAAGTACACTTCACTCAGCACTTGATCTGACGTGGTCTCGCGAGGCCTAACCAATCACGTTCCTATCTTCGATGATTCTGTCTGGAGACGTTCGTGATAAATAATGTGCTTGGGAGAGAGCGGCCTACTGAAATGACTGAGATATGTGATTGTGTGACTGAGGTATGCCAGTGGACTTATTGCTTCCTTTTTAGAACAAGCCATCCCAGGCAGGGGTATTGCTGGTGTGTTTGCCTGTGGAAATCCAGAGTAGAATAAATTTTGCAACCCAAATGTGATGGTCCTTCTGAAAAAATTAGATTACATTCTTGTCTCCACCCCCCAGGCACAGTTCAGTCAGTCACTGAAAAAAAAAAAGTCTAAAACCTGAGAAGGGTGAAGTATAATCTTCCCCGTCCTCTCGTATCAATGGGGAGTGATGCTTGCTTTGAGGTATACAGTTGTGAGCCACACAGAACCAAGCACTAAGCAAGTAAGGGTTATGAAACAAGATTCAATATTCAAAACACACTTTTTCGGAGCAAGTGGGACAACCAGTTTTTTAACCAACACGCATGTGCTACACACGTCAAAAAGAGTCTTGGGAAACACTTTGCTTGAGGCCTTTAACGTTGCTGGCTGGCCTGAAGAGGTTATTGAAGTGCCTAACCAACACACTAGCTCCTCCATCTTGTGTGATGACTTTGGTTTTGAACGCCCTCAAATATGGTGCCGTTCTGTTGTAAACATGCCAACTGAAGTTCTAGGAGCTGGTGAAGAGTCTAGGATCCAGATCCTGAGTCCAGAGCTCCACAAACGCTCCATTGTTGTAGAAAGTACCAGAGAAGAATAAAAAACTTAAGGGATAATGAAGTTGCCATCTTTATCCGAGCCTGAGAAATGATTTTCGGACACATAGAGCAGGTAAGCATCTCTCATGAAATAAAAGTTTTCAGTTTTATGACACGTTCTCAGAGATTTGTCTTCCTCTGCTATAATGAGGCAGGAAACGGCTGAGCCTTCCCTACTTGTCAGCAGTTTGTTCATTGATTCTATCTCCTGGTGCGTTCGTCTTTGTTTGTTTTCGGTCCCTCTCCTCCGTTGAGGAGATACATTGACAAAAGCAGTGTGTGTAGATTGATCAGCATAATGAAACTGGCTCTTCTGTGTACCAAACCTCTGACGTTTCCGCACCTGTGTGCTGTCTGTTAGCCACATAAACACAGCGTCGGTGCGGATGAAAGACAGCACACTTTTACATTACGCAAGCATTCTCTTGCAACTGTGAGCATCTTACTCTGCAAATGCTGAGAGCAGGGAGCAGATACAGGCCTGAAGCCCGTTCCTTTGAGCTCTCCCATTGTGCCATATTAGCTGAGAACCACAAGGAGAAATACTACAGAATAAATGAAGTACGAAGCAACATACATAACTCATGACTTGCATTGGCGTTCCATGAAAATAATTAAGTGGTCGCTCATGTTTCTGTTTGGTCAGCCTGATCTTACTTAGAGGAGTCTGGTGCGCTGTGAAAGGTAACTTTTAAGTCCTCTGAGAGACCAGCGCTGAAACGTCTGTAAAAGGCGTACTCAGGTAGAGTTCCACAGAAAACAAATTTATGCACATTCCTCTGCGATCAGCTGACTGTTTGTGGTGTTTGGCCACTGAACCAAACAGGACACAGTGTGAGCTTAACGGCCCACAGAGTCCCGCTGGTCCCACAGCCTCAAATATTTATTTACCATGAGCTCGGAGGAGAATAGAGAGTATTAAATAACAAACAAACATGCAGTTTTATTTTCAGAGTTGAGAGACGGAAAACAGTCACAGAGACAGGTGATTCACCAGCAAGGTGATGATGATTAAAAAAAAAAACAAATCTGTTTTCCTGTGGTTTAAACCCTCAAGCAATATAATGGAATGATATTAAAATGCAGCAGCTGAAGCCACCATACCCTGACACTTTTGTACCTGCCTGTTACAGAAGCAGGTTACTTTAAGCCTAAGCCCCTCTTAAGTTAATGCTTTCTCTTGTCAAAGTCAGGTAGTGAAACATTCAGACGATCTGAAAGAAAGAGGGGAAAAAAACATTCCCCACAACAAAAGCCAGGAAGCAAACAGCAGAAGCCGAAGCTAGAAACGGAACCTCTGAAAGCTTAGCTTAGCTACAATGAAACAGCATTCCTCTGCAGTTTAAATGAAAGATTAGAATGTGTCTACCTGTCTGTACCATACCACTGCAGTTTCATCATTGGTTTTTTGTTGTTATGAGAGTTATGACACTGTTTAGGATTGCTGCTCTGTCTCTCTCTGGCCAGGTTCAATCAATCATCTTTTGTCCTTACACCTGACTTAAATTCAAAAGGACTTCTTCATGTTTGATGATCCTAAAATCCAGTCACAACATCCGAGCGTGATACTCTGAGACTGCAATGCACCCAAAGCATCCGCACATATGGCTCACTGGCCATCAGCGCTATAGTGCAAACGAATGGAACAGTTCCAATAGCCCCACAGAGCAAGCACTAATGATTAAAATATTCATATGATCTGAATACATTTGTTTAGCCACTGCTATGTGTATGGGCCTGTACCCAAGTACTGCTTTCCCTGCTAACATCAGTGGGCCCCAGCCCAGCAAACTTGGTGGTCTGTGTGAACAAGGCAGCTTAAACACAATTCATTTGCTGTCTTGTGTCTTTATTACTGTAATATTGTCTTAATTCAGAGGTGTTTCACAGTGCAGTGATACATTCTGCCTATAGCCTGTGACATTAATTAGCTAGCTACTGAACGGCCTCATTGCATACGTGACCGATGTGAACACTAATATGGCTGACATTAAGCAACAGATTTAATTAGCTGGCTGAGATCCTACTGCATCTCATTATCTTAAGATCGCACCTCTCTGCATCTCATTACCTTCATATCAGACTGCTGTGATTCCATAAACATACCAATTTACCTACCATGTGTTTTTGCTGATTTGTTTCAGGCCTGAAATATTTTATTTGTACTGACAGAAATGCAAACTTGTCTAAAATCTGGTAATTATTTTTCCTGACATTCAAAACAATGTTTTTTATGAGAGTATTTATGGTGTCAGCGGTCCTGAAATGTGAACAGTAATGGAGTCAATCTGGGCAGACAAACACAGGAAAGTCTTCCGGTCTCATTGGCTGTCTGTCAATGTGCTCGCATCATATTCAAAAAGGAATCTAATGCCACAGACTGCTAATAATGCAGGAAACCAGAATAATAAGGAAAAAAACCACACAAGCAGCGATCATATTTGCATTTCTGAGTCAATTACATGTACAGTTCCATGACTTCTGAGATTGCGACACATGGCATTCAGCAAAGGGGGAGTATTTTTCTTCCTGAAATCTGGCCCTTGTAGAACAATTTTCCTGGCCGCTAAATCATTCAGTAATTGCGGGTAAAAAGCAACACGACTGACACCATTAGCTTTGTGACCGCGTAAATGAGTAGCACTCCATTCAAAGTCTATTAACCAGGACCATCTGTCACTAAAGATGGAAGATGGATGTTTAATATTCAAAAATGTGTTGCCAATCCAGATGACGACTGCATGCAAAATTAAGTTTCCCTGCCCTGCTTTAAAATTCAAATCCAAGTCTTTTCTTTGAGGAGAATACACTCAGACAGGTGTAGGGTGTTTTCTGTTATTTTATTTATCTCCACCTCGGAAAGGCAGTGTTAAAAACCTTCGGTGGTCCTCCCTGTTTGTTCTGAGTGCGTTAAAAAGCTTGAAATTACTCTGAGCTGGTGTGATGAAGCAAAGGCGTCACACCTCTTTGCGCGAGCAGATTGTCTGGGCTGAGAGAGAGCAGCGTTCTCCGCACGGTCCAGAGGAGATGCGGAGCGATACACTTCCTCTCCCTGCGTCACGCACAGATGGAGACAGGTTAAGGACATTAAGAATTCAGCAAAGCCAAGGAATCAAGAGGAGTGAAACAAGCGTGTAGCACCAGCTGTCATTCTGAATTAATCATTTTAACCCATCCGGGGGTGCTGGCCGATGGGCCGGGCGGCAGGGGGGTGCTGAAAATAGTTCAGCGCTGGTCCCACTTGAAGAGTGTCGGCGTGTTGCTGAGACACTTCCCTTCCGTATCATTCATTTACATCCTCAGTGCTCTGCAATCGCTGAGTTTTACAAAAAAAAAAATGTTTCGTCAAGTTTTACAGTTTTGCTCTTTGCTGCAGAAATAATGGCGCTATCCATCAAAGTGTGGTGCTTTTGGGTGCTACTGCAGATATCCCACATGCTGACACACACATATGTATATGTTCCTTACATCATCGGCCCTTCCTTGTGTGGAAGCTCCAGTTAGCAGCAATGCTTCTGTCTCCCCTGCAAGCTCCTTTTGTCTGATGCGTTTAAACTGCGCTCCTCCACAAATATTCCTAACCGAGTTAAAATCTGAAAAGTTTGTGCATCAACAATGACACCAACTGAAGTTTCACTGTAAACAGAACAGAGCAAAATATCCAGCCAGAATTATATGGCCGTGATTTACCAACCAAGCGTGAGAATCAGTCCATTTCTGTGAACAGTGATTTTTATGGGAATGATTCCTCAACTGTGTGTGGGTCAATGTGCTCAAAATGTACACATCCTGCACGTGTGCCATCAATGTTTCCAGCACACGTTTAACACAGATCTATCAGGTAGTTGATGAGATGGTCCCATTCTAACCCAGAAACCTGTGGACAGAAACGCAGAAACCAACTGATAAAAATGTGCTGCTAGCAGAACCCAGAGATGGTAATTTTACAAAACATCAAATACATAAGCATCACTTTATAGTGTGCAAACTGCCATGTATACAGATTTATTTAATGACACACTAAATGAACGTGACTACAGCAAATCTGAGAGCTGATCGTCGGACTGATAGTCGGTTAAGCATCAAACATGAATGACACAAAGAGCTATGGCATGTAGAGCACATCAGTGAACAACAACCAAATCAGAAGACATTGAAAAGACATGAGAAATATCCAACACCTCATGTGTTCTCTTGTTTCCTGCCATCCATGATGGTGACTATTCTCATCAGGTGGCCAGAGGAAGGTTAGACTGCAGTGAGAATCAGAAAATGCAGCAAACTTCTAAGACTGAACTTCAGAAGTGTTTACAGGAAACATGGAAGAGTATCTGGGGGGATTTCTTCGAAAACAGCTGGTTTACTGCCAGGGCCTATTTCTGACTGCATTGATCCAGCAGAACCGGGTCAGCCAGAATCTGACTTGCAAATGTACTAGAAAACAACAAAGTTGTGCTCAGATTACAGCCTTGCATCTTAACACTTTATAACAATTTTAGTAGTCCTGTATAAGTCCTTTATGCCTTACTGCATTAAAACATGTTTGTATTTGGTGAAACATCATTTTTGTTTGGGTGGACATGTTTATTTAACAGAGCATAAAGACTATAACCATCATCAGATGTGCAGTCATTTGGAAGAATAGCAGCTTGAATGAGGAACGATTTGCTCATTGGCTAGCGTTCCAGAGAGCAGCAATCACTGGAGCTGTTCTGATAATTTTCTCAGATAAACTCCAAGGCACCAGCTCTGTGAGGCTTTGGGGGTAAAAGCCCTTCATCCCGAATGGAGTTACACGTTGAATAATTCATGATATGGCTGCCTCTCTAGTTCACATCCTCTCTCTGTGTTTCTCTCCGTCTTTTTCTGTCTCCGCCGTCTCTCAAGCAGGTCTTCAGAATAATGTGCACAGAAAAGCAGAGAAATGCAGGCCTTGATTAAACCTTCTGCTTGGCTGCCTCCTCTCCCCCAGCTAGGCACTGGCCTGCTTAATTACTGCTCAGAATTCAAATTTCTACACTGCTACCAATATTCAAGAGGCCCCTTCATTATTTTTGTAAAATTGCAAAACACAGGAAAGAGCTCCGGGGCACGAGTGGAGCAGGGCCTAATTAATCTTCATAAGTCCTTTCTCCTGTTACTGTGGCTTTTGAGCCTCAAAGGTTCAAGCCCCCCCCCCCCCCCCCCCGCAAACAGCGCACCCTACAGGCAGGGCTTCTAACTGTCTTTTATGGGAAATGTCAAATAAAAGGACAGATGTTTACCAACAAGCTAAGCACACCTAACCCCATCCTTACCCATAACAACCAACCACACCCTGACTTAGCACGACTAACCACACCCTGACTTAGCACGACTAACCATACTCTGACTTAGCACGACTATCCCCAACCTGACTTAGCACGACTAACCACACTCTGACTTAGCACGACTAACCACACCCTGACTTAGCACGACTAACCACACCCTGACTTAGCATGACTATCCCCACCCTGACTTAGCACGACTAACCACACTCTGACTTAGCACGACTAACCACACCCTGACTTAGCACGACTAACCACACCCTGACTCAGCACAATTAACCCCATCCTGACTCAACACAACCAACCACACCCTGACTCAGCACAATTAACCCCATCCTGACTCAACACAACCAACCACACCCTGACTCAGCACATCTAACCCTGTCCTGACTCAGCACACCATTATAAACTCTTTTTTATGTCTATACAAGCGTGACTTTATTGGCTGGTTCATTTCACCACCAGGGGACCAGAAAGTCTGCAATTGTATGCATTTAATTAAGAATAATTTTTACACGGCTTTTTATCTCCAAGAGGTAGAATGTCCAGATTGTATTTGCGGTGTGCATTGTTATCTTTCATTACTGTGTCATTTTCTACATTTAATAATGAGGCCTAGCTCTCCCCTGTTTTGTGTGCCATAACTCCTCTTTGGTAAGATCATGAAAAAAGTAGTGTAGCTCAGAGTAGTAACCCCACCCACTTTTTCCCACATAACCAACATTTTCTGACCAACCTCTAATCAGTAATGGAGTTTCTAATCTGTTGTTGTTGTTTTATTTCCACCCCGTGCTCTGAGCTCAAATGTAAATGAAACTGTGGTCTCAGGGTGACTCCCTCAGTAAATAAAGAATAAATGACGCTATAGGACGCGAGGAAAGGGGGAGAGAAGCGGCGCGGGGCTGTATGCCCTCCTGGAGTGGCCATCGCTGCCTTGGTAAGTGCCTCTCCCAGACGCAGAGATGAGAGGGCCTTTGAGATCTCTCGGTATCTGAGTTTCATAGCAATAACTTTGAAGACAACTCCTGAATGCTGATTATCTGGAGTGCAGCTGGGCTGATTCCTCTTCTTATTACACTAATGCTCTCACACAGTAAGTGATGCACTATCAAAGCAAAGGTCAGAAAACTAGATCTACCCAGTCTAATTAATAACACCAGTAAATAATGCATGGTCCAGATCTCCTTCAGAAAAACTGCTGAATGATAAATGGGATTTATACAAAGGGGGGGGGGGGGGGGGGGGAAGGAAAAGAAAAAGCAGAGAACTGAAATGAGAAAAATTCAAATCTTTGCTTGAATATGAAAAACATTAATTGTAGTGTAAATCTCACACATTTGGAAAGATGGATATTTTTAAAGGCTACGGCGGCTGCTTCTTAACTTTGCCCAAGGCCACGAATCAGGGAAGGGAATATCCCTGAAGGGGAGGCTTTTCATGAAAGGAACAATTAATCCAAAAAGAAATAATCCATTTCAAAGGTAAAAGTTAAGAAGTCAGAACTTAATAAATCTCCTGATGAAAAAGAGTTTCACAGTTTCCTATTTTAAAAAACAACATATATTTATTTTAGATCTTGGTATTTCCCAGTAGTGTCCATACAATTAGCTCTTAAAACATTGCATAGTGTTTTAACAAGGTATATCTGTCAGTTCTTGGAGCACCTGAAGGTCAGGTTTCATATTTTGAGGGGTGTGGGGTTACCTGAATCGGTGTCCTGAGCGGGTCTGAGCACAGGTAGGGCACTGCCACTTTATCCTTGTGCAAGGTACTTAACCTACATTGCTTCAGTACAATAAATGGATCGTGAGCAGAAAGTAAACTGTGTAAGACTCTATGGATAAGAGCATCTCATACCCCACCACTGCACAGAAAATGCACTACCTCACAGGTCTGGATTCAGCCCGATGACTTCATGATAGTCACATGATTTCCTGACTGACGCTTTGGATAATCTCTCTCTGGGGATTGTTTCCGCCTCCCTGGCTGTATGGCAATGGAGCACCAGTGCCAGAAGTAAGCTGTGCTATTTTTACTGTGTGTTTTTCGGCACAGGGACACACTGGACAGCTTGAATCCAGACTCCACCTGTGGGTTCTTGCACCTTATGCAGGCTGCAACAGTGACAGACAAAAAGAAAACAAACAAAAAAAAAAAAAACCCTGGTTTGCACTCAGCTGAATGCACTTAAGTCTCACTTAATGGCAAATCCTATTCAGTCAAATGACTCAATTCAAAGGGCATAATATTGGATTCCATTCTGAAATGACATGAACAAATAAAATTATATATATATATATGCTAATCATAAATAAAATGTAACATGCTCAAAAGAAAATTGTGAAAATTGTGTTGTAATGTAATGTTTGTTTTGACTGAATTACTTGTGCCCTTAAATACACTAAGAGACTTTGATTGATTTTCGCCCCCAGAATCCATACAAAATGAGTCATCAGACTCAGCTCCACAGAAAGCAAACAGTCCCTGCACTGGCTGAGAATAGTCTGCTACGAGGCAAACACTTTTAACACCCTCACAATATCTCACCACTGAGGAGATAGCGAGTGAAAGAATAACAAGGTCTGCTCCGAAATGCGTTTTCGTGAAGTTTGAAAAGCCTCTCGACCAGTTCAGAGCATTGTCACAAACTCGTTGCTTCTCTAGCACCGCTACAAGTGGAGTGAGTGAGAGACAGCCAATTCCGTTGAGTAGAGGCCCTTTTAATAATTCACACCAACACCCTACCCACAATCCATCAGGAGGTAAGTTCCTGCTATTCCACATGCTGCCCATAGGTGTCACTGTTGAACTGGCTGCTAAAGCCAAGGTTGCAGATATCAAGAGCAGTAGGTACTGCTGTCTGACTATAACAGACACGAAGGAGACTGAGGGCTCTTTCTGACAAATGAAATTCCAGTAACATTCTATGTACATGGTGGTGCAATTGACATGATTTACATGTTGAGGAAATGATTTTGACTAGCTCTTAAGTGCTTGTGTATAAATTCAGGTATTTATGTTTCACACTGACTGTGCCAGCAGGCCCCTGAAACTGTGGAAGCTATGCTAAGGCAAGCATTACATGTGAAGCAGGCGATCAAGATAAAAATAATAATCACATTTATATGCAAATTATTAATTTAACTGTTGCAAGACATTTCATGTGTAATTCCATATTTATAGCATTTTATCACTCCCAACCTGAGAGAGGCTAGGCCAGATTGTTTTTTTTTGGGGGGGGAATCAAATTTTGCAGTCTCGCCGTGACGGTAACCACAGCAACCGGGAACGAAGGAATAATTAATCTCACTTACGGAAGCTCTCCAGGTGACTTTTTTTTGAGAACCCAGGTGTATGTTCTGTGTTTGGTACTGGGCCCCCTCCTAAAAAACAAGCAATGGGATGCTGACTGCCCTCCTCCCTCCCAACCCTGTGTCACTGCAAGAGCTGTAGCACTGACCTTTATGGGCCCCATAACAAATTATTTATCCCTTAATGACTGCTGCTGGAGAGTGCTTCATAAGAATAGATGATTATCACAAGAGACATTTTCAATTTGCCAGTGGCCGTTTTGTTTTTTTTTTCTCTAAGTTGTGGTAGTGCTGCTATTTTATCTTCTATCTACGTGAAAATTGAAGACCTGCGCTTGTTACAGCCACACACATACACATACACATACACACACACACACACACACACACACACAAAACCCCTGATGACAGACATGATTTTTGTTTTATCTCTGGTCCTGAGGTAGATTACCAGGATATAATATTAGGCTATCTCCATGCCTCCACTGCTTGCTGGTTGCAGCTGCTAGCTGGTATTTCCTTGATGGGTACCTCTGATAATTAAGTGATGGGGAGAGGAAACTATGGGAATGAGGGCTGTAAGGAGCCTGTCTGGGATGAAGCGGGGTTACGCAGTCCATAGAGAGCTCCAGTGCCTCTCATCACTGCCGCCTTTCTCTGCACTGCTGTCCCAGGGCTGGCAGGTTCTGGAGTCTGCTCTTATAGAGCCACACGCACCACCATCATGCTGCCAGCATGTTCCAGAATGTTCCAAATCAAAGCTTGCCTACAAAGCCTGGATTTAGCCCTGCCGTCTGGCAGCACAGCCGAGTGCTAAAGACAGAGCTACGTGCAATGCTAAACACACGACTAAATGAAGTGCAAAGAGCAACGCTAAACTCAATGCTATGCATAGTGCAGTGTAAAATGAAGAGGTACACACTATGCTAAACACAGTGCTAAGTGCAGTGATAAAAGTAATGCAAAACATAGTGCTTAGCCTAGTGACAAGAGCAGTGTTAAATGCAGTGCTAAATGCAGTGCTCACATGGAGGGCCTTGCCTTCCTGTCTGAAATTTCTGAGCTGCTCTGAGCTACATCCTTCACTGTGAAATCAGTTTATGGCACCCTGAAATAAGCATAAAGCTAATGGGGCATGATGATGATGAGAGAAAGATAGGGGGAGAGAGAGAGAAAGAGAGGGGGAGAGAAAGTGAGAGAGAAAGAGAAAGGCAGAGGGAGAGAAAGTTAGAGAAAGAGAAAGACAAGGGGAGAGAGACGGAGAGAGTCGGGTAACCAGCTAAGCAGAACAGAGGTGTTTATTTTCACAAATATCTGTAAACCTGAAAAAGCAAAAGCTGGATTTTAGAGATAACTCAGATACCCCCCAATCTTACACTTTCAATGTAAGTATGCGTGTGTGTGTGAGCGAGTATGTGCGCACGCCTGTCTTTCTGTACAAATGGAGAGACAGACAGGAGGAGTTACAATATGAGGGAGACAGAGCATGTGTGTGTGTTACAGAGTGAGTGTGCGTGAGTGAGTGTGTGTGTGTGTGTGTTTCTGCATAAATGGAATGAGTGACGGATCGAGTTTAAGTCAGAATGAGGGGGAGAGTGTGATTGTATGAGAGACTGAGAGAGTGTGTATGTGAGACACTGAGGACAGACCCTGATGGAGAGTAGCAGGGTACAGATTTGGTCTTTAGAGTCTGATAATGTGGGTATCAGCAAGCGGATTTCCTGCTGTCAGAGGATGCACACACACCAAGAGGACTGGGTCAGGTTGCCATGCCAACAGCCTCACTTCCCTGGCTCATGATTATGAGATCATAACTATGAGCCTGATTTATTTCACTCTATAAGTGTAATCTTATAAGTCTGCCCTACTCCCAGGGTTGCACATCACTAATAAACATTACTCACATAAGTTATTAATTCTGACCAATTGCATGCCTCAGCCGACACCAGCCAATCAGATCCCCATCAGAAACACGCTAGTAGCAAGCTCAAGCTAAGTAGGTATGGTCTTGGATGGTATGCGAGACCTCCAGGGAACACAAATTTGTTCCTGGAAGAGGTATTGGTGGGCCAGTAGAGGGCACTCTTCCCTCTGGACCAAAGAGAACTCTGGTGCCACAGTACAGTGATGGGGACACTGTGCTGTGGAAGATGCTGTCCTTCAGATGTGACTACATCAAGGTCCTACCAAATTCCAGTGCCACTTTTTACAGAGCTGACATGGTGTCCCTGGTTACCTAATTATGCTGTGAATCTGACTGGCTACACAATACCTTGTCATCCCCACCCCATCTGTTTCCTGGGGTCATCAATGCAAAAGAGAAATGATCTCTCATTAGGCCTATGGGGTTCAACAGAAGTAGAAATAAAGAAAGTAAATACATTGTGAGGTGCACCCTTGCCTTGTTAAACTGTTATTTCAACATATTTAAGTATTTAATTTTCGTAAGGGCCCTGCCCATCTCTCTCTGCTCCTCTTTCGGTTGTAAGTCTCACCCCTTGCTCCTGCTCCAACACTCATTCCCACGTTTTTTTTCCTTCAGCCGCGATCATTTCAGGACACGCAGGCCTCCGTAGGGTAAGGGTGGTCACGAGGTAGCGGGAGATTGATTCTTTTGTTCTTTTCCACTCCTGAAGAAATCCATCTCTTCTCTGCTTCAGTCTGGCCACTGATTCCATAGACTCACCAGATACTCAGCTCTGTGTTATCATTAACGTTTCAAATGTTTGTCTCCCTACTGCCAGAAATTCCATTTGGTATGTCTTATGAATGTTTGTGTATTTCCGGCCCATAAAGCATCTTGAATTTGAATTTGAGTAAGGAAGGAAGGTAGAGATGACCATCTGTTTAGTGTATAGAATCCATTCCCTCCCCCCTCCACTCAGACCGAGAGTCAAAGGCCAGGAAAACCTTTTAGACATGCCTTTCAGAGCTGACCAAATTTGGAAGAGCATTTGATTGACCCCTTGTGTCAGGATTGGGTAATACCCACAAATGGGAGCTGTGCTCCAGTTCCTGCTGTTCCATGGACTGAGGCAATGAAGGGATGAATCATTATCTGACAATGTCACAAATGAGTAATTTCAGAGATTACACATCATTTGCTCATGATTACAGTCCCAAACTTGGATAGAGAGCAGTGGAACGGCAGCAAGGGCATTGAGCTCATTACTGGGGGATCCGAGTTTGAATCCCACATAAGGGACTATCGGTCTCTGATCAAGCAGCCAGCATCTTTCCCTCATCATTTGTGTGTCCAGTTTCTCATTTGCAAAATGATGTGAGTAAGCGTAGCACACAAGACTGATTCACAGAAAAAACCATCCTGCTTCCCATGCTCTTCCTCCACATCTTCTTCACCATCGTTAATACCATCATCTTCAACATCAGCGTCTTCACCACCCACCTATTGTCTTTTTACCCCTCCTGATCTCTCTCCCTTCTTCAATAACTGAAAGGAGAACAGCCTGACAGATTGAATTAGGTTTAGAGGCTCACAGATACAACGCGAGACAACCGGGAAAGAGTAGGCCCAGAAAAAGCCCCTGTCTTTACAGCGGATTAAGTCTGGAATTTTCTCCGGCAGTGAGGGAGATAAGCTGCCGTCTGTGGAGCGCGGCATGCTCCCGTGTTCCGCTGCGTCGTGACAGCTCATGGGCATGCCCAGATAGCGCTAATTCACAGCCAGACCCAGCAGGGGGTGAGGGATGACGATGTCATCAGAGGGCGCCTCCTTTGTGATGTTTGTGACTCATCGGAACACTGTACTCATAACATTCTGTTATGTGACTTTACCGTATCTATCGCTGTGTACTATAAATGTATGTCACTCACTACACTGGTCTGGCAGCTTCTGTTGTTACATCCCCAAGCTGCCCTGAATTGTTTGTTTTCAACCAAGATTGGATTAACCTCAGTTCTTACACTGGCGTTGTGATTTGATCAAAATTAACTCCCTCAACATAGTTGGTCAGGGAGTGTCTAACTATACTAATGGGGGTTTATTCAGATCAAACATTAACTCCCATAACATCAAACATGCAACTGGTCATGTTTACAGTGGCCATTGATTTCAAAATTCCTGTGAATTAACCACCTACAAAATAAACCTCAGTTCTGATTCTATTAATTGATGAAAAACTGATTTAGTTTTGTTTTGTCCTCCTCTGTGAGAGAAACTATCAGCAAACTCAGTATTTAATGTAGTGGCATACCTGCCAACACTCCTGTACTTCCCAGGTTTCTTCCTATTTGTAAAAGCCTGTTCATGCGCTCATGTTTACGCCTGTACCTACAAAATACAAAAAACCATTGCACGGAACAACAAGTGATAAAATCTTCAACCGCTGAACACTTCAAGAACTTTTTAAACTCGAGACAGCAGGGCATTATGGCTGAATGGTCATAATGCTGAAGAACCTCTTTGATAAATATCTGACTAACGAACAGGAGGATAGAAGAATGCATGATAGAGACATACTAAAAATATCTTCAAAACGTGGAGCATTGCTCTTTCTGGTTCCTCTGGGCTCATTTTGAGTCATTACTCCCGCCCTTCCCACCTCCTCACACCTCATTTCACACACATCCTACGACACCAGCGTCAACGGCGCAAAGCGGCTGGAAAAGAGGATCGTTTAGCCAAATCAGGAACGTGGAGATGTCTTTTGGGAGACACAACGCCTCTGCTAATCTCACAGGCTGCAAGTGTCAGACAGGGAGGCAGGTTAGGCTCCACCCACACCCATCTCCAGCTAGTGCAGAAGGCTGGCTCAGAATCACACACCTGGCTGAAACGGCAGTTCTTTTCAGTCACTTTGGAAAGTTAATGGATGCAAACACCTTGGACAGGTTTGTACCGTAATATGGTCACCTGAATATCTCTATTTTTGGGCATCCTTTTCCTCCAGAATTATCTTGTTTTAAAGCAAATAAAATATAATTGAACTGTGTGAAGGCCCCGTAGCTGCCTGTGTGAAGGCCCCGTAGCTGCCTGCGTGAAGGCCCTGTAGCTGCCTGTGTGAGGGCCCCGTAGCTGCCTGTGTGAAGGCCCCGTAGCTGCCTGTGTGAAGGCCCCGTAGCTGCCTGGGTGAAGGCCCTGTAGCTGCCTGTGTGAAGGCCCCGTAGCTGCCTGGGTGAAGGCCCCGTACCCACCTGTGTGAAGGCCCCGTAGCTGCCTATGTGAAGGCCCCGTAGCTGCCTGTGTGAAGGCCCCGTAGCTGCCTGGGTGAAGGCCCCGTAGCTGCCTGTGTGAAGGCCCCGTAGCTGCCTGGGTGAAGGCCCCGTACCCACCTGTGTGAAGGCCCCGTAGCTGCCTGTGTGAAGGCCCTGTAGCTGCCTGTGTGAAGGCCCCGTAGCTGCCTGTGTGAAGGCCCCGTAGCTGCCTGGGTGAAGGCCCCGTACCCACCTGTGTGAAGGCCCCGTAGCTGCCTGTGTGAAGGCCCTGTAGCTGCCTGTGTGAAGGCCCCGTAGCTGCCTGTTGTTCCAGCAAACCTGGAGTTTGTCAGAGACAAGTCTACAAAGCAGTGACCAAAACAGATTTTTCCATCTTGTGCTCTCCCCTAAATCTGATCATATTAAGAATATGTATTTATGTATTTCCATATCTCAGGGAAGAGCTTAAGAGATCATTTCCCATAAACGATACATCATTCCGTGGTGATTTATTCATGATATATGCCAAGCTCCTCACAGACATCAGTAATTCTGTTTTCCACCCTCTCTACTGATTAATATAGGGAATGCCATGTAGTGCATCAAGCAAATATAAGCAAGGGCCTTCTCCTCTTATTTTACACAGTAAATATTCAAAGCAACAATTTTCTCTACATTTTGGAAAGTTCTAGTTCCAGTCAGGGTGTCAAACTCAAGGCCTGGAGGACTGCTGTGGTCCCCTTTCAGCCAACTTATGCCATGGAGACAAAGCATGTACAATCTTTACCCATTCAGTGAATTATATTAATGTGTTAATTATGCTGATTGAATCAATACCAAAACCCATATTTGAGACACTGTGACCACCCAGGCCTGGAGTTAAACCTGCAGCCACTGTAGCCCTCCAAGACTGGAGTTAAACCTGCAGCCACTGTAGCCCACCAGGACTGAAGACTGATGTCCCTGCTTTATAGATAACTGATGCTGTGCCACATACTCCTATACCAGGAGACCTGACTTCATTGGGCTGTTTTAAATTCAACAGAAGTGAAAGGCAACCTTTCAAGTACCACTGTCAGAGAGGTCCACGCTGGAGAGAGGCTGGATTAAAAGACACCAGCTAAACTCCCATCCACTGCTTGAAAAAAGAACATAATTAAAACGTTTCTTCATCATCCACTAATGAGTTGTAATCTGAGCTAATTGCTGAGCTGTTGATGTATCATGTGTCTAATTGATAGCAAAGCTCAGATAATTAGGAAAGTTTGATTACTTTCAGTCTGACGCATTACCAGCACTCTCCTGCTTAAGAAGTGTCATACGCCATTCTGCCCGTGAACATGCATCTTGTCTTGGGAAAACAAAGTAGCACATTGACGCCGATGGCTTCACAAACTGCGTGGGTGGGTGTGTGTGTGTGCATTTGTGACAGCAAAGACTAAGTGAGCGAGTGAGTGAGTATGAGCAAGTCTATCAGCATAACTGCTTGCATATAACATCCAAACAACACAATATTTTCTGGCCTGTAGCAAAAAAATACCAACAACAATAAAAAAAAAAAAACAAAATGTAGTTTGCTGGCTTAATGGTGCATTCTGCCATGTAAATAATTGTCTTTTATGTTTCCTGTTGTAACTGAAACTGCATTAACTCAGATAACAGCATGGCTAATTTGCCCATCACAGTGCGGTGTTTGCGGGGCTATGTTTAGCTCCGGCTAAACGTCTGGAGCAGGGGGTGGGAGCGTATTTCATACGGCGGCGGTCTCCAGCGACGCTGCCTTAAGTTGATGTGGTTGAGAGAGATCAGAGTTAGCTGGAGCGCTCCCTGCTCTGCTCTGAGCAGCCATGCACATGATTAGAGCTACTTTCCTCACGTCCCCAGGAAATAACTGCCATTTGGCTCCGTGACCCGTGCATTCAGGAGGGGGGGGCTCTGGGGCCGCCCGTGATATCGATACTCTGGATGGAAGTCCTGGGCTTTGCTGCACCTCGCTGCCTCCTCTTTCTAATTTATGTGGTAAACTCAAAAAATGTTTCTTTTTGTTTTCTCAGTTTTTCCCTCACAGTTTAGCCTGATATTCAAAGTCCACTGAGGAACAAACTGTGGAAATTAGCACAAGCTAAAGAGTATGGGGTAATCCTGCTGGCTGCTGCTAATTCGGTGTGACAGCATTTCAGTCGTTTCTGTCTCTACTCAAATAAACATTAGTTACATTAATGCATGGAGTACTAGCTCAGTTTGTCTTACAGTAGCTGTGTGGTTGAAGTGTTAGGGCCATAAAGACACACTCACTCAGTACCAGCGTAGACGGTAGAGTGTACGTTCTTTTACTTAAGGATAACATGATCATTCATTTACTGAATAAATAGGCTATGTTTCCTAAATCTCACACTAAGCAAAGATTTCAAACAACTGTCACACTGAAATGTCACCCACACGCATCATCATTCAAACACACATAAACACATGTACAGGACATAAAAAACCCCATTACACACAGGTTCCCCAATCACATTTGAATACATATAGTGTAGTTATTCCAGTAATGGTTTGCTGTCTTGTGGAAGGATGACCCATGGGTGAGGCTCATCAATCTGCCTACAAATCCCAGCATTCCCCACTCCACTGAGACTGCTCTCTCTAGGGGGTTCCCCAGTGTGTTGCAGAGCTTTTAGGGCCTGTACGAATTCCCACCCCCAGCGGGGATTCTGTGAGCCATCCAGCAGTCTGCTCCAGGGAAGAGGGAAATTAAATCAACAGAAACGTATAATTTGACTCAGCTCTCTCCAACCAGGACTTCATTTGAAGCCAGTGGGCTGTTAAATTAACTCATCTGTCTGATTATTCGCTGATGTCATGGTCACATGGTCCCTCACTTCGGCATGGTCATACATGGCATTTCATCGGCCTGTTTTGCTGCAGGGAAAGTCACACAGTTACAGCTGCATCTCAAGGCACTTCAGTTAGGGGACTGTTGAAGATGGGAAGTAGATCATTAAGATTTATACTTTAATATCTGCTGTGCTGAATTAGACCAAATAGCACAGCAGTATGTGGGCATCATCAGGGCTTTGTCTTGGTCCCCCTGGGCCCCGCTGCTTTGTCAGAATGGTATTGTAAAAAGCGTAACGAAAATAAACTGAACTGAATTTTGTGTGCCAGCTCCCCTGATAGTGTTGTATTATGTCCAGTCACTGACATTGTGCTCGTCATTTCGATGCTTGTCAAAGAATAGGACAGGAGAGACTGCATCTCGTCTATGTTTCTACAGAAGGCTGTTCATTTAATCCGGGTCACAGTCATTACATTAAAGCTGTTACCGAAGAAAACTGGGGATTGAATCTAGAACTTAGTCACTATGGAAGGCAGGACAGAAATATTATTTTACTGCAGGGGATTACATCAACTTCCTGATGCTACAATAAAGCCCAGAGAGAGAGAGAGGTGCTTTTGGTATTCGCAATGTGACCTCAGGCCTGTTTCTACGTCATTGCTTTCAGAAAAACAAAGAGCTGAAACCGAAATGTGGATTTACTCTTCTAAACAATCTCAGCGTTTCTCGGAGACGAACAACATTTCAGAGGCTTGTTTTTCATCCAGCCGTGCGCTCCTTCTGGAGTAACATCTTCCGGCCCGTATTGATCTGCAGGTAGCATACAATTTGCTACTCTGATACGAGGAATAAAAAAATAAATAATAAGAATCGATCAGCCTGTGTACGTAATGGATAATGTGCTCTGTGCTTTCTAACTGTACTTGGACTGCAATAAATGTTGACGTGTTACAATATTCCAAGTCCTGGCAGGAATTTTACTTTTTAATTTCGTAAATGACCATACCAAGATAATGCACACTGTGAGGGCAAAGCTCTCAATCTCCACAGGGGATTCTCAAACAACTTGATATTAAAATAACTTATTGTCTCAGGAGCTGAGTGGCTTCCAAAAGCCATTGCTGTCCCAGAATTCATTATGATTTGGCAGCTGTACAGGTTTTGACCTTGCATTTTGACTGAGTGTATCCGTTTATAAGACGTCCTCTGTTCATATCATTACTGTTAGTTTTCCTCTTCAAATGCAAAAAAGCTCCCTCAAAGAGTTTCATTGAAAAAAGCACATCCAATCAGAATTACAAATTCATTCCGGATCTCGGAATGCGTCTTCATGAGAGGATGCTCTGATGTGATTCAGGTATTCACCGTCAAAACCTCACCTGACCCCTGAGTCGCCTGATACAGTCAGAGCTACAGACATTATTACATCAGCACTGGAGTGAGAAAAAAACAAAACAAACGCTATGTCAACAATGTCAACCATGCATCTGAGATATTTTAGGGAAATTAATTAAAGATGCTTTGTGATGTACCCTTACTTTCGCACTAATTCAGGGCTCATGTAAGCATAAAATGTAGTAGTTTTGAGGCTGTAGTGAAGACAGTCTTGTCTCTGTCATGTTGAATGTTTAACAAAACGACAGAACAGTGTCAGGACATTCATCATTGAGTGAGAACCCCGCAGTCCTCATACTAATGCAAAATCCTGGCTGTCACGCTTTTGATTAAATACAACAAAACAAAACGCAGTGATGGCGTGGAAAAAGGTGATATGTTGCGAACATGGACTCATTTGTTTCCCCAGACAGACTAAGAGAGAGCTTTTTTTTGATCAATCTCTGGCTGGAATGTCGAGGTCGATGGAATGCACTGGGGGTATGCGTTTGCTTTTTCCATTACTGGAGTTTTTTTTTTTCCAGGACTGGTGAGGGAAAAAATGTTGAGCTCATTACATGAGCCTCCTCTCTCCACCTGCGTTTCCCCGGTTTCAGTGAAGCGCCAGTATATAGTGTCTATTTTCCGCCGTGCATAGTTCTGCTGAATTTTTTAACGTCCCGCGAGCGAAGAAGAGTAATTGAGCGGAGAAATTCCCCAGGATGAACTCTGTTGTAAATCATGGCGAGTCGTTATCGATTTTATGATGAACTTGGCGACCCTCCGTTCACCAGGGCCAGGGGAGTCAAGACTGAAGGGGAGCCCAACAGCTGTTGATGAAGAGGGGTACGCCCCCCCCCCCCCCCCCCCCCCCCCCCCGCCCCCACAGTCAGTGTCGGCCCTCTACGATCTGCTACATGAGGAACATTTTCATTATTTTCCTTGCTGCAAGATCACAATGAATATCAGATAAACAGAGGAGACATTAGACCCAGCAGTAAACAACATGCAATGAAGCACGCACCTAGCAAAGAACAAAAGTATTCCACTCATTGCACAGCAATCGTTTGAAAAGTGACTCCAAACCCTAATAAAGGGTAATATTATTTAGAATTTAGCTGTCAGCAAATGTACTAATATTTACTGCTAATCTGTAAAATCAGTCTTTGGGAACAGACTGTTTACTTGAACCGTTTTGCTCAACTGAAATTGGCTTCAATTAAATTACAACATCTTCACCTAAATGATCTATTTACTTACATATATTCTATTAATTCCAGGACCTTACAGGACCTGAGAATCCCATTAAGTGAGAATAAAATCAATAGAAAAGCTGAGATTTTATTATCTGGAGTAAATGGGATTTTTTCCAAGAAATGAAGACAATTTCTTTTGGTGATCCAGTGAATACAAATACACTCCATTAAAGTTTTTTTTGTTCTGCAGTCAAATACTTGATGGAGGTTCAACACTTCAAAGACTAATGGAATATAATCTTGTTCAGCTATTTTTTTTTATGGTGCACACTGGGAAATGATACCCTATTTAACTGCTTTAGTCTTTTCAGGAGAATAATGGTAGGGTTGCCTGACTGTTATTTGCTTTATATTAAAGAATGAAGAGCAATCATAAGGCATGAGGTGCGCATACACAATTGCTAAAGATGAAACGGAAGACATGGACAACAACTCACCAACCACAAGCATACATAAACACACAAGCATACAAACATTCAAACACTTTACCTATTTCTCTCCCTGTCCCTCTGTCTTCCACACATGCACACATATGCACACACATGCGCGCACACACACACACGCACACATGCAGGCACACACACACACATATTCATCCTTAATTAGAAACATAGAAACAAATGCACCCTCTCCATTCAATATAATGCACCCTCTCCATTCAATATAATGCACCCTCTCCATTCAATATAATGCACCCTCTCCATTCAATATAATGCACCCTCTCCATTCAATATAATGCACCCTCTCCATTCAATATAATGCACCCTCTCCATTCAATATAATGCACCCTCTCCATTCAATATAATGCACCCTCTCCATTCAATATAATGCACCCTCTCCATTCAATATAATGCACCCTCTCCATTCAATATAATGCACCCTCTCCATTCAATATAATGCACCCTCTCCATTCAATATAATGCACCCTCTCCATTCAATACAATGCACCCTTTCCATTCAATATAATGCACCCTCTCCATTCAATATAATGCACCCTCTCCATTCAATATAATGCACCCTATCCATTCAATATAATGCACCCTCTCCATTCAATATAATGCACCCTCTCCATTCAATATAATGCACCCTCTCCATTCAATATAATGCACCCTCTCCATTCCATACTGAGTAACAGCATGTAGCTATGCACAAACTGCAGGCAGATAACTCCTCTTTTGAACACTGGAGAGCCCATGTTCACTCACTCAGACCCACACACCCACCTGAACCAACTAGGTAAAATAGCTGCATAATCACCTACTTTCATTCATCAGCTAAGTACTAAGCAACATTAAACTCCTCGCAGACCAATTTCAGCACCATGGAGAGTAACAGCTGCGGGCCTATTCACCACATGCCCTTGTCCACATTATGGAAATGAACAATTCATGAAAAGAGTTGCAGACACTTTAATCTCAACACACCATCAGAATTAACAGTTCTGTCACAATAAAGTAAAATAATTAGCTGTGAGGAGCTAATTAATTTCACAGGCCACAGCAACAATGTATACTTCTCTGGCACACAACAACATGCAGATAAATGCAACAGCCAACCATAGATATATTTTATTGTTTGGGAACATTTGCAGATGTTAGCCTGAAAGGGGTATCCTTTTGTCAACTTCCCATGAGCAAAGCAATCCTCCAGTCCCATTCTACTTTCACCAGAATACAGAGAGCAGTTATCAAAATGATTGATTATTCATTTTGCAAGACCACAATACTCACCAGTTACAAGTCTCGTGGCTTCAGGTTTAAAAGTTTCTCTTGCAGCTGCAAGTCTGCGATTCATTCAGTAGTGTGGTGACAGTGGAGAATGTTGCTTTGATTGTTGCTTGTCTGTTTTCCCAGAAACAGGCCATAGACTCTGATTCATTTGGATAACTGCTAACTATACAACTGTATGAGCAACTGTACAATTGTTGAGAGGCTTTTGCTGGTGTGAGGGAACACAAATGAGACCGGTGCTGGTGTGAGGGAACACAAATGAGACCGGTGCTGGTGTGAGGGAACACAAATGAGACCGGTGCTGGTGTGAGGGAACACAAATGAGACCGGTGCTGGTGTGAGGGAACACAAATGAGGCCGGTGCTGGTGTGAGGGAACACAAATGAGACCGGTGCTGGTGTGAGGGAACACAAATGAGACCGGTGCTGGTGTGAGGGAACACAAATGAGACCGGTGCTGGTGTGAGGGAACACAAATGAGACCGGTGCTGGTGGGTTTCTCTACTCTTAGCAGAGTAATAAGTGGCAGAACGTAGGAGTGTCGCCTCCACTGTCTCCACAGTGAGTTTCATATAGATTCATATAAATGTGAATTTCCCCTCAGGCCCTGGCTAATTGAACAGTTTTATGTTCTTAGGGCATTTGGCTGGTGTTGTGCTGCTTTCTTTCCACAGCGATCCCTCACCGTCAGTGTGCTCATGGAACAATATGTACAGCACTTCTGAGGTCTGTTTATAACACATGGGACAGCTGCTCTCTCTCTCTCTCTCTATCTCTCACTTCCCCCCCCCCCCAAATAATTTATATCAGGTTCTGATATCCGTCATGGTTCTAAGTCACTATGGTGACTCCTGTGTCTTTTTTATGACTGTCCTTTGTTGAGCCATTTCACAAAAAAGAAAAAATAAATAAAAAATCATCACTTTAAACACAAATGCCACTTTAGATCTGAAATAGGGAAATAGGTGGTGTTGAGAGTGTAATGAAACGTTCTTAGATTTCTCATGTCAGAGGCACGAGGAGGAGGGGACCATAGAAAAGAATTATGCTCAAGGTCAAAGCCTCGCTTTGTGTGTGTGTGTGTGTGTGTGTGAGAGAGAGAGAGTGTGTGAGTGTGTGTGTGCGAGTGTGTGTGTGTGAGTGTGTGTTTGAGCGAGAGTGTGTGTGGGTGCGTGTGTGCGTGTGTGTTTGAGAGCATCTGTGAGTGTGTGTGTGAAAGAGAGAGAGTGTGCGTGTGTGTGGGAGTGTGAGTGTGTGTGTGTGTGTGTGTGTGTGTGTGTGAAATGGGTGACAGCTCCAGCTGCATGCTGTGAGATCAGTCATGGCTCTTTCACGCATATCAGCTGCTGCTTAAAATTCATGGACAGGTTCCTGACATTTCAGCCCCGGAGGAACAATCTTTAGATATTACAGTGTCACGTTTACGCTGCCAGAGACCCTGAAACCTGCTCTCTGTGGACATTTCATGGACAGGATCCATTTTTCCCGCTAACTGCTGGAAATCGCCATAACAATGACGCAGAGGCATTTGTAATATTTTGGTCGCAGCTCCTTAATGGAGTTGCTGCAAGCAAACACAATGCTGTTGGGTGCAGCTTCCTGTCACCCTGTGGCCTAAGCATGGCTGCCATAATGTGACAACAAACATCATGTCTTCTTTTGAGTGTGTGAGATAGTAATGTCAGCATTTTTCCACACATTATTACTCTGGCACAGCAGTGGGACTTTAATCACTGAGTTAACATTTAATTTCACAGGCAGATATCCTTCCCCACCCTCCCATCCACCCCTCTCTTCCTCCCCTAATTTTTACCCTCCCCATCCCCCCATGCAACAAAAAAAAATATATACAAAACAACACTAGGGAATTTCAAACCTCTGACATTTGGGATGGGGGACAAATCTAACACTGAATTGTGACATTTGACCACCTCGACAAGTTTACTGTGAGGAAAAACAGGTCACAATACCAATGAAAATGGTTTGGTTGTCAAAACAAATATATACACTGGAGAACGTGCAAATGTCATTATAATGGCCTCTGAGGCTGCAGGGAAAGGGGACAGAGAGTTAAGGCTGCAGTTCACTGGAGGTGTGCGGGATTAAAGGCGGTTTGGCGGCTGGATGCAGCTCACAGGCCTGAACACGGCCGGGTGTAATGGCTGTCTGAAGAACACTGCACTGTTATGGGCGCTCCATCATGTCCGCTGTAAATTAATACTGCTGTTCTCACAAAGAGGAGAGGGTTGTTGACGTGCTCGCCATTCATGTGCGCATTTTGTTAAATTAATCTCCATCTCTCTTTTTGTCTCTCCCTCTCTCACACACGTAGCAGAGGCATTTTCTCTTGGTTGGAGGTGCAGCTCAGTCGTGGTTCTATGTGAGCTGCGGGCTGATCAAACTCACCTATCACACCTCGCTTTCTGCATTACAATTTTTCCCTCTTGGTTTGAGACAAAAAGCCCTTTAAAAATTTACATGAGCACTCATCAGTTTATTGGGTGCATTTTTGTTCACTTATAAAGAATAATTTCACAGGTCCTTCTCTGGAAATTGTTATTGTACATATTCATAAGTGCACACACACACACACACACACACACACACACACACACATACTTATACATAAATATACGCACACATATGAACATACACACGGACATGAGCACAAAAGTATACACAGGCACCCAGACAAATACACACGTGCGCACACAAACACACACACACACACACACACACACACACACACACACACACACACACACACACACACACACACACACACACACACACACACACACAGGCATACACACGTTTGCAAAAGTGTTAACGTAAACTGTTTGATCTTGTGCTGCCTTGGGTAGCTGTTCCTTAGAAAAGAGATTTCTCATCTCCGTGGGCTTCACCTCTAAAGCTTATAAATAAAGAAAACGGTACACTTATGTTTTACATACATGCTCACATGTGCACACATCCACCCGCCCACCCACTCTCTCCCACACACACACACACGCACACACACCACACACACAAAGTCTCACATACACACACACACACTGCAAATACACACACAAAGTCTCACACCCACACACACACCCCCACACACTCCTCCACTCTCTCTGATGTTTGTGACACTGTGACGGTCTTTAATCTTTTTTTCTGGAATCCCCTGGCCTCCTAGCAGTAAGTGAATGTGCTTTTTGTTTATTGCATTACTTAAGAGGAGACAGGAAAGACGCAGCATCTCAAAGCATGCGGTCTCCCTGGGGCTGGGATTCAGAGGGGTTTGTGCCCTGCACTGCTTACTTCATATCTCCTGACATCAAAAACAGCCCCAAACCCCCAGTGAGCAAAACGCACCTATGAGCCTGCAGAGGGGGCTTCAAACACTCCTGTGTGATGCTCCGCCCAGCTGTCAATCACAGCCATCACCACCCCCACCCCACCCCCACATCCACTTCTACTGTGTCACTCTGTCCCACTCTTTCCTTCCCTCACACTATTTCCATCTCTTTCTCTCCACTCTTATCCTTTCTTTCCTTATTTTTTTCCCTCCCCTCTACCTTTCCACACACTTCACAAACTCCAGCCATCTTTCCACCTCTGTCAATCCCTCTCTTCCTCTCCTTCCACTCGTCCATTTTCTGTTTGAGTCAATTTGGTATAGCTGGCATATGAGCTTTATACTTGTTCACACACTATCTGCTTATGTTGACCCTTTCCATACATGCATTTTAACGTGACTAAATTTCGTTCTACTGGTTTTAAAGGGCATTTCTGTGCACTAAATTCACTGCCAATATAAAGTTCCCTGGTGCATATATTGTCAGACCTGGATGTGAGAATTTTGTTATGAGACCCATTTTTGGAGAGACAAATGCTGAAACTGAGTTTGTTTCTTGGAGAGCTGGCCTTGTTTAATAAAACCTTTTTTTTTGCTTTTTTTCTCAGGACTGATGGAATAAACGACAGCTGCAGTTTTTGCTTTTGTATTTGGATGGCACGGATATGGCACAACCAGTTAATCTGCATAAATATGAATTTAATTTTGGTGCCACAGAGAAACAGTCCAGGCTTGGCTTCTTCCAACTTTAGTCAAAGTCATTGATTTAGTCACATAATAACACAGAACTGCAGCCCTATCTTATTTCACACCACTGAGTGTACAACTATGCTCTTTGTTTCCTGAATTCATGGATTTCATTAAGTTATATTCTTTACTGCCATTTAGGACTACCGCACAAAACAAATTTAATCCTGGGTGTCAAACAGAGCCAAACATGCAAGAATTGTGCTTTTATTTTTATGGTGGATGTGAGTGAGTGTGTGTGTGTGTGTGTGTGTGTGTGTGTGGAATTATTAGCAGCGGTTTGGATTATTACTCTAAACGCTATACTCAGATTATTACTCTAAACGCAGTACTCAGATTATTACTCTAAACGCTATACTCAGATTATTTCTCTAAACGCAGTACTCAGATTATTACTCTACACACTGTACTCAGATTATTACTCTAAACGCAGTACTCAGATTATTACTCTAAACGCAGTACTCAGATTATTACTCTAAACACAGTACTCAGATTATTACTCTAAACGCAGTACTCAGATTATTACTCTAAACGCAGTACTCAGATTATTACTCTACACACTGTACTCAGATTATTACTCTACACACTGTACTCAGATTATTACTCTAAACGCAGTACTCAGATTATTACTCTAAACGCAGTACTCAGATTATTACTCTAAATGCAGTACTCAGATTATTACTCTAAACGCAGTACTCAGATTATTACTCTAAATGCAGTACTCAGATTATTACTCTAAACACAGCACTCAGATTATTACTCTAAACGCAGTACTCAGATTATTACTCTAAATGCAGTACTCAGATTATTACTCTAAACACAGCACTCAGATTATTACTCTGAACGCAGTACTCAGATTATTACTCTAAATGCAGTACTCATTGAGGGCATTTGCCGCAGTTATACTGATGATGCTGTACCCACTCCAGATCTCGGCTTAGTAAGATGCCTCAGCAATTAGTGGCTCTCAATTTGTCTGCACCCTCATAACCGTGGGGATACAGTCATTCATCGCAGGTGTCTGGACAATAGCCAGTGTACACTGGCTTTGGCAGGGTTTATCATAGCTGTGGGCTTGTTGTTATAACCGTCTGCTGAATTTCAGTAGCTGTTCAGTATCACAACTGATGTTATCAGGACCATATTCCTATCTGGGTGTAGTGCTCTGAGGTTTTCAGTTAATGTGTGTTGATACGATTTTTGATTGACTTTGATTGTTGTGCTAATATGAGTTTTTCGGAGATTATGCATTATTTTGTTATCTCATTTATTTTTCCAATGTGCTAATAAGAAGATATCAAATTATTGTTTCAAATCTATCAAATAATTTTTCTTAATTAATGAATTTTTTTCTGAACTGAGATTACCCAATGTTTTTATGATTCTGTTTTGATCATCTTCATTTTCTAATGTCAGGGAAACTCATAAAAGTAATTGTCTCATTATTTTATTGTATGGTTTAAGTGCTTCATGGTTCCCTGATTGTGATTCGGGGCTTTCAGGCTTCTGATATACACAGTTGCCTTGTGTTCCTTGTTATACCATTTATCTATGATATGCTTGTTTGGATGTACGTCGATATTTCCTGTTAGGTTTTACATTATTCTACATCAGCTTTTTCACAAGAGTCTATTTCTTATTCTTCAGTATGTTTCCTGACCAGAATCAGACCTGGTCTTGCTACATTCATGAGTTGAGTCATTTCAGGTCAGTTGAGAGGCTTTTTCAGTGTTGCTCTGATACCATCAGAATGTGTAATTCTCATACACTGCAGTTTACAGGGCAAGGTCAGTATGGGAATGGCCCATTTGGTCATTGCACATGTGTGATTATTTGATTGTGGTGTGATAAGGAGGACTGTCATTTGAGAGTGAAGGTGCTGATAGGGGATGGTCCACATGAGAGCCAGAAAAATCCGCCCCTTTTCCCTAAGCTGTGCTCTGATTGGACCATCATACAGAGGTCCTCCCAGCACATGTGGTGGGGACAAATCACCAATCAGCACTCACGCAAATAAAAACCACACTGTGGTGGGGGTTCGGCATGGGGTAGGGGGTGAAAAGGGGTGGTGAGGAACAGGACATTTTAAAAAAATACTAGCTGTGTTCTACAGCAGCCTGACTTTAAGAGGCATTATAAAAATTTGTTCAGCACAGGAACTGAACTGCTAACTGCATCCAACAGCAACTTCTCAGAACAACAGAAAACCGCACATATCATAAATTAGCAGTGACTTTGTGGAGGGAAGCGTATTTATTGATTTACTCATTTATTGTGGGTCTGCTGTTCACCGAAAGCCCTGCCCATAAGTGCTCGTGCCAGTCAGAAAAAGGCACTCTTTCACAAAGCCACCGATACAAAAGCATGGCTCCCAGTACCACGCACCCCCCACAAACACAATTACTGTTTGTCTTATTCACCTGAGCAGAGCAGAAATTAAATTATTAAGGCGGGCGGGTGTTTTTACAGACCAGCAGGGTAGGTCTTATTTTACCTCATAATCACATAATCATATGCATTCATCATAAATTACCATAACTACCCAAAATGATCTTTTTCATCCTTTTTTGGGATCTTGCTGTGCCACAGAAATTGCTGCTCTGGCATTGGGCATTGTTCATTTTACATGGGGGTTGCGTGGTGCATGGTTTGGATTACAACCCCCCCGCCCCCACCCCACCAGTGACTGCAGCCTGCAGCTCCAAGGGGAGCTTTTAATTGGTCAAGGTCACCCAGGGGGGGAGGGTCTCACTCCACAGTGTTTTCCCTGCCTCGGTACACGAGAGCAACTCCTCGGGTCGATCGAGAATCTGCAGCTGTGCACATTAGTGCAGTCACTCGGTGCCAACAACTGCGCAGCTCAGCTGGGCCTGAGCAGCTGGCAGCACCTGTCTCACAGAACATGGATGTTGGTCTGCGGGTGTCACGGCAACAGGCCAGG
The DNA here is from genome assembly GCA_019788955.1 of Albula glossodonta. Taxonomy (NCBI): domain Eukaryota; kingdom Metazoa; phylum Chordata; class Actinopteri; order Albuliformes; family Albulidae; genus Albula; species Albula glossodonta. The sequence continues at coordinate 154,000 of JAFBMS010000214.1, forward strand.
TGAAAAATACAATAGGATATGGAGGAGAAATAGGTGATGAAAACACTCATTTAAAAATTGTGTCTAAGTGGGACTATCAAACAATACAGATGGATCAGCACCACATTGGGCTATCCCTGGTGTACAGTATGCTACTCACGACTCAAGGTCACACTGCGATTGTTTCTTTTAATTGGGAGATGAATTTAAATACAGTTGCCCCCAGGCTAGCATTGTGTAATAGTTTTAGGATTTATGTTGAGTCATTAATTTCATTTTCTACAGGAATCACATTCAAAAGAAAATGTCCATTGTTCTCTCCCTAGCAACCCACAGAATTTATGAGTATATGGAGTCGGAAAACAATTACATACTCCTTCATATAACACCTGTGCATGCCAGAGTCTCATATTTCACATCCATAATTTACTGCACTCCACATTCCAAATGGAAGATAACAAGGTTTTGACCCTTATGCTGTAGTGTTTCAAATGCAAATCATACATTTTCCTCATTAATACTTTGCATAGCCAGTTGCCCGGGTAATTATATCCAATGTGTGCACAGTAAACAAGTGTGTTGAATGCAAAGAGTCTAACCCTGGCCCCATGAGGAACTGATTCACTTTGGGCCTTTATGATTGCATGGGGTTTACATGCATATGCCGAGCGAAAAAAAATTTACAACATCAATTCATGACGGTAAATGACAGTAAAAATTGAAAATAAGTGTGAACCGCGCTCCACCTTTGTCTGTCTGTTATGTTTGTGCAAGTGTTTTTATGTGAGGGCCAATTCTGTGTGTGACTAAGACAGAACTAGAGCTGCATGGCTGGGGTTTCATCACCATCAAACTGCACTGCGATCAGCAGAACTGTCCATTGGCTTTCACTGAGGCCAGGATCCAAACAAACAAACTTAGCCTCTGTAAGGCCAAACTCAATTAAATCATAACTGACTTCAATCTTTTTGAGGGCTTATGGTGTCCTATTTTGGACTGGAAAGGACACATTCAAAAGGGCCTTTGCTCCAATAAAACAGAATAACCAAAGAAAATTATGCCGCAATGAAAGGTCTGTTTTGACTGAATTACACATGCCCAATGTCCTTGCAAAGACTACATGCATTTTATTGGGTCCCAGCCTGTGAGGAACTCTATCCTAGCACTAGCGACCGTGACGAAAGGAAAGGAAGAAAACCCAGGATAGGCCAGCAGATTTACGCTGCACCTGGGTAGCGGGTGAGCGGCTGTCACCTTGCTGCCACTGGTAGACCTGCAGGGAGTTTAATTGGACCGTGACTTTTGTGTTTCCAGTGTAATTGGGCCCCGGAAAAGCCCGGAACACACCATGGCTGACAGCTCCCACACTGCTATCTCCCCTGTCCGTGTCGGCACGGGGTCTGGGCACATGCAGGTACAACACCGTAATTATATCTGATTGGCTGGATGTGGCAGGGGCCAGGAGCCACCCACTGCAATTACTACCTCTCCGATTCGCTCCTGGAGCAATGGATGGGAGGATTCCGGAGGGTTCCGTAACGGAAGGGTGCAGTCAGCCGATGGTGCTCTGATCCCCTGCCGCCTGGATCTCAGGGCCTGCCCTTATTATTGGGATGTCAGGCTGCTACGACTGAGAGACCGTGGCGCGCCCTCTTACAGGGGTCCTGAACCGGGAGTAATGAGCGGGCGTGGAGGAGATGGCAGATCGGGACAAAAGGCCGTGTGCTGGGGAGTTCATTAAAATTACACATTATTAAGTATTCGTCATCATACTTTTTTTTTTTTCTGAGACAACATACTGGGTCACAGATTCACATTATCCAAAAAACCTACTGATGAAATTCAAGTGACATGCATTGCTGTAAGGGTGTAGCCTCACTTCCAGGACTTTGGAATTAAACCCGCAACCTTTGGACATCAGTCCTTGATCTTGAAATCAAACCGTCCCTACATATCAAGAGTACAACATTATGAAAATGGGATGCACTGAAAAAGGTCAGAATAGATATTAGAACACTTCACAATGCATACGCAAGTATGTATGAAAACAGTTTTTCAGATACTGTAACATACAGCACATGATGCATTCTATACTGCAAAGAGGCAAACATTAATCCACAACAAATCATACTTATGTTTGAAATAATCCTCTCCTGTCATAATTTGTGTTTATGGCTTCTAGCTTTCTTCCTTTGTTGGTTTACTTTTGTCAATTGCATAAATGGTTTTATTTTTATCCAACAAATGGCTAGTTCTCTTAATTTGGCATTTTACATGTTTTTAATTTTTTATGTTTTATTATATTATAATATTGTATTTATTTACTGTCATTTATTATTTAAATTGTTATGCAAGCGTTTTAGATTATTTGTTCATAAATGTTTTTATTTTGTTTCATTTTATTTTATGTACATCAGGTCTCACTTGAAACTGAGATCTCTATCTCAATGGTATTTACCTGAATAAATAAAGGTTAAATAAAAATGAATAAATAAAATGCATGCCAATGGTTCAGATAAGAAAAAATAAATCTATACAAAACAGGACAGAGTCTTGCCTTTAAATGGGAGGACTGAACTTGCGCTTACAAAACTTTTTTACACCTGAGTGACTAACAAGCCGTTTCTCCAGCTGTCACCGCACTGCGGCCTGAGGGCTGCCTCTCTGAAGCCGTGTTCTGACAAAGTGACAGTGTCACTTGTTTATTCAGAGTCCTTCCAGCTGTAAAAATGAATTTCCCTCACCTTCCTGTGAAAAATGTCCGCTACCCATAATCACAGTGTGTGAGGCGGTGCGCGCGCATAGTTTTTGCTTTGTAAATGTCAGCTTGAATTGTCCCCCTGCCTACCCTGCCATCTCAAGAAGATGCGTTTTTTTAAACGCTGTGGAATAAAATGTTCTATCCTTTGTGTAAAAACACGTCTACACACAAACATCATTTATACACGCACACAAATGCATATAGGCACTCAAATTACTACTGCTAATACTACTGCGACTGCTACATCACTTTGAGGACAGGAGTTACAGTGGGGTCCAAATGTCTGAGACCACACTGAACATTTTTAATCCCCAAACCTTTTTCATGTACACCTGGAAACGATAAGAAAGTTTTAGGATTTTGAAACATTTAAAACAAAGAAAAGTTATGACATCTAAAAAGAAGAAGAAATATTGAATGTCTAGGTCAAATTTAAGCAAATGTGTGACACTGACCCTGACAATCCCTTTGTAGAAAAGCTCATAGCCCATCAAACATTTATTGGGGCACTTAAAGACCATGTGATAACATGAATCATCAGGTTTTGCTCAAACTTGTGGATTCCATGCCAGCTCCAGTGCACCCTGTCATTAAAGCAAAAGGGCGACATACTGAAAACGAAGACATTCTGGAAATTCATGTATATTTTTCAAAGATACAACCTTTCACTCAAACTGTTCATATAATTTGCAATATAACAATTGCAGTAAATTATAAAAAAAATTAAAAACAGAAGCTCTTCCACGAGTGGTCTCAGACTTCCCCACTGTATGTTTAAATATCTAAAACTTAATATCTGCCCAACAGAGGCTAACTAGCTGGACTGTGGACTGAACTGCTGATACTAAATGTCTATCCTGCACTAATGCCTTCACTATCTCCTTCCTCTTACAAAGTGTAAGCATCAGCATCTATCTTTATGAGTCTGGGGAGTGGCTTATTGCATGAGGCTGACTGTGGTGGGCTTTGTACCAAAAGAGCCAAAGAGACGTGTGTGTGTGAGATTCACGGGTTTGTGTGGTGTGTTCATATGCACACTGTGTGAGAGCGATTGCTCTTGTGTGTGAGAATGTGTATGTATGTGTGTTTGAGCATACGGTTGCTGTGTAAGACTGATTGCTCTTGTGTGTGTGTTTCTGTCTGTGTATGTATGTATGTGAGATGTGAGTCCTGGGTTTATACATTGTGTAAAAACGGCAATGTGTGTGATCACAGTGTTGTGTATATGTGCAATATTAATTTTTGTGAATGGAACAGCTAAATTATGTTTAATCTGCTGGAAGGATATTGGAAAACTGCACCCATACTCATACCATGCAATTATTTTTAAACAGGCTTTTGTCTCTAAACAAAATAAAAATTGTAATGCAGAAAGCGAGCTGTGATAGGTGAGTTTGATCAGCCCACAGCTCACATAGAACCATGACTGAGCTGCACCTCCGACCAAGAGAAAATGCCTCTGCTACGTGTGTGTGAGAGAGAGAAAGTGAGAGAGGGAGAGAGAGAGAGAGAGAGAGCAAGAGAGGGAGAGGGAGAGACAGAGAGAGAGAGAGAGAGAGGGAGAGAGTGAAAGAGCCACAGAGAAAGAGATCATGTCACCTTTATGAAAGCTCCTCAGCTGAAGCTTGTCAAACTAAACCATGTAGCGCAAATAAAGAGTGAAAAGAATGACAGTATAAACCCTTACGATTCAACAAAACAGCACTGTTACGCAACACGTATATATTCTAGACTGTTCTGAACTGACAGAAGGCTGTCTTGTTTCTGAAAGGCTTGTACGAGCATGTGGTATGAGTCTGTTCACGATCAGAGGACAGTCGGCCTCCTCTCGACTACCACCTCTCACATACCTTAGCTGCTTGCTTATTTTGTTACGGCTGATGAGTACAATAGACAGCCATTTTGCTTTGCTAATACAACAAAGTGAAAATGTGTGTGAGAAACCAGGCAAACCTCTTCATTTAAACCAGACATTCAGTTGTTTATTTCCTCACGTGCAACCTTGAGAATTTTCCATAAAAGTGGGATAAGTCCCCATGTGCAGGACAGGCAGAGCTCCCCTTTGTGTGACGGGATTAAACATGTCAACAGCGTCGTAACAGGGGTTTATCCTGTGACGGATTATCAACACGTTTGGGGAGAGGACGGGCTCATAGACTGCTGTGCATGTGCGCTTCAGTTGTGTATATTTCATACCTTTTTGCACAAATACCACACAAAATAAAGGAAATCATGAAGAACACGATGCATTTCCAGAGAATATAATGCTGGTGAGTGTGAGTGTGTGTGTGTGTGCATGTACATGTTTATTTGTGCGTATCGGTATGCGTGTGTGTGTGTATGAGCATGTGTGAGTGTATATGTCTGTATGAATGAATGTTGATGTAAGTATGTTTATATATGTTTTTATATGAAAGAGTGCCTTTGAGAGTATGCAGGTATGCATATATATGTGTACGAGTGTGTGCGTATGTGAACACATACTGTAGGGCACACACTGGAGTAGTGCTTTAACAGTATACAGACCATGGGGCCCATCCACACACTAGAGTAGTGCTTTAACAGTATACAGACCATGGGGCCCATCCACACACTGGAGTAGTGCTTTAACAGTATACAGACCATGGGGCCCATCCACACACTGGAGCAGTACTTTAACAGTATACAGACCATGGGGCCCATCCACACACTGGAGTAGTGCTTTAACAGTATACAGACCATGGGGCCCATCCACACACTGGAGTAGTGCTTTAACAGTATACAGACCATGGGGCCCATCCACACACTGGAGTAGTGCTTTAACAGTATACAGACCATGGGGCCCATCCACACACTGGAGTAGTGCTTTAACAGTATACAGACCATGGGGCCCATCCACACACTGGAGTAGTGCTTTAACAGTATACAGACCATGGGGTCCATCCACACACTGGAGTAGTGCTTTAACAGTATACAGACCATGGGGTCCATCCACACACTGGAGCACGCCACTGGCAGGCGCTTTCAGATGATATAAGGGCTGCAGATTTGCTGATGAAAATCAAATTCCATGCACGCACTTCAAGCAATCAGCAAGCGAAAAATAAGAATGAGATTGTCCCCCCGCCCCTCTCTGGCCTGGTCTTGAGGGACGATGAGATTTTCAGCACTGCTTGTTCAAAAAACATATCTATTAGCGCACCCTCCTCTCCTCCTCTCCAATTTGCAAATCATACCACTCCAATATGACTACGACTGCTACTACTAATAATGCTATTACTACTGCTGCTATCATACTACTGCCTGAACTACTGCTACTGCTATCGCTCATACTATTGCTACTGCCACTGATACTAATACTACTGCTTCTACTACCAGTACTACAACTACTGCTACTGCTACTGCTATCGCTCATGGTATTGCTACTGCCACTGATACTAATACTACTGCTTCTACTACCAGTACTACAACTACTGCTACTGCTACTGCTATCGCTCATGGTATTGCTACTGCCACTGATACTAATACTACTGCTTCTACTACCAGTACTACAACTACTGCTACTGACCCATTTTGTAAAAGGTGTTAGCCAGGTTAGTAACAGAGTAAACGTCTCCCCCTTAGCTCACGCTTTGGCCCTCCCTTCATCAGAGGGTCATTAAAATGATTTTAATCAGATAATCACCCTGCCGCGTCAGCTTTATGACCAGTGACCTGAGCTGCCGCAGAATGAAAGTTCACAGGAGGTCTCCTCCCCACGATGCCTTTCTCACACAAATTAAAAAGCAAATGTGCGGTAAACAGGATGCAGTAAATATCAGCAGTTTAGACCAACATTCCCAAATGCACTGTGAATATATGAAGTTTGGAGTAACTTTCCCAAACACATTTTTAAAAATGTACAGTTTAGAGTAACATTCCCAAACGTACTGTGAATATCTGCAGTTTAGTGTTACATGTCCAAATGCCTTGTAAATATATGAAGTTTACCGTTACATTCCTAACACAGTGTAAATATCTACAGTTTACAGTTACATCCTGAGTGATGACTGCAGATCCAATGATGAAAAGTGGAAGGGACTAAGGTTGAAAATGAAAGATGAAAAAGGCACCCATTTCATTTAACACACTGATCTGCTAATAGTACATTCTGTGCTCTGGTTACAAATGAAATGCAGAGGTAGAGAGATGGGAAGCACATTAGCCATGCCCAGCTTCACGGGGACAAGACTGTGCAACCTCAAACCACTCGACTCTGACTTTTTGCGAGCGTAAGGGCTGAAATTGGCTGAGATAATAGAATTCCGTTCTGTTGATGCTGATCGTCTGAGTGCGGTATGTGTTCGGGGACGGAATTGCTCTGAATGGATATGAACACAATGTTCAATTTGAGAAAGCACTTGGAATGTGTGCACACCTCATGTTCAAGGAAACCCTGTCCTTCAAGTTGGCCCACCTAAAAAGAGGAGTGATGGAAACAGAAAAAATGGCAGTTCAAAAGAAAATTGATTTCGGTGCCAAAATGGCATAAAAAAGTAAAACCCACAAAGCAAAAAAAAAAGTTTGCGATATCTCAAATCAAAACTAAATGATTTTCCAAAGCATTAAGCTCTCTCTCTGAGTAGATGTTTTTGGCGACATTAATTCACATTAACTATTGACCAATTCATGGTTCTCATGGCACAAGTAAAGCAAAAACAGTGACTTCACAGTGTTCCCCTAGAACCCCCCCCACCCCCTTTGCTCCTAATATAAAATGGCCCCATTCTGTCTTGTCGTCCTTGGGGAAAGACTACAACATCAGAGAGAGAGAAAGGACTTGCTGATATCAGCATTTCTCTTTGAGATACGTAATACGCTGCGTCCTGTGTTTGAAGGGATACCTTGGGACATGATTCCCCCCAACACACACACACACTCTCGCACACACACACACATACACACACACACTCATGCACACACATGATCTTAGACCAGCTCTCAAACTCTGAGATGGTTTATGAATACAAGCCCTGATCCTGGATCAGTTTGGCCTTTTTGTGCATAATGCACAAGGTTAGTATGTGGTCAAGGAGAACCTGATCCTAGATCTGCACCATGCATGAATATAGGCCCAGGCACAGTTAGTCAGATAGCATGAGCTATGGAGGAAAGTCATCATGTTTCCTCTCTCTCTCTCTCTGGCATTTTCATAAATACACAAATAACTCTCACAGGTTCAAGATGTGTGACTGAGAGAACACCTCTGAGATCTACATCAGCGCTAATATGTGTCTGATCTGAGCCACGACCCTCCTACTCCAACCCCACTACTCCTATTTCCCAGTACTATAGAAATGGAATAAAACTGGAGATACAGGGGTAAATTATTCCCTGGACTTTCAGCTTCCTCATTATCAAGACCATTACTTTTAAATGAGCGGGGTCCCCGTTCCAAAAGGAGGCAGAGAATGGAGGTTAGCCTGGAGCGGCGAGGCCTGCTCCCCTCCCCTCCCCAGCCTAATGCTGTGCTCGCCTGATACAGCACTGCTGCTGCTGCTGCTGCTGCTGCACTTCAGTCACAACACAGAGAGTCAGGGAGAGCCAGGTTTGGGCATATTAGAAGGAGGAGAGGAAGCTCTGTTTGGAGTTAATTGTGTTCTGAGCACACATCCTCCTCCTCGGGTTGATTAGGTCAGTATTTTGTTCCAGAATGCAGGCTGATCAGAGACGGCCCCCTTAATCTCCTGTGTATTGAGCAAATTGAGAATTACAAAAGGGTATGATTATTATACTTTTTTTACTCTAATTTAATCATCCTCTTAAATGCTGAGAATGTTTGAGCATATTCGTTTATAATCAGTTTAAAGGTTTAGAGTTGCTGTTAGTGTGGTTTTTCCCTTTTGAGTTTCTCTTTTTTTTTTTTTGTTTTAATTCAGGAGCGCGCAGGAAGTATCAGCACATTGCTGGCGTAGCCCGATGTCCATGTGCAGATGCGTGGAGCGTCAGCATCCACAGGAAGACCTAGTCCAGCCAAACCAACTTCCTGGTGTTAACAGCTACGTCATACCTGTAACACGTGTTACAGTGAGAATATTTTTAGGAGGAAATCAGAAAATTTATTTTATGCTTCAAATACTCATACTTTCAATGACATGCCAAATTGAGATTGCGAAGAATTATGCAACACAATTTTCAAACTACAAGATTTGATATGTTGTTAAAAGCATCAATCACAGCGGCTGTAGGCCTACAGGTCCTAGAATGCATACGTACATACGTAAATAATGAAATAATGAAGGAGTATTGGCTCAGTCTCTGTGGCTCCACAGTGCTGCAGGTGTGTGGTCTCTGTGGATTATGAGCAGTCCCCGTAATGAGCGATCCCTCCTTGACTCGTGAGCGGCTGCTTGCTAATGCCAGGAGGAACGGAGCATGTGCAGAGCTGCTCCTCCTTGCTAATGCCAGGAGGAACAGAGCATATGCAGAGCTGCTCCCTCCTTGCTAATGCCAGGAGGAACGGAGCATGTGCAGAGCTGCTCCTCCTTGCTAATGCCAGGAGGAACGGAGCATGTGCAGAGCTGCTCCTCCTTGCTAATGCCAGGAGGAACAGAGCATGTGCAGAGCTGCTCCTCCTTGCTAATGCAAGGAGGAACAGAGCATGTGCAGAGCTGCTCCCTCCTTGCTAATGCAAGGAGGAATGGAGCATGTGCAGAGCTGCTCCTCCTTGCTAATGCCAGGAGGAACAGAGCATGTGCAGAGCTGCTCCTCCTTGCTAATGCCAGGAGGAACAGAGCATGTGCAGAGCTGCTCCTTCCAGTCTGCTACCACGCATCTCAGACTGCGTTACAAAACTTCAAACGGTCTTACTTCCTGTTTTTACTGGCCTCTGAATGGGTCACGAGGAAAGACAGGAGGAGAGGACATGAAGCAATGAGAACAGAGTAAAATACACATAAGAACACTTAACTTTGATCATGCCAACTGCTATTCGTAACAAATTAATTTTTGAAATCAAAGTGCAAATGTATACATAGAATGTGACTAAACTATGAACATAAGGTGTATTTTTTTCATTCAGCTTGTTCAGTGCTTTTCCTGTTTCTTCTTCCTTTTGCATAAACCCCAGGCAGTGAAACTAAAATGGCCGCTGGCCAGTGTGATGCCTTTTGCTGTTTCAGTTCAATCTTTTTCCAGCTCATTTTATTACCAAATCTGGCACAACAAACATAATTTAGTGGACTGCCAAAGCGTATAAATAATCTAATACAGAAAAGAGCACAATCCATAAGCTGAATAATAACAGGCGAAATAAACAACCATAATAAAATTAATACTAATGATGGTGATGATTATGATGATGATAATGTTGATAATGCTTAATGTAAATATTAATCCTTCCCTTCTCTGGCAACTGCTGCTTTTTATCAATCTTTGGAAATGGCCAGGCTGTAGTAAGTTAGCTAGATCTAAAGCTATAAAATGTAGCGTGTCTCAGGAAATGGATTTTAGGGACATCCATAATTTTAGGGCTCTAAATGTTTTTGGATGTGGTTTTGGTTGGAGTGCTTTCAAAAAAATGCTTTCAATCTCCATTACTGCCATTGGAGCTTCAGTCTGGTACATGAATAGAAAGCTTGCATCATCAGTTGTGTACTGTCAATGCTTCATGTCTCTGGGACTGATACAAAAAACATTGAAATACCATGTAATGTAAGTTAATAACAAGGGCAACATTCTTTTTCTACTTTTCTCTGAGATTTTTCCGACATTGTGACTGTGAATCCTACATTTACCTATAATAGTCCTTTGTGCCTGAAAATTCCTTGAAAATTCAATACTTTGCAACACGGCACAGCAGTATCTAATGTTGTCCGACACTGTGGGTTGGCTTTTTTCTTAAACGCAAGCCCCCCCCCCCCCCCCCCACACACACACACGAGAGACGTATCCCTGAAGATATCCCTGAAGTGTCCTTTAGCTATCCGGCTTACATGAAATGTTGGTTAACATTTTTGATAGACTGACTTTCACATCTGAGATGAGAGGCTGCAATGGAAATGAGATAAAGTGATATAGAATTTTCAAGGAATGCTGCGGAAACCGGATGTTCTGGGAATGCTCACGCTCATTCAGGGAATATTTTGACAACCAAAAAAAATAACAATAAAGCTTTACATGGGTAGGGATATGGAGTCGGACCACAGAGACCCTCGTCAGGAAGAGGAACTAACCGCCTCCCTTCGCCTTGTCTGAACTTTCCGGAGGGAGGAAGTTTATCTGTAGAAAATGTGCTACATAATTCAGGCTGGTTTTGATCTGGCTTACGGAGCCGGGGGCATTTGGGTCTAAAAATGGCAGATAAAGGGCCACAGTGAATGTCTTTAACAGAGCCCCTCCCCCTTTAGAGAGTTCCATAACCCGGCGGCAGATAACTGACAGACTTCCCCTCCCTCAGCCCTAAGCCCTCAGCCCTCACAGCCCCCAGCCCTCAGCCCTCACAGCCCTCGCAGCCCTCAACCCTAAGCCCTCAACCCTAAGCCCTCACAGCCCCCCCTCAGCCCTAAGCCCTCAGCCTTCAGCCCTCAGCCCTCAGCCCTCAGCCCCCAGCCCTAAGCCCTCAGCTCTCAGCCCCTAGCCCTAAGCCCTCAGCTCTCAGCCCTCAGCCCTCAGCTCTCAGCCCCCAGCCCTCAGCCCTCAGCCCTCAGCCCTCAGCCCCCAGCCCCCAGCCCCCAGCCCTCAGCCCTAAGCCCTCAGCCCTCAGCCCCAGCCCCAGCCCCCAGCCCTCAGCCCCCAGCCCTAAGCCCTCAGCTCTCAGCCCCCAGCCCCCAGCCCTCAACCCCCAGCTCTCAGCCCTAAGCCCTCAGCCCTCAGCCCCAGCTCTCAGCCCTAAGCCCTCAGCTCTCAGCCCCCAGCCCTCTGCCGTCAGCCCTCTGCCCTCAGCCCCCAGCTCCCAGCCCTCTGCCCTCAGCCCTAAGCCCTCAGCCCTCAGCCCCCAGCCCCCAGCCCTCAGCTCTCAGCCCTAAGCTCTCAGCCCCCAGCCCTCTGCCGTCAGCCCTCAGCACTCAGCCCTCAGCTCAGCCCCCAGCCCTCAGCCCTCAGCCCTCAGCCCTCAGCCCCCAGCCCTCAGCCCTAAGCCCTCAGCCCTCAGCCCCCAGCTCTCAGCCCTAAGCCCTCAGCCCCTAGCTCTCAGCCCTCTGCTCTCAGCCCTAAGCCCTCAGCCTTCTGCCCTAAGCCCTCTGCTCTCCTAGCTCTCAGCCCTCTGCTCTCAGCCCTAAGCCCTCAGCCCTCTGCCCTCAGCCCTCTGCTCTCAGCCCTCTGCTCTCAGCCCTAAGCCCTCAGCCCCCAGCCCTCAGCCCTCAGCCCTCTCAGCCTCGCTCAAGCTTCAAACGCCAGTGGCATTCTACACTCTACTTTTATCAGCCGCACTTCACACGAATCCCAATATTTAAGAGACAGAGATAGGGAGCAGGAACATGAGTACGGGGGAAGGAAGGAGAGAGAGAGAGAGGGGAGAAAGACAGAGGAAAAGAGACAGACTGGAAAACACGCACAAGGGAGAAAAAGTGAGAGGGAGACACAGGGTTTTTGGGCACTACCCCAAGCATTGAGTGAGAGCTTGCATGGATGGGATAATTTTTTTCCCTGCAGATGTGCCAGCAAAGTCTCATTCATGAGCAGACAGGGGCTGCAGGGGCAGTTCTTCATTACAGTCACCCAGTCAGAGCGGTATTGACATTCAGTCACGGACGCTAAATGGGCCTCAGGCACGTTTCACACCTGTCTGTAATTGACAGGTGTGAAGTTGCTTTCCAAGCGTCTTTGTGCTCCAATGCAGGCAGGTAAATTCCCTCCCTTTCCCATGGTAGCACTGGCTGGTGGCCCTGTTCAGGTGCTTCAGACGTCATTTTCATCCGCAAGCATGACTGGTGCAGCCCCAGTGATGAGAGGGGACTGAACGCCTTTGGAAAGCTCAGATAATGTGGGTGCCTTGCTGAGAGCCTGAGAGGAGCATGGCTCTATCGTTGATCACTGAAGCAGGCTTCAGTTAGACATATTGTTGGATTTAGCTTGTTTTGGGGAAGCCTTGGACTGTGTTAACGTGGGTGGTTTATAATTTTCTTCCATGTCCCCTTGTTGTATTTACTGAACACAATCTGAAAAATCTTCTGTAGTTCACCTTGTTAACGCCTTTTTAATGAATTCAAAAATCTCAGTAAAATCCCCCTTAGTCTACTTCTGCTAAGCCAGAAGAGGTTAAGAGTGTTGTGTTCCCTCTGAACTTTTACATTTTATATTATGAGTAATGCACCACCAGGAGAAAGATAACCACAATTCACAGAAGGAAACCTGATTTTTATGTTAAAAACTCTTTAGAGTGAGGTTTTTTTTGTTGGGCATAATGACAAATGACAACATTCCCACACACTGATTGCTTGAGCTGCTCTTTAGAAAAATTAGAACACAAAAGCAAAAGCATCTCCTACGACAGTGATTACCTTTACAGGGCCTGGAAGAAAAGAAAAGCAATATTAGACTGAAGGATCAGATCTTATGAATGATATTAATTGAGTTTAATGAGGAACTGTGGCGTGCTTTATGGACAAAGTGGTATAACAACATCAGCTGAAAATGGCTTGTGCTCATTACTGCCGCTCCCTGACCTGAGGAACACAATACTCCAGACAACACTCTGTTTACACTGAGCGCAGGTGTAAGTGCCCTGAGGATACTGTGCGCATGTGAGTTATGAAATTAAATCAGAAAAAAAAGAAAACATTAAATTTCCGGCCACCCCGATGTTCTTTATTGCGGTGTGATTTAAGCACATAAACTGAGTCTGTTCTCTCTGTGCATCCGGGGCCCTGTTTCACCTTTTTAAAGGGCCACACCAGACAAACTACATTATTGACTCTACAGAGGAAAGACTCACTAAACAGGAGAGGAGAGCTGTGTTAATGACTTTATGAAAGTGGATGGAAAAGTAATTCTCTATCGTTTGCTCAGTAACTTTCTGAACAGGAAAGCGACATCACATCGGTAATACATCCTAGGACTGTGTGCCAGTGACAAGTTTCTTTCGTCACGATCCCGCAATCAGAAAAGTGGAATCAGAAAGGAGGTCACAGCACATGATTTAGCCGTCCTCCTGACAGCACACAGCCACTTCAGCAATATGGGAGGGAAATAAATACAGGACTACAGCTGAAAAGTCTCACATCAAACTAATATCAAGTTAATATAAACAACGTTTATTATTGCATATTATTAATACTGCAATTTAACTGAACAACTTGCTTTAATTGCTTGTTGATTATCAGAGGTTTAATACCTTAGATGAAATTATTTATCAATCATATAATATATAAAAAATTATGTTTTTTGTTGGAATGTTCTTTCTTAGTGAGGAATATCAACATTAGGTAAACAGAGAATACTCTAATGAGAAACCACCTGCAGGGTGGAAGTGCCATGACAACAGTTCCCACGGAGATGGGGAATTGCACGACTAAACAAACATGGCCTACTTTCTTCAAGAGAAAAATAGTTTGAACTTTTACCCTCCTCAAACCTTTTATTAAGGATGAATATTAAATGGAGGTGGAAATGAAATATATACATAGTTCAAATCATAATGCAGATAATTTTTTTGGTTAAATAATTATGGTTTCATATTTTTTTAATTCTTTCAAAAAATGAAGGTACTTTATCCGACAATGTTACCTGAGAGAATGCCTATATGATGAGAGATTTAGTCCTCATCACTGCTCTGGGTGTGTAGATATTCAGATCTGATATGCAGAGCCATATAATATCACAGACCGGGTGGTAAATATGTGACTGGACTGAGCGGGGAAATGCTGCGGCTGCCTCTGTATCGGCTGTGGGCGTTGCCTTCACTGGCTGTGCCGGGCTGTGCTTTCCCCAGGAGAATTACAGCAGTTTGGGCTTTCACATTACCGCTCCAGTTTCCACAGAATAACTTGGTGCATTATACTTATATAACATTTCATATTAAAATTAAAATTTCATCATATAGATCTACGCTGCCCTCTTCCACACACACACACACACAGGAGCAGCAATAAGGTTTTAATATGTATGATCCATCTTCCTCTTATACAGGTCTGGAGATGGCTTTGGGAAAAAAACTTACTTGGGATATGAATTTATGTCTCTCTGTTTGATAAAATATTGCAATATTCCTTTGTGGGGTTTTTTTTTCAGAAAGGTATCTGTTTATGTTTTAAGCTACATATGGCATCACATTAATACTGATGTTTATTTATTTTTTGAACATTATGGGTCATCAATGCCCCCATTCCCTGCTTTTAATGTATAAAGTGAGTAAACGGAAGTCTTTCTCAATAAATCGGTGCAAATTAAATTCTTACTTCATGCCCATAAGTCATAAAGGCCTGAGAAATAAAACTCGGGTCGAGACCATTAGTTTTGCCGCACTGCGGGAGGTGAAGCAGTCTAATGGATCACTAGTATTTATGAAGAATAATATAATCCAGGCCCAATGACCAGCAGACAGTAAAACATTATAATTAACATGGTTCTTATACCATAAACAGGTTGGCTACTTTCATTTCACTTTTTACATTTTATAATCTAATGGCTTGTCTGGGTTTATGTGAATGTTGTTTGGCTGCAGGAACTTGCCCATGTTTTGACAGACTGCAGACTGCAACAACACACCAGCTATCATTTTTGCAGACATTAATCAAAAATAGAGTCTCTTTACTGTGCGTTTTTGGACAGGATTGTGTATGCTTTTATGTGGTGCCTCAGGTATTAGGATGGAGGATGCAGTGTGACAGGTAAGCAAGGTTTGCCTCAGTGGTATTGCAACTTAAAATGCAGGGGAGGATTAAATTAGACGGGCTTTTCTCTGTGAATATTCTATACAATTCTAATGAAGGGGAATATGGAATTTCCATGATCACAAAGCAGTGAAAGATTAAACATTTCCACAAAATATATTTACATTAATTTTTGATAGCTGCCATCCCTTTGTACTGCACGGTGTCCGAATCCTGATTTCTTTTTTTCTTTCAGAACAATTTCAGTTTATGTAAATTTTTATGCAAATGTCCCTTTGTTTAAGTGTTCAGAGTGCTTGAAAGGTGCTGAATTTTTAACATATTCCAAAGACTCCAAGCAAATACATCTCAACAATATACATTTCTTTTATTTCCAAAATATTGCCTAGTTGCTTCTCAGGGCTGAAATTAAACAGGACAGAGCTGACCTGCGCTGGTAAGGCAGAGCAGGAGATTAAGTTCAGTGATTAGCCATGCTACCTGCAGGTTACCTGAGAACCTACACCTGTCTAACAAGTGGCACATCCATGGCCAGCTGTCAGGTACAGACAGTTTCTCACAGCCTTCTGTTTCATAGCTCTACGCTATCCTCTTAAATTAAACGAAAAAATGAGGCCACTTATCAATTGCGACTTGGCATGACCTTAAGAAAATGTAATCATAACACATGAATAAAGATTTGTAATTATGGATGATGAATAGTAATAATGAATTATGTCTATTTCAGATGATGTCTGCTGCAGTGAATGGCCATTGTGTACGTTTCCTTTGAAAAACATATCTGAGGTCAAGTAGTGAACTGCAGAGCTTTCAAAGAATTACAAATTCCACTTCAATGATCCAATGCAGTTTTTAATGGATTATTCTTTTACTGCTTGCATTGAGTAGGAGTGACAAGGGGCAAAATATTTGTGAGGCAACAATTGGCCCAGCCTTGCCAGGGAAAAATGGGAGTTAAACTAACTAGTTTCAGTTAGTCTCATCACTCTCTATAAGCTGCTCTGGCTGACGAGGAGGTATGAACCGAATGTTTGCTGATTTCATCATCCTTCACGATAATCCACCTCTTATTTGATGCTAAAACAAAGACTCTGATTGGCTGTCTCCCACTACATACATGTGGCGGTATTTTAGCTTGGCACAGAAACTAGTATCCCACTTCGAAAGACGGAACAAATATCATTAAAAAAAAAAGTTGAGAATGTTTTATGAATGTGACTCAAGTGTTGAGCCCTGAATGTGCTCAGTCCCTCAGTGTTTTCCCTCTGGCAAAAGACAGGCCCTCAGCACACACTAATCTACTGTATCATTCATTTTGGCACACATTATTGCTAATTCACCTGGAGCTGGTCATAAATCATTCCCTAAAGACAATGGCAGCTCAAACAACGCTGGAGGTTCCACACTGTCTGACAATAGCCCGAAAGCACAGAGAATCGCACCCAGGGTGGTGGGTGGGAGGATGGAAAACACTGGTATCCTAGTAACGATTCAAGCCTGCTGAGTTCTCCAGCATCACGTCTCTCATAATGTACTCTCTGTGACTGGGCTGACTGAGTCTAATTCTTCACATCTGACAGGGTGTTAAAATGAGCTCTCATTGATTAAGGTCCACTGAGTTAGTGATGGTACAGATGTGTCACAATTGTGGGTGTGCAGTCATTTGTGTGTGTTTTGTTGTGCACACCTGTGAGGGTGTGTGTGTGTGAGTGTGTGTGTGTGTGTGTGAGTGTGTGTGTGTGTATGTGTGTATGTGTGTGTGTGAGTGTGTATGTGTGTGTGTGAGTGTGTGTGTGTGTGTGTGTGTGAGTGTGTGTCTGTGTGTGTGTATGTGTGTGTGTGTGTGCTGTCATCAAATGTCCCTGTCAAGATGAAACAGTGATGGACTGAACCACTTGTTTTACTGTTCCTAAGTGCATCATGTTGCACATAAACTATATATCACATTCACAGACCACCCAGAAAATAGCTAAATATCTGTGGTTTGCCTTACAAATTTCATTTAACATGAAGGACATCCAGCTGGGAATTGAAAACGATTAGGGGGATCTCTAAAGATGAATAATTCGATGAAGAACACCAGGGAAAGTGTTTAGTTCAAGATACATTTGCCGTTTATCAGTTCTTGGCACGTCCAAACAAACATTAAATCTGAATTTTTTCTATGCAAATAGCAATTTAGGTTGTAATAACTTTGAGCAATTTAGGTTTAAATAACTTGCAGCAGCACAATGTTTCATTCTCATTAAAACAAAAATGGTTTACTGTGACACACAGTAGTGCATTATGTATTAGATATTATATCAGAATCTACAGCCATTTGCAGAATTTCATATAGAGATTGATTACTTTCTGGAATGGTGTTAAGAAGAAGAACTTCCAAGCATCTACCTTAAAACTGATTATTTCTCTACTCCTTATCAAACAAAACAATCAAGTGACTGACCGGCTCTCACCTTCACTGGAGCATAGTTACTCCCCATCTTGTTTGATACATATATTTATTTGTCATGTTGTTCATTTTGCATTTTGAGTTCACTGTGTACTCCGTGTTATAACATACATTATTGCACAACATGGCATTTACACCTATTTTATTTATATATATATATACAAAGTTTATTCTCCTAATTCATTTGTGTCATGTGGGTTTGCCACCTGGCGCCCCACCACTGTGTCTGGTGTGCAAACAGAGGGCACTCAGTCATTCAAAAGGGACAGTGAGTTTCCATTGGCTGATTGAGGAAAGTGGGTGGAGCTATGCCTAATTCTTTAGGCTGATAGCTGTGAGCATGGCAGTCACAGCCTGTAAGACATAGTGCGATAAAATGAAGGGCAGATTAAAATGCTTAATGATGGCACAGCGATGTGATTTCGAGCACCGTGAATCTGAGCAGATCCAGCCTGTTAACTGACCCCTGCCTGTCGTTAAGGAGCTCTGTCCGGGAGCAGACACAGCGGGACTCTGGGTAAAATAGCGCCCACACGTTGTCTTTTATGGGTGTGATAAGCTCTGCTGACAGAAGCTATCATAATGCGGATAAATCCAGGGGTCACGGGGCTGGCACGGGCGGAGGCTGAACGGTCCAATGAGAGGGAAGAGTGACCTTAACTACAGGTGCAAATGGAGAATCATGGGAAAACTCGGGAAGACTGCAAGAGTATGGTCCAGAGTTTTGGTCCAGAGTCTACTTTTTAATGTCCATCAACCTGAAACAGTGGCACAATCTCAGAGCTGCCAGTTTAAAAGGAATGCAGTACATTAAAAAAATAAGAATTACTTGTTTTAACTGTAATTAATTCATTGATAAGGCTGTATTAATTGACTAGGAAACCCATGCATTCATACAGATGTTAAGACCTTCATTATTTTGCATGGTGTCATCATATACAGCATTAACTGTACACAAAATAATGGGACAATCGAGGGTCATGTCGGGACTGACTTACGGCAGAATGACCCATATGTAATTTTGAACATAAATAATATATCACATTCAAAGTCTACCTACAAAAATAAAAGTATATCTGTGGTTCTGCCTTGCAATTTCTATTTAACATGAAGTGCCTCCGGTTGGGAATTGGTAACACTTAGGAGGCTGCTGAAGATGAATAATACGATAATGCACACCAGGGAAGAGGTGGCATATCCAAGCTAACATTTAATATGAATTTCTCTCTTGCAAATAACCACTCAGGTTGTGGTTAAATAACTTTATAAAAGAGGTATTTTCATATTATACTGTACCCTTGAGGCAGAGAGAGGCCTTTGGTACCGACCAAACATTCCTCCCTTCTATCCATTTCCATTTTTTTTTAATTGAAACTTGTTACCGCTGTTCATTTTGCAGATATGGTGTAGAAACATGCATGCATAATCATGCAGTAATTGGGTAATTTAGCTGGGGGCTGCAGCACAAAGCACATCCCAGGTCAGCTTTGCCACCCCTGCTGCACGTGATTGGTTCCCCCCAGTTGAGCTTTGCCACCCCTGCTGCGCGTGATTGGTTCCCCCCAGTTGAGCTTTGCCACCCCTGCTGCGCGTGATTGGTTGCCCCCAGGTCAGCTTTGCCACCACTGCTGCGCGTGATTGGTTCCCTCTCTGATCCAGTCATGTGATCATATCCAAGGTTCTAAGTGACCATTGGGGGTCCCCAGACAGAGCAGAAGTTCGGTGATGCACCACAGAAAGGTAGGGTGGGGCAGTTACATAATTACAGTGATTTTAATTTCCTATGGGGAGGGTTGGTTGCTTGTGCCTCATGGGGCATAAAAAGTGCACTGACAAGCTAAATCCTTGCCTGGCATTTGGCTATTTTCTAGCTTTTTTGGCCATGCATGCATGCATGTGAATAGATTGTGTTGTGCTCAAAGCAATGAAAGGCTAACATAACGCCACAAGTGGCATGGGACGGCTGCACAAACCCCAGTGGTGTTACTGTGCAAGGCCTGAATACAGGATGAAGCCCCAGCATTAGGAATGATGTCCAACCGTGTCCCTGTCTGCATTTTGCTGAATTATGCAAGGCTGGGAGCAGACTGGCATCTGCTCCTACTCTCCACCAACACTTTAAAAATCAGGTTTTTTTAATGGCCCATTCCAGCCAAAGCTAAGCAAAGTTACCTGAAAGAGATACTCATAAAATAGAAGCAGGGAGTGGTGACACAGGCCGAAGCAGGATAGCTGCTTCCTATCTGTAATTATGCAAAAACATACGTGAGAAATGATTTTAGGAAGAAATCAGTAAGTGTACTTTAGGGCTAATTACTATCTGGGATGATTACTTATAGATATTTTCTCTGCCATGTCAATTTTCAAGCTTGGATCATTATGCGAAACCATTTGCATACTACAAGATGTGGTGAGTCAAGTGGGCCTCTAAATTTCTTTGGAGCTGGCCGTTCAGGGCCAAGATGTGGTTGTCTCTCCCCGTTATCGATCAGATAAATCTGAGCCTCGCAGGCCCAGTGGGGCCCCTGCTCTGGGGGTCGCTATTCAAAGCAAGACATGGAGAAGAAGAAAAGGATGGTTAAAATCTCCAGCCAATATGTTCTTTTTATTATTAATTTTTTTTCTCCTTCAATATGGATTTTGCAGTGGACTTTCCAGTTTTGTGGCAGACACAGGCTCAGCGGGACAGAAAGATTTGAAAATTACCTTTACTTTCCTGGCTCTTGAGTTGAATACAGGAGCTCAAAGTGGCATCCCCTGACAGAGAGTCCTTCCTTTCAGCTGGGATATTGATGTGAGGAGAGAACGCCTACACAATTCATGGCCAAAAATACACTGAGAGAGTAATAAGAGGGAGCCCTCTGAAGAGTCTGTCTCTTTGCAACACACACACACAAACACACACACACGCACGCACGCACGCACACACGCATTCACTCACTATGCACACACACACACACACACACGCACACATGCACAAACTCACTCACTCGTGCACACACTCACTCACTTGTGCACACTCACACACACTCACTCACTCGTGCACACACACACACTCACTCACTCACTCGTGCACACACACATGCACGCACGCACGCATGCACACACACACACACTCACTCACTCGTACACACACACACACACACACACACACCAGCGTTATATTCTTAGGAAATGCATTTTATAATCAATGATTTCCTTTACACAGCTGAAGCTTGGATTCAGTTTGCAAGTGGCCGTTTGCAAAGGTGAACATTTTAAAATTCCTGGCAGTTTAACAAGCGGTTTGAAATGGTTCCAGTTGTGATGTCTCAGAGGTGCTGAGTGTCAGCACTGGGTTCAGATATTTCAGTGCTTCACTCAGACCTGCTATGTGTCAGTGTGCACTGGCAGCACTGGGTTCAGATGTTTCAGTGCTTCACTCAGACCTGCTGTGTGTCAGTGTGCACTGGCAGCACTGGGTTCAGATGTTTCAGTGCTTCACTCAGACCTGCTGTGTGTCAGTGTGCACTGGCAGCACTGGGTTCAGATGTTTCAGCGCTTCACTCAGACCTGCTGTGTGTCAGTGTGCACTGGCAGCACTGGGTTCAGATGTTTCAGTGCGTCACATAGAGAGTGAGTCTGTGCTGGGAGCACTAAGCTCAGTGATCAGTGCACCACAGGCGCCATTTCACTGCTGACTGAGGCAGGCCGGTAATCATCCTACAGCCTGTCCTCTCAGGAAGGATTAGATTCCCTCATGGAATCCTCCTTCATAAATCTGAGAGGCAGTGGCGTGTGGCATCCTGTCCTCTGCTTCATTATGATATTTGTGTTTCAGACCAAACAGTCACTCCCCCCCTCCATTCCAGCTCATTTGCATCTATCCATCCTTTTGTGTTTTCTGTGGTTTTATAACTCAGGATGACATCTCATTCCACCTGGCAAACGGTCAAATACAGCCTCCTCTGAAATCACTGTGCTACTTTATGTCTCATTCAGACACCTGCACATGGGAAATCGGCATGCATGATATATATCTATATATATATATATATATATATATATATATATGCCTGAAAGTAATAGTAGTTATGGTCCACATCACTAAAACTACAAACTTGCATCAGAAATGGTATGCATTTTTTAGCATATGAGAAACATGCCAGGTGAAGATGGGTATTGACGGTGTGCAGCCCGGTGTGTGGTGGAGGCCGGGGGCCCAGAGGCAGATGAAAGAGGTGGACGGTGAGACGGGGAGAGGCGCGGGGCCTCTGGCTGTGTTTGGAAGGCTGGAAAGCATCTGAGTGAGCAGACGGGACTAAAGCACAAGGCCATCTTTGGAGATGAGGTACCGCTGTGATCGTTAGCATTTGGAGCAACTCTGACGTGTCATTGTCTAGTGACAGAGGCGGTGGGGGGGTGGGTGGAGGGGATGGGGAGGCGGTGGTTCCCTGGGGGTTTGTTTGTCATTTTGGGACAGGTGGTTGACAGACTGAGGCAGAATGAATATGAGCTCCGGCGGTTTCCGTTAGGAGCATTTGGAGAGGTCGAAATGAGACGGGTCGGTTTTATTCTCAATAACTCTGCTTCCCCGAGGACTGGGAGAGAAATGAAAGAAACAATACATCTTTCAAACAGTGGGGAGCGTGCAGCCCTGAGGGGGAAAGAAGGTCCCTTTATAGATGTATTTTTATTTATTTCTGAAATAACACACTGACAATAACTGTTTAATCTTAGCCCCCCCACAAAACCTGTGTATGTGTGTTTATGGTATATGTATACAATATGTGTGGGTGCTTCCATGTTTGCTTATGGTGTACATATGTACCAAGTGTGCATGTTTTTATGTGCATGTCTGTGTGTATGTGTTCTCATGCATGGATGCGTGTGAGTGTGTATGTGTTCGCATGCATGTATGCACATGTATGCACGTGAATGTGTGCATACTTGTGCATATGCACATGTATGCACGTGTGTTCCCATGCATGCATGCATGCATGCATGCACGCGTGTGTGTGTTTGTGTGTTCCCATGCATGCATGCATGTGTGTGTGTGTCTCTCTTTACACACCTTAGGGTAGCATGAGCCCTCCGTTACACAGGATCTCCTATATGGACCAGTCATCACACACAATAAATCTAGCCTCCGCGGGCCAGCCGACTGACGATCTGTAGAAAACGACGCTCTCTTGACCTTGCCCAAGATGGCCGATCATTTATTTCAGTTTTTATCGTCAAACACCTCCGGGCTGCTCCTGACGATATTGCATCTGCGTCGTAGCGAGCCTTTATAAACGAGCCGACACGGCACCGCGTTAAAAACCGTACGCGAGGCGAGCCTCGATCCGTCAGCCTGAAAGAGAGTACTGTCATCTCTTTCAACCACAACTGACAATCACGCTCGGGCGTTTTCCAAGGCTCCAGAGCGAAGGCCTTGAGAGTAAAGTACTGAAGAGCAGTGCGTCGGCATTGATGTAAATCATTTTACCTGAGAAAATGCATTACCCAACCACTGATGTGAGTGATTTTACGTGAGGAAAAAAAAAAACTGTATTATGTAACCGTATTCATAGTTGCCTCTTGTATTCGGGGCTGGCTGCAAACACAGTCATGTTACTAAGCACAGACTTAACAAGGTAATGTCAGGCTCCACACCTCTGATCTCAGGTCAGTGAATAACATGTCTGAGAGGCCACTGGGATGGCAGGTCGGGCTGGGGGTGTGAGAGGACATGGCACAGACGAGGCAGAGCCAGGCCGTGTCAGGGAAAGTGGCTTCGATTGAGGCCTGAGGCCTGGGCGCCGTGGAAACTGACACCGGCCCCGGGCAGTCGCAGTCAGCGTGAGGTTAATGACCAATTTATCCAGTTCATTTTATGGAGTTGGGGTGATTAACACAACAAGCCAGGCATTAGCAGTTCCCGAGGCCATGGAACATGTCAGAATATGTGGTTTTGTGAGAGTAATTAGAGACACTCATCAGTACGCTCCTGAATGGACAAAGGACAGTGCAGGGATGAGAAAGGCCTGAGAACACAACTGTGTGGTGTATTATTGGTGTCTGTGTTTCTGCATCAGGAGATAGCCAGGGTGGACATGCTCTGAAAATGCCTGTCATTCATCTCATGTACAATTTAAATTAATTTCTAGTTTCAGGAGCAATTTCATTTAGTCTCTTTTACAACATAATAAATACAATCAAAGTAAGAGCCAACAATTCTAGGGTATATTTATGCACACATGCTCACACACACACACACACACACACACACACACACCCACTTGTACATGCAGACGCATACACATGTGCGTGCGTGCACAGACACTCACGTGCAGACACACACAGGCATACACACACACTCACACGCACTCACACACACACATACACACTCAGACACACACATATAAACAAGCATATACACACACACACGCATACACTCTCTCTCACAAACACACACACACATACACACACACACTCTGTGGAGACGTCAGCCATGCTTGGCGGATCTGCGAGTGGCGGAGATTAAACATGTCTGCCGGGGAGCTCCCAGACAGTTGTGATAGCGCGCGCCACATCCATCTCCCCGTATCAACGGCTCTCACCGGCCCATCAATCACACCCCTGCTGTGCCAGCGCGGCCGTGCCAGCACGCCCATGCCAGCCCTGCTCTGCCAGCGCCCGGCCTGCAGACCGCCCTGCCCATAGTGCAAACCCACATTACCCAGCAGCCCCCTCACTGCACAGCCGTGACATCACCAAACATCTCCTCTTTCCGCACCTGTGTCCTGGCCCCCTGGGGCCCCCCACCAGCTCCTCCTCCCAGGGAGCCCAGAACCCTGGAGGGCCTGAGTCCGACCCGATGTGCCCCAGGGTAAAAAAGGATGGATGCCATGAGCTTTTATTACTGCTTGGTGTTGTACACACCATATGCCCCCTGAAGTCCTATGGCTTACAAAGCCAGCTCTAACCTCAGACCCGCACTACTGTATTAACAAACCTCAATTCTGTGTTTCTAACAGAATTATAAATCTATTTGGTGTAAATACTTAATGCCTCATGGTGTCTCCACTTACTCTGACATGGCTTGTGATGAGAGGGTATTACATGTGAAGCTTGAGCTCAAGTGTAATTCATTGAATGTAGTGAAGGTGGTTTATGCAGTTTTAAAGTCTTCTCAGACAGACATATAAACAGTATGGTTCCACTGCACCTCCTCTTTCCCAAAAGGACCCCTGTCTCAGTAGGATGCCAGTCCTCCAGTCGCACTGCTTGTGTTTCTCACTCTTATATCTAGAACATTCAGTTGGAGAGGGAGAGGAAGCGGACGTGCCTACTGACTGCGCACAGGATCCATCAGAACCATTCTGCCTGTCATTCATAACAAAATATGATATCTGTAATGAGCAGCTCAACAGGCAAGTTTATGAATGTCTGAAGGCCTTTTTTAGCAGTCCGTCTTAATGATTTATAACGCAGAGGCACACAGTGCCGCAAAGCTGAGTGTCTGCACGTATCGTTGGTGGTCCCGTGTATCCCATAAATGCAGCATGTGTCGCAGACTGCTTGTCATCATTCACATCATGTGTACAGGAGCTGCTCTGAGAAATGAATCCTGCAGAATAGGGCAGATCTCAAACACGAGCACTTTTATCAATGCAAAAATGGACTGATTAAAATGACAAATATATTTTAATGGTGATCAGAATCTTTTCATTTCTTTCCCCCTCATATATACTTTTCTTGGATTCCTTCTTTTCTGTTCAACTGCATTGTGCTCATGCTTTTTTACATTACTGTCACACAAAGTGCTGCAATTACATAATCACATAGGGTACATACTTAACAGTACTGGAGTTTTATGATAATCTGATATGGTATATATGGTTCTGGAGTTTTGTAGTACTTATATAGTACATGCAGTGGAGTACTACTAAAAGGCTCATGCCTTTTACCTCAAAACTACTACACAAAACAACTCCATAACCACAGCTCCGGGTCTCTGGTGAAGCGTCTGTCCAGACTGATGACAAAAGAATGGATGCTTTTTGTAGTCATCTTTTTCTGTGGCCCTCATTATGACATCACTCTCAGCCCTAGGGCGCACACGCTGTGCTCTGTTTCCATGCAACAGCCGGCCACTATTTTCCTCCTTACTTCCCTTACACTTAAAACTCACTTTGCAGATCTGTGGGAAACAGGCCTTCAGTTACCCCAGCCATCTGATCTGTGCTTCACAGAATGTACGGTGGCACGAGGCGGAGCTGGAGAATTAATGGTGGCTTTGGCGGCCATAACGCATCCAGAGTGCCACTCGGCCTCAATCTGGTGCTTTCACACTCATCCAGGAAATCTCACGCCGCGGACTCAAGGCTTCAGAAAAATGGTTTGGACATCCGCCTCTGCAGAATTTTGATATTACTGCATAATATCAAAATATTGAATATCACTGCTGTAATATGGAGAGCATATGTTACTCCCTGCCTACCCCACCCCACTGAGCTGTAACTTTAGTGCCTGGGTATAATGTCATCTCTTAGAACCCTGTTCTACCATGACATCACAATTAATAAGCAACATCATTGTTACAAAGCGATAACTAACAATCACCAAATATGTATCAATGGTTTGTTACAGTTAGACTGTGGGCTTATGCGTTGGACGGTCAGGCAGCTCTTATAGTCGATTTGGCCACTCTGAAATACGCCGTCCAGAGAGGCCGTTGGGCTGGGTTGGGCGGAGCGTAGCTCATGAGTGCTCTAGAATGTTAGTGTTGGCCTCCGAGTGGCTCGTAGGATAAATTGCTGCGGGCCCTGAAGTTGGGGGTTCGATTTTTGGCTTCGCCATTCCTGGATATGGCCAGAGGTCCCATTGGTGAGGCAACAATTGGCCAGCCTCACTGGGGTTCGATACGGGGCAAGCTGGCCTAACTCACACCGTTGGCCTCATCACAACAGCGCCCTCCTTGTCATGTTTGGGGGCCTGCGGCAGCACGAACCGACTGTACGCTGACTACGTCTTCCTCTGACGTCATAGGCAGCGTGCAGTTGGTGGTGCGGCCACAGCATGAGAAGAAGCGAGAACATCATGAACTGGGGGAGTCACATGCTCGACTTCTCCTCCCACAGCTGTCAGGGCGGGTGCTGAGGTGAGGTCAACCAGTTTGGTTGATCATTATGGTTGGGAAAAAAGGGAAAAATCAGGAAAAAAAACCGTATGGTAGTGTTGCGCATCAACATTCTGCTCCGGGTTCTTCACCATCCAGGACGTTTTCACTTCCTTATGCCAAATCTATGAATCACGATCACTTCCCATTCCCCAGGCCCCTCGGTCTTTATAACTTCCATTTTATGGCCACAGGCGCAGGGAGATTTACTGCTCAAATCAGGGGGAATGAGGAACATATAATGGCACAACTGTGCCCTAGTGGAATATAAAAACAAAGAAATAAACAGATGAATAAGAGAGGATAATAAATGTCATCTCACGCACAATCAAGCCGCACTACGGGGGGGGGGGGGGCAGAGATGGGAGATGAGGGGGGGTTTCTTAAGTTACCATGGCGAGTAATGATAACATTGCTTACACTGGATACACTAACATGATTCTGTGCACATACAGATCATGAGAGAATAAACTGCAAGAAAAAAAGAGAAAATTAAGTTATCAAGTATTATTATATTGCATGATTAATCATGAGCATTGCTGGTGACAACAAGTACAACTATTATTTTTTAGAGCACATACTCCAAAATGTTTACTGACAAAGCTTGGGGAGGGTCCCCATTACACAGGGGGTTGAAAGAGTCTGAAAGTGATGACAGAAAATCCATCTCCCATTTTCCCATCATGCAACAGTTTTTGCACTGCAGTTTTTGTTATAGACCAGTGTGGCCAACTTAGTCACGTTGTCCATTTCAAAAGAATTATCAGTGACAAATCTGGCTACTTTTTCACACAAGCTGCTTGCCAGTCAGTCGGTGAGCACAGAGCACCACACATGCACAGCCCCTCCCATCCTCAGATGGCAGCGGAAGGAGAAAGAGAGAGGGTCTGTCAGCCAGCCAGAAGGTATTACTAACGTAATGACATCATCAACACACAGATTAGCAGGTGACGTCATCCAGCGACTTCCAGCGGCTTATTCCAGCAGCCAGTAGCTGACTATCCTTGGGAAAAAGTTGGCAACGGCGCCATAGCAGACAGGACAGATATAGCAGTCGCTATGAATCAAAGGAAACAGTGATTGATACTACAAGCTGTCAATGGACTCGGCAGTGGAGGCACAACCAAGCCTGTTTGGTTGTTTAAATTGGGTCTAATTAGAGACCATTCCAGATGGGCTATTTTTAAAAGTCATTTATGAGTAGCACTGGGATCCTGCGCGGTCTGCTGAATGCCAGCCTGACTCATTCCTCCAGATGACAGGCCATGTGTTCTCAGCGCACTTTCCCCGCTATATTTTTTTGTTAAGATTTCAACCATATCCAGAAACGCTATTATATGTCATTATTATTTAGCCTGCTGTACTGAAAAGACATGTTTTAAACGCCTCCATTGTTGAGTGCATGCTAAATCCACTGTTCTCTTGCCAATTGACTCAGATCACAGGAATAGAAGGATATTAATAGCTATGACATTTAAGGAGCTTTTGGGTCAATGAATGATAGTCACATATGCTGATGTACAGAACCAAATGTTTTACCTGTTATGCCCTAAACACCCCCTCTTCCAATTAAAGTGTTAAACACTACATACAAAATTCTTATGCTATTTCTTTTCAGTTTGACTATATATTCCTTAAAATCAGTCTGTAGTGCATGCACACTTAGGGTTGCAACTCATAGTGTGTGTGTGTGTGTGTGTGTGTGCATGTGTGTACGCACACATGCGTGTATGGCTTATTGCTACACGCAACCCACACATAGTTAACTGCTCTTCTATGTCTGCACAACCAATAAGAAACACATAGCTCTTTCTGAACCAAATATAAATTTAACCAATCACATAAATAAATAAATAATACAGAACAGTTAGTCAATGCCAATTTCTTTAATTAATTTTAAAAGAAAAGAATTGCTCCTTTTTCGGAGTAGTGGTTTGAGAAATGGGCTGGGATTTGATTGGAGGACTGGAGGTTTAAATCACAGGTAAGCCGCTGTTACCAGGTCCATGTGGAAGAGACTTTAATTACTATACTAAACAGCAAGCTGCAGCCGCCTGTAAATTTTATATGCTAAGCAAGTTGCCCTGGGTAAGGATATCTTAGAAGCAAATAAGCAACATAAAAAAAGAGTGTGAAAGCAATATATCTGAAAGTGTGTAATAAGGATTTTATTTTTTATTTGGCTTGTAATTTCCATCAGTAAGGATTGAATCACATATACACATCAATAATAAGAGGTATGCTTTAGTATATCGGTAAAGTGGTATGTCACTGTAGCAAATGACATGCTAATGCAAGAATCCTGTTATCTGATCGGAAGCTGCATCGGTTTATCTCAATGAATAAACGTCTCATTATTCTGTCAAGGTCCAGCTCTTTCCAGGAGCTACAAAAGTCTCCAGAAACCCTGCCAGCTTTGCAACCCTGCATCTAATGGTGATGGTGTGTGTGTGTGTGTGGAGGTGTGTTTATTTGGTTTTCATTGTTTTTTTTGCTGTAATAAAGGAATTTTTTGTTCAACAGAGTTGAAGAGGCAAAATAAATAGGGTTACAGATGGTTTGGCAAACAGTACAAACCAGCACTGAGGCTGGGGTGACCATACATGCCAAAATTTCTCTAGGACTGTCCCATATTTCTGCCCCATTTCAGGTGTCCCCACAACTTCTTGGAAAAAGGGCCCAATTCTCCATATTTTCACCAACTTGAAAAATGATGGACACACAACTTCCAGCTACATTTTGAGCCAATAGTTTAAACAACAACATGAAGTATATAGAATTTCTTCGCTCTGACTATTGTAATACCAAATGCCAAAGCGTGTAGTGTAGTTTTAACACAGACTTAAAAAAAATTAGAAAAGACCCAGCCAACAAGAGCGAACTTATCTGTGAAATGTGCGGAGCAGATTTTTCAGAAGCCCATGGAGAGGCTACACAGACTCCATACATCACCTGCTTGCCAAGGAAGCCGAGCTCGGCAAGTCCCCCACCCCAAGGGTAGAGGATTGCTCTCTACCAAATTCAGAGGCCGATAAATACACCAAAGGGAACGCAGCTGAAGGACTTTTCGCTCATCACTCCCTGTGGCATGGCCACAGTTCCACATTGAGTCTTCTGAAACTTCCGAATTAAAGTTTTCATTTGGGTGCACCAGGTCTGAGGTCAGCATTAGCAATGTGCTAGGTGAATGAGCTGCAGGGGGAAGACTTGATGAGGTGTGCATGTGTTTCACAGTGAGCTTTGGATGCGTCAGCTCACGCAGAGAACTGTCTGTTACCCACACACTGCAGTGGAGTTAGGTCTAAAATGAGAAATAAAAGCGAACTCTACTCTCTGCATGAGCCACTGCTGGTTCAGATGGGAGTTTTGTATTGAGCCTCAGGAAAAATGGGCGCTCTACCTGAGGTATGACCTACGGAAGGTTCTGGCGGTCAGGTGACTCAGCAGTGTTCCGCCACGGGGGGTTCCCTATCTCTCAGAATGTGGCCCTGTTCTGATTCCTCTCTACGGCAGTTTCCATGGAAACAAAGAGACACTCGCTCACCCTCAGAAACAGCATGTGAGTGTGTGTGTGTATGTGTGTGTGCGTGCATCTGAGTACGTGTGACAATAATAGGCAAATTAATTTAGACACAATACATTTCATAACAAATTATTAATTACGCATTAGAATCAATGAAATATAATTTATGTCATCATAATTAATGGCAAATAATGTATGATACTTGCAATAATTAACTCATTTGTTTCAAAACACCAGGACAAATACAACCTGCCCAAGAAAGTTTTTCATGCAGTGAAAAGTGGATCCAGGTGATGCCATTATTGATCACTCTTTCTGAGCTTGTCTGTCTTACTCCCACCACGTTTTAAATTACTCTGCATATTCAGTGTTCACTGTAACCCTATGCATCAGTCAGTAATGCACAGTGTAACCCAGATATCGGCTTTCAGAGGAATACTCACCCTCCTTCCTATAGTATTCACCTGATGGGCCGCTGCACATGGCTGCCACCCGCAGTGGCCCCTAGGGGGAGCTCCTGGTCTTGGCCAGAGGAGGGGGGTGGAAGTCACTGAGGAGGAGGCAAGATTGGGATGATCACAAACTGGGTTTGATTGCAGCTACACTGCCTCTCACATGCAGTGATTACATTTGACCTATAGCAGACAGCCTGAATAAAGCGAGGCCAACGGGAACTCAACATTTATAGTAATGTGTGTGTGTGTATGTGTGTGTATCTGTGGAAAGCACAGTGAAGAGTAATTTCTACCTCCTTCATATCTCAAAAAACACAAAACAGCATTCCAGTATACATTTATTGTCCAAATAAATCTAAGTAATATGTTGAAGGTATATTTAGAAAACAATTATTTCAATACATGGCAAACAGTCGATGGAGGTTGTGGGAGGAGAGAGCCAAGGTTATTAAATTAATTGTTTTTATTGGTGCTGCTTGTGCATAAAAACAAATCAAGGATTCCTATTATTTGTTTGCAAGTATTTAAATGGATAATGGAGCTGACTCTGGCGGCGTGGCCGAGGGTCTCCCTGTACATTACCCCAGCATTAGTAATGTAATAGTCTCTGTGGCTGCACCATAGATTTCATTTTATCTGTCGTCAGTCAAGACGTCGTGTGCATAATACCCTCACCACCTCTCCTCTCAAATTAACGTTCCTTCAGGTTGTTTTGTATTTCACCCTCGCTCTCAGACTCAATCTCCTCTCTAATTTGTATAAACAATTTCGGACCTCTATAAGCAGGTCTGTCAGAACTCTTCAGCCACACAGATGATTAGGAGAGAAGAGTCATTACTCTTCCACCAGCTTCTCGCCTGAATCGTGGCGCCGAGGGAGCAGCACTGCAGACAGGAACGGACCTTCTCTTTAGAATACCTCACATCCTTTTTTACATTACAACATTCCGTGTGCTTCTCATTAAAGAGAAAAAGGGGGGATTTTAGTAATAAAATACAAGAAAAAAATAAAGAAGTTAATAAAATAAAATAAAATAAAAAAATAAAGAAGTTTAGACAGCAAGGCATGTCATATCAAACACCATATTGCTGCTAAACCAACTGCCAAGCACTTCTCACTTCAATAACATGCACAGACTGTTATTCTGAAAACATACTACGACAGGCAGGGGCCTTTTAGCTCCAATCATGATCCATTTACTCTCCATTTACTGCATCAACCCTGGACTTGAGAGCCAAGCATCTCTGTCTCTATCAAATGACCTGGCAAGCTGCACCATGTTATTAACACAGACAGTTGAACCAGTGTAGGGCCAAACAGCTTTCTCAGGTCAGTGGCTGTGTTTGTGTTCTCATACAGGTGTCTCAGGAAGATGATGAGTCTGAATACATATTTTCAGTCAAACTTTTTCTCCTCTTTACTCATTCTGACTGTTTTTTTTTATTAGCTATACATTACATCTGCAGTTTCAAAATAGTGAAACATAGTCCATTTTAAAGACTTCCCCCTAAAAATGACTGTCCACAAGCCAAATGTACAGCTTTGCATGTGTGTACACACACACACACACACGGGCTGATATAGCTGTCCTGTTGGTAAAGATACTGAGCAAACAAACAGGAGCGAATTCTGTAATACTTCTCCACATAACTGCTGAAGTCCTTCTTCAGCAACCTGGCCCCGTTTTCTGTGTATCTCTTGAGGTGAAATCCTCATGTAAATTGGGCTGAAGGGGTCCTTTAAAGCATGCGTTAGCTCATTTACACTTGAGTCGCTTTCTCGCTGGAAAAACAGTCTAGCAGCAAGCTAATTTCCTCTGTTCAGAGAGATGGGGTACAGCTTTATGATGAATAATCGTAGCTCCCTAATAATCGTGGCTTTTAAGCTTGGGTTCCAGGGACGCTGGGTTTCTCATTTGAGCTGTGGGAAGGTTGAGAGTCCCTGTCTGGGAGAGACAGCACCCAGAGGCAGGGCCATGCCCTCCTGTTCGGAGGTGAAGATCACCTTCAGGGGAAAAACATCACTGCATGATTCAGTCGAAGAAGAGGCTGTTTGGGTGAAGCTGGGTGAAGTCATCGCAAATATCGGCACGTGCTCACAAACACACGCATGCACAGATGCACATACAAACATCATAATTCTTTAGTTTCCTCACAGAAGATCATGTTTAGATTTGATGAAAAAGTCCAACATGTCATACAGTTCATTAGTCCATTATGGACAGAGAAAACACCAACAGTCTGCACAGTCACACACGCACACGCACACGCAAACACACACACACCACACACACACACACACACACACACACACACACACACACACACACTCACACACTGCTGTCCATCCTGCTCTCTATACCCCCCCCCCCATGCACCTTTGAAGTGTTTCTCTATCTGTTGGTTCTTATGCAGCATTGAGAGTGACAGTATGAAACATGACAGCGTGGCTGACCCCAGATCAGCCTGCAGATCCAGCATATGTGCTTCAGTAAGGGAGCACATCACAGTGTGGCTGACCCCAGATCAGCCAGCAGATCCAGCATATGTGCTTCAGTAAGGGAGAACATCACTCATAAATCAGCATTTGATGATAAACTGATCAGCTGGATGAGAGGAGGGTTTAAAAAAAAAACAAATAAATTAATAAATGCTTCAGTAAGCATACCAGTCTTCAGGATATGCATCTCCTGTCCTGGTAGTATACGCCCAACTTCCTGCTGCGCCCTCCCCTGAAAGGTAAGACTTCCCAAAAGTGCACTGACGTATAATATAAATCTGTCTTTGACTACTGACATGCACTCAAGTCTAAATATGACTGGCTTACTTCCAGGAGGAAGATTCAAGCATTTAATTGCTTTGCAGAAGGAGGCTGCATGACAGAAATTTAGTTGGAGAGGAGTATGTGAACAGATTCCCCTTTTTTGCCGGAATTCTCCTTTAAACAAAGCCAGCCATCATCATACCCCAATACCCCCCCCCCCACCTGGCCCATGGGAACCCCAAAACCCACCGATCCCTGATCTGTTACAGGTGACCTAATCAAGAGCGCCGCAGGTGGAGCCTCAAAGGGCACTGCTAAATTACACCCAAAAATGATTATAACCTTTTGTGCGAGACCCTCTGAGAATATACAGTGTGTGGGAATCCAGTCCAATGCGGTGTGGCTTTACATAACCGCTAGCTGGGTCTGCAGTCACTGCAGAAAATGCTCAAAGCGCTGAGCTGCCTCTGTCTTTGTGGATTTCTAGGAGCATTCAAGGAGCGGTACTGTCAATTTCAAATAAAGAGGATCTTAAAGCCCCCCCAGTCAATATCAGTTTCCTGTATTATGTATGGTATTTCCTCATGGAGGCATCAAATAAATGTATCTGAAGTTTGAAGCATGTTTTTACAATGTTTTCCAATTTTGAAACTGGTTCCAGTTGTGATGTCCCAGATGGGCTAAATTTTGCATAGTCATCTTAGATAGATGACCTTGCCTATGGCTTGTGCTTTAGAACACAGATTATGTTCTGAGGGGGTGAGGGGGCTGGGGGTTTTCATTCATTCTCATTCATAAATAATACATTAATCGATGTGCCGAGCAATGGTTTGACACTGAAACTGAATTGACCACATATGGACTTTAAGCCTTGAAGTCCATCGCTACGCCAAGTCAGACCAAGCACAGGAAATGAATGCATGACATGCAGAGAAATCCAAGGACAAAATAAAATGAATACAATAATATGTAATATGTACAATGTTTATGTTTGCCAGTTAATTGCGCATGTTGACTGCAAATACACATCAGGAGTGGGTTAAATTTTGCGTAACAAAACGTGAGCTTTCGATTTCCAGCCAGGCTGATTCAGGAGTTTAAGGGCCAGACCCCGTCGCTTCTCCATCTCTCCAAATCATCCAAGGACCTCTGTCTCCCATCCTTAATAATGGTGCATTGCCACTTTAAGCCATAGACATGGTTATATTTAGATCTAATTAAAAATCGGTTTCATCGAATGGCAGGAAGGGCGGGGGTGGGACAGCCTGTGGTCTCAATGTCATTTCATCTCTGTGAACCCCCCCCTCCCATCCCTGATCATCTCTGCTTCTCTCCATGGGTCCCATCACACTCATATAATAACCATTAAAAAAAATAATACTTCAAATTAAATGAGAGGCCTTGAACTTGAAAACAATAGTTATCATGAATAAAATATACAATTAATCTTCTTAAAATGTACATATGTTTTGGAAAAAGAGGCAAGGAGAGGGGGAAAAAAAAATAATCAAACAAACAAAATGCATTAAAGCGGAGCCTCATTAAAAAGTCATTAACTCCATTACTTTTCTCCAGCTGATAATGTGATGTGTATAACAAGGTCAATCTCAGGAGAAAGGATTTCATTCCTGCCCATCCCATCCTGATTAAGTGACTGGCTAGTGCTAAATGCACTCATCTAGCTGCATCTGCAATCCCTGCACTGAAGCAACCTTACCTACAATCAACCATTAAAAATACTGAAAATACACAGTACAACTGTACCATATTTTACCCACACAACATGACTGAAAGGAAATTGCGTGTGTGTGTGTGTGAGTGTGTGTGTGTGTGTGTGTGATGTTTGGGGAGCAGGGTTGGGTTACTGGTGGTAACTGATGTGTGTTTGTGTGTTGCAAGCAAATTAATACCGCCATTATGTCAACCCTCAAACTGTAGCTGAAGGAGAAGGCCTGAAAATACTGGGTGAAACAGGATTATGAAATGCTACTGTTAAATGAAATGCGAGACGTATGCTTTCCATTTAAGTGCCACCAGAGACTTTCTTCTTGTACATTTCTATCATAATAACACAACAGGAGGAGGGGAAAAAAAAGTCAATTTCAGGACAGAAATCCGTTCCTCCTTATTTGGTTACATAAAGTTGTAATTTAGTTATAATTTTGTTACTTTGAATTAATCTCAGCTTTATTACTGCTGTAATATGTTCAATTAAATTTTTATGGTCCCCAGTCAGATTTTTTTTTTGGAGTCGGAATAATGTCCAAATGAAAGAGATCCTCTGAGACCATAATCAGCTCATTTGGAGAGGCTGTAGAAGACGGAGGGAGTGGGCAGTTTAAACACTCCACTCCCCCACCACCTGGGATTAATCCACAGAGCTTTTCATTATCAGTGGCAGAAAAAGACAGCGGGACAGCCACTTCCTGAGTCTGGTTCCCAGGGACAGGCCCGTTACCCATAATGCACTGCTTCAGCTGAGGCTGGGCAGCCTCAGTCAGGGCAAAGTGCACTTCCTCTCTACTTTGAATCTTACTTGAGTCTGAGCCGTTCAATTTGCATTGCATTAACTCGGATCATTTGCTTGCCACATTGTTACATTTTCCAATTCTGTATTGATAAAGGCGGCAGCATCCATGCCGTATCCATTGAATACACAAAGAATACAATGTGAACAAGATATATTGTCAAGGGTTAGAATGTTATAAGAACAACTGTCTCAGAGTAAAAGGACACAGCTTTCTCCGTATGTTTGAGCTAAAAATATAGTTCATTATCTGTGCTTATTTTTGCAGCCTTTTTTGTTCAACATCACCAATGGTGCCAATATCTTTTGAGTCTACTGTAAATGTGTGTGTGCGTGTGTTTGAGGTTCCATCTTTCGCCCTGTTCCCAGAGTCACACCACCTCCACAAATGGGAGTGCTGCACACTTGAAGCATGAAGCGTTTCCCGCCGCTTGCCTCTCCTTCAGCAGACAGCCCCGTGGCACACTTGCCGCTCTCCGCAGGGCAGGCAGATGAAGAAAACAAAGAGAAGAAAGGAGGGAACTGCAGAAATGCCGGGGGAGGGTGTTGGGGAAATCCAAACAGAGAGCAATGGAGCAGAGAGGCGCCGTGTAGTAGAGTGTTAGCCCGCTAGCACGTTAGCAACCATGAGGGCCACAAGGGGAGGGGTCAGCACAGGGAAGTCTTCGAAACCAAATGTAGAACAGTCCTCTCAGATCATGCAGAAAGCTTTGGTTAAATACACCTATTCTTGTTCTTCTCAGTGCTTACTTGCCTTTGGAGACCCCTCGGGCCACCTGTATGCAACTTGGATCAATAAGACTCCTGTATAAAAATAAGAAATTTTAATAATGTTTGATTACAAGAATAGATCGCGCTCCGCACCTAGGCCTGCCACTTTAACTATTAAGCAGAGGGTATTGAGCAGTGTGTGAAGCCTTGCCTTCAACACCCTAGGGGTCCTTGCTTCGAGTATGTGCTCTGGAAAGCTGTTCCACCCATTGACAGCTCTCTGTGTGACAAAATACTTCCTGACAACAGCGCTGAATTGACTTCTAACCCTCTGATTAAACATCACATTTTCATCAAATCTAAGGACAAGGGAAGACGGAAAAATCAACTAATCAATAAACCCATTCATTAAATGATCAATCAATCAAAACATGATGACTGTGTAAGGAAATACTGGGTATAATGCAATTTCATTCCACTCGAAAATGATTCCTGTGCTTTTCGTCATGCTTTTAAGCTGTTCTGTGGTAAATACCCCGTGGCCATGTTACGACCCCAATTTCCCCTTCATCTGCAATACCAATAACTATTTTTTGACCGAGTCAATGTTTCAGCAAATTAAAGCAGCAGGTTCACTTGCATAAATTGCATAGCAATACGTGTTTTCTGTCAAACAGAAAAGGAGAAAGAGGGAGAAGTAAAATGTGCACACTGAGGCACCAAATGCAAACGCGTACACGCAAAACCGGGCCAGTGAGATATTCCATAATCACGTCATTCATGCTGTGAGAAATGAAAGGCATGTATTTTATGTGCTGATTCAGGTTTGCAGATTACTGTTCTTCACCCAGGATAGGCCAACACGACTGCTTGCGTTGCCGAGGCCTTTTTCACGGTTTTAAGCAATCCCGCAGAGCGCTGACACGTGCTCAAGATTTCACCATGCTACCAAGAGAGATGCTCCCGGCAGACATTCCTCTGCGACGTCCATCAAATCCAACCAAGACAGCTGCCAGGGGGTGGGGGTGGTATCGGACAGGATGGTGCTTGCAGCTCTTGAGGGACGAGGAAGCCGACATGGTCTTCCCTAATCGAGATGATGGCTTTGACGGGCTGATCCATGCTGCTCAAATCCTGTTTTGCCTGGTGACAAATGTTCCTGTCCTTTCTGGTCACTGCTCCAGCGGATAACAAGCCCTCCAGCTCTGCAAAGGCTCTGTGTGTCTGCTGTATCCCTCAGCTTTAAGGTTCGGCATTGTGCCTTCATCGGTATCTGTGCTCGTCACTGCAACACTGGTCTCACCATCACATGCTCCATTACTAGTGTAGCCTCAGAAAAACATGCATTGACATTTTTTTTTTGGAATAGATTTCCTGATTGGCCCAGACAATTCAAAAGGGGGATCTGGTTGGTTGGCTGACCACATTCTGACTCCATACAGCTTCTTCCAATTGGAGGAAAGAATGTAATTCATCAGAAGCAGTGAGTATCCATTAGCTAGCATCAGAGAAGAATAGCCCTGATGCTGGATGTCACAATGGGGACAGTCATTTTTCAGGCCCCTTATGATAATGGTGACCTATACACATACTATCCAACCAGCTACGAGCTGAAGAACACATATTTCCATGTCGAGACAACAGGTACCTACATGTTTTCTTAGGCTTTGAATCCCCATGAGATATGGTAAATAAATTATGAAAAACAATGTTTCCCTTTTTTGCATTATTTATTGATTTAGCGTATCTGTTTTGAGAAGGACGTATGCTTTTACATATTTAATGCAGATGGAAGTTCTACAGACTGACTGGCTAATGGCTTGCATTCTGTTGCTCATCCTGCAAAAAAAGGCTGGCATTGTGATGTGAGAGGTCTGCCAAACTTTTGGGGAAATGCTTTGGCCAATAAACAAGAGGTCAGTGACTCTTTCCATACAATCATAATCTGCTGTGGCTGGGGCACTAACCGTAGGTCACGATTCAAGTTCACTAAACCACTGACCTATGACAAGCTGCTGGTTAAAACCCTCTTGTAACCAATCAGATTACAGGAAACAAATCTTACAAAACAGCAAACCCTTCAGGATACTCCTGGGAGAGTGCCTCCATATGAAAAAAAAAAACCCCTGTTTCACATTACCAAGCTTATTCAACACAACATCCACTTTCTATGTCTAAATATTTTTGATAGGTTGATATTACACTAATTATGTTGACACCAGACATCCCAAACATTTAATGAAAAAAGCTGAGAATTTTCAGTTTTAATCAAGTCTTCCAAACACACAGGGAGTCTCGGAATAAGGAATGCAAACCATGAAGGAGAATGGAACCCACTTAAGCTGAGTAAACATTTAAAAATATGCATCCACTAGGCTTTTCAGAAACTAATTCCCAACATCTCCCCAAAAATAAATAAAATAAATAAAAACATAGTTGAAGGTTAATAGAGAAATCAAACCAACAGCTTCAAACTGTGCTGCCTCACAAGGCTGTCTCAATCAAAAAATAATAAAGCCGTTCAGAGCAGTTTATGAACCGGCAGACGAGACATCCAACCCCAGAAAAAAAATCCGCCCAGTCCGACAGTCAAGTCGATTAGAAGCAGCGGAATTAAATGCTTGCGATTTTTGTGTAGTGTTCAATAAATATTTGCTCTCTGGTGTAAAATTAATCCATAAAACTCACATAACACAACGCTGGCTGCATGCTGTTATTTGCAGACGAGAATATCGAACAAGCTGTGGTAGGGCTGACAATACTTTCACCATCTCTGCTGGGCATTCAGAATTGAATGCATTAAGGAAGGGGAAAAAAACATTCTTTAAAAATCTGATATTTATGTAAATCATCATGAAGCCTGGAATAAATGTAATTTTATGACTAAGTGGACCGCCAACTATCTCTATGCTGCACACATGTTAGCCATGGTCACGGGAGTGTGAAGCCATATAAGGAGACGAGATGTACAACCCATGCGAATGTGAGATATTGGAGGATATTGGAGATCTCCCACTGATCTGCTCAGGATTATGACTACGGTCTCTGATTACCACACTGCTCCCTCCCTGTGCTCTGCTCACCTACCCACTCCTCTCCACTGCGGGTGCACTCATTCTGACTGCAAGGGCTGCCACACAGGCTGCTCTCTGCACTGTGAATTCTGGGATAGGGGGCAGAGCCCAGAGACGAGACCACTGAATGAAAAGGACAGTGACTCAGCTCAGCACATCTCTGGTACTTCAACTTATCGGAGATGAACATGAAAAGGGGAAACGGGTGGAAGGGGATGGATGGACACAGGAACAAAACTCAGGAATGTCTGCAGACATAACACGCAGGTGTAACTAGGACCACACTGGCGACTACAGTATGTGGGGCTGACATCTACTGGCTAAATAGTGAGGTGGGGCTCTTGAGGTACAAAGAGACAGACACTTGCCAGCTCTGGGCAGAGGGGTGATACTACTACTGTGCAGATACACACAACAAATTCCGACTGAGGCTGGAAAAAAAACCTCCATCTCTGCACAGACACTTTCTGCAGCTCTTAATGTTTGTTTGGTGCATCACCCACATATTTTATTTTGCAACTAACAGATCTGATGCTATTACGCTTGTTGTTGAACTAATGTACTTCCCCTAAGCTGTAGTGAATTAAAACCGTCTGCCAACTGACTGAGATGTGAAGTGTAATTGACACCCAATCCACAACACCTCCAACCCCAGCTGACAAACAGCTAAAACCTGATACAGGGCTTATCTGATCCTCTTCATAATACACAGGGCAACACTTGCTATCCATCCCTTGCATCGAATGCTGCTACACCTTATGTGATATCTATATTCCATACGCTGTATCTGTATTGCAGTGTCTCCTGCTCAACTTCATTGACTGTGGCTTATTTGAGGAAACTTCATTATCATCACTAGAGATGGATTTAATGACCATGAGTAATTAGTGTATCATTAATGTATCTACATGGATTAATACATTTCAAATAAACCACCTGTTGGTACAATCTCAGGGTCTTTCAAAAAAACATTTAATAACTTTAATAAATTGTTGTTTGTGTATTTTCTTTCCTTTTTCCTCCATTCTCTCCCTTTCCTTCAGTTAGTATTCATTTAGCACATAAGTTAAATACCTAAACATAATTAGTCTGGTACACATCTTAAATCTTAGACACATATTGTTCATAAAATAAAAAAATAACAGTTCACATTCACATTTCTTTTCAAGAAAATGCCTCCTTTTCATTATTGACATATTTCTACATTTATTTTGACCTGTGCTGAGAAAATGACCAAGATGAAATGCACCGAGGTGAAGTGTGAAAATGTGAAATGATTTCTCTCACCTCCAGCATCATGGCACCCATCCTGGAATCCAAATCGCAAAGCTATAAAACACAGAATTTAAATTAGGCACAAGGTAACAAGAAAACCAAGGACAAATGAAAGAGAAAAATCTTTTCCACAGCTGAAACCAAATATAGACTTATGGACTTTCCTTTAATGGGAATGGATTGATGGTCCCGGCTGATGGGACAGATGCAGGGTCGAAGGGCTTAAACTCATACCCTATCGATACAGAGAGAGCTCCATCTGTGTCTCAAGGATTTTTCATTTTAGACAAAGAGATCTCTGTTTTTGAGGACTGAGGTGCATCCAATTTAAGTTGAGACCATGCTGAAATATATTTTAACAATTTGGTCCAGAAGTTTTCACTATATTTACTCTGAAAATATGTCATGAAAAGTCCCACGGAAAAAGAAACAGAACATTAGGGTGTGGTCCATGGCAATGCTCACTGGGTTACACACAGATTTCTACCAGCACCAACACATTGGGTCACGTACACTCAAAATGTAGTTTGATTAAATCTAGTGCTGTAAAACCCAGCTGCGACTCAGCCGTTTCTCATCTTTGAAACTCAATTTTGGGGCTACAGGACCCAGCAATTTCTCATATAAACATTTTATTTCATGTGTGTATTTTCACTTTGTGAGAGAGGGCCTCCTGTCTAAGCTTCGATATTAACAATGAGACCTAAAACACTTCAAAGGGCGAGACGGCAAACTACCACAAAGGCTCACATGCTGATTAAAACAACCAACCAATACAGCACTGAGAGACATGGGGGCATCCATGTCAATATGCAGAGACAGGAGAGAGGGAGGGAGGGAAGGAGGGGAGAGAGAGAGGGAGGGAGGGGGGAGAGGGAGAGAGAGAGGGGGGAGGGAGGGGGGGGGGGGGGGGGGGGGGGGGGGGGGGGAGGGGGGGGGGGAGGGGGGGGGGGGGGGAGGGAGGGAGGGAGGGAGGGAAGAGAGGGAGAGAGAGAGGGAGGGAGTGATGGGTTGAGGGAGATGGTTGAGTGAGAGTTGAGTGTTGACTGTTGAGCAAAGGAGTCCATCAAAGACAGAGATGCTGGAAAGATGAAAGAGACCGGGCTGAAATGGTATAAAAATCTCCACTGAAGTGGAGCCAGCGTTGTCGGTATCAGTAAAGAGGACGGACTCCCCTCATATTTTGGCAGGTCCACTGATGAAGGCGATGACTGTTATTTCAGCGAGAGGGAGTGTAACGGTCAGCTCAGTTCCCTGTCTAAACACTCATACCCGTGCTGTCAGTTACTCAACACTTTGAACCTCAGCACTCAAAGGCAATGAGAGGAATGCCCCATCTGTTTGGACAAGGAAAAAAAACTTAATAGAATGTTTTATGTCTTTCTTAACAGTTTAGATATCAACACATCCATTTTCTGAAAACCTCATCCCACTTTCTGAATTATCAGTTGTGTGGCTTTTTTAAGTCATGGTGACAAAAACATGGACTGGTGGTCTAATCACAATTTTTTTTTTCTGCAGATAAAAAGCAAATTCTGGGAAGTCTGATACGTACAATGAACTCATGAACTTCCCAAAAATGCACATCAGAGGTCATGTGCTTTGCATGACTTCAAGAGCGGAATGTTAAATTCATACACTGTTAGTTGGAAAGTACTGTGTTTTTGTTTTATGTCCAAAAATGGACTCACTGCATTTAATGTATATATTTGAAAAATTGAGAATGATTAAATAAGTTAAGTTTACAATATTTTTATTTATTGTACCTTTATTTATAAATTTCTGCCAACTGATAAGAAGAAAATAGCCCCAATGAGAGACAATACATGGAACTGGACAATGCTGGCCGCAGTAATGTTCTATAATTCAATGATTTAATAAGGATCCAATTACATATTTATTCACTCTTAGTATTTACACACTAATAAAAGGAACATTTTCTTCATTTTAAATCTGAGAATAACAGTATGCATTCACACTAGTTGGTGATTCTTTTGGGTGTTTCTTGGTGGATAATATCACTGTACTTGAGGACTAAGAATTCGCATGAACTCAGCCACTGCTCTGTAGTCATGTTTGGCTCCAAACTAAGGCTGCACAGCACTGCATGAATGAATTTGTTTTTATCTGAATCAAAAGGTCATAAACACAACCTCTCTCCAGTGATTTATACTTTTTCAGGTTTTTGATATTTTTTCTTCTGAATGTGAATCTAACCTCAGGGCAGCAGCAGAGCAAGCTAACATTCCAGTCTTTCTCCTTATCTCTTTCATCACTTCCCCCTCAACGGCACCCAGAAATGAACCAGAGCCTCAACAACTTCTCCAACTGTAATAGCACTTCAACAGCATTTCAGTTACGTTTGCGAGAACACAAGGTCACTAACGTTATTCTGCCTTTTGAGCAGCCGTGAGAGGCAGAAAATGCATATTCCTCATTTACATATGCATTTCAACCATCCAATCACAGCATAGTAGATTAGGAGGAAAAAGAACGCATCACAGCAGATGAAGGTACACAGACTTATCACTGACAACATAAAAAAAAGCCTCACCTCCAAAATGATGCCTTTTCCGTGAACGGAGTGGTGATGATTGTTATTACATTATACGTGTTAGTCACATGGATTTCCAGAAAGATGCATTACTCACAGGTGCACAACAATGGTGGCCACACAACTGATGATGTGAGCTTTGTGTTCATGTATCAA
The DNA here is from genome assembly GCA_019788955.1 of Albula glossodonta. Lineage (NCBI taxonomy): Eukaryota > Metazoa > Chordata > Actinopteri > Albuliformes > Albulidae > Albula > Albula glossodonta. Next base: position 198,163 of record JAFBMS010000214.1, read on the forward strand.
ACACAAATTATTTTTTTTATATGATGACAGCAACATACATATGTATACACACACACACACACACACACACACACACGCTGTCACTGTGTGACACAGAGCTGCGTCTCTATTCAAATTAAATATGCACTTAGTCTCCTGCCCTCCACTTCGAGTCCCTGTTTAAGAGTGCCACAGCACCAGCAGGGCATGTGCAGACACTCCTCAGCCAACGAGGACGGCCAGAGGAGCAAAGCTGCTCGGTTTGGAACGCACTTGTCTGCATCTACAGTTGGACGGCTGCCACGGAGAGCACACTGATTTTCATGGCGCAAGTTGTTTACTGTAACCATGGAGACGCTCCTAGCAGGTGACTGACTGATTTACTTTACGAGTGTTCTCTATAAATTCGTTATTTCCGCCAGGTGGAGACAGACCAGTCTCATGACCGGTTTAAACGAGATAACCAGCTACGATCTCAGGTATGGTGCCATGACATATGTTTATAAAGATGTGATGAAGCTGGTCTGTCCTGAAAGTCACAGAGCAAATAAAGGAGCCTTACTTTTCTAACCCATTCAGCAAGCATTCAGTACTAGAGTGGAACTGCATGACAGGTCAGACTGGAGTCTCACTTTCTCACATTTATTCATTTATTATGGCAGAAGGGGTGACTGGCAACGGCATCAAAGATCAGGCTAGGATGCCTGTGGCCAACCTTGTTCTAGACAACCCACAAGGTCTTCTGGTTTTCAGTGTTTTGGAGTGCTAAGTAGCTGCAGAGTTAATTCAACATGCCTGGTTTCCTGAGTCTGGACTAGCTGTTGTTTTAGGGTGGAAACCAGCAGAAACCAGCAGAAATGTGCTGCTGACCACCCCTGTGTCTGACACAGGCCACGGCCTCCTGACTCGGTCACTGACAGCAGATCCCAACCTTGTGCATGAAGCACCACAGCCAATGCTAGGTTTTGCTCCAAACCTAATTGCAATTTGGGAAGTATAAAGAGCAGTAATTAGTTTGCAATTAGATGCTTTTTTGTTTCTGATGAGGGTTGATTTACACAGATTGTATCTGAAGCAGATATTCATGGTGCCAAAAATGAATTTTTACACATTTATTAAAGAGTTTTAATCAGCCACATCAGGTCTCAGACAACTGTTACTCAAATTTTTTTGTAATGTGATGTGGAAAATTATTCATTGCTAAAGAGCACCGAAAGCTGAAACCTGTGAGCTGAAAGTGTTGAAAGTGCAGGACATCATTGTGCAGATGGTTATAGCTAGCCACCTTTTGTCAGTGTTTGTGCAATCACAATAAAACTGCTCTCTCACTGTGTTATAATTTGAATTGAAGAAAAACTTTGAATGGGAATGCGAACTGGAGACAGAAAGGTTTACTGAGGAGAGGGAAAAAAAAGTCATGACAGAGGCATGTGAGAGGGGGAGGAGAGAAATGGCAATAAGCACAGATACAGCAGAGTCAATAATGATGACAGAGGAAGACATAAGAGGGCTATTGTACTCTGTTAGCATTCATACACTACAAATGATAGTCTTTCACAGCATGCCAGTGAAGCACGTTGTTCCGATGAAGTACCGCCACATTAAGAATGTGTGGCGTAACACAGGCATAACACGGCTATGCAGTTGCATTTCCTGGAAATGATGGATGGTCACATGGCCAGGCCGAGGGCAGGGGGTATTTTTCATATGATCAAGTGGCTTGGACCAGCAGAAGGGGATGCTGGGAAATCTGAGTGTAAGAATGGGAGGAGCCAAGGAGGAGAGGGCCAATCAGGACACATCATGGTAAAATATCAGTTAAATTATTAATCTGTTCTGCAGATTCCCCTCATTCAGCACACAGTAAGTGGGCTTGATACATTATCCCTCTGACAGCTGGATAAATGATGGGGAAGTGCAATCAAAGCAGCAGGGGTGTCAGAGGTTTGATACCCGTTAGAACACCATGTTCCCAGATAACATGGGAAGAGTTCCGGTGCATTCTCCTATGGCTGTGAGGATGAAAGCCCCAAGCATTTCCTCAGCAATTTCAATTTTATTCTTTCAAAAAAAGTTCAATTTAAGTTAAAGGAAAACGATCCTGGTATAAACATCCCTTACTGGTTGTCATTAGTTATGAAAACAGATAAAGAATGTCTCAAATTAATTGGCATGGAGGATTTTTTAAACATTGCATATAAACATTTCTCAATTACATTGCCAAGATTTTATTTTTTTTTTTTTAACTAAGCTAACGATAATGTTAAAATGGACTTCCAGGAAACAGGGAGAGTGTATGGACCAGCGATGTTTATCCAGACTTTCCTGACATCCTGCACATGTTCTGGCTATAGCTCATATTAATCAGACAGATGCACTTATGCTCCCCGCTCTCTAAGTGGCTCTGGATAGGAGCGTCTGCTAAATGGCTGTAATGTAGCATAATGCTCTGAGGCCCTAGCACCATCAGCGGGGAAGGGGGGGGGGGGGGCACTCCTCACCTGAGATAAGGATGAGCTCAGTAACACCCCCCCCCCCTTGCCCCTTGCCCCTTCAGGAGCCCACAGCCCCCCCTCAAACAGGCCGAACACGCCCGCCCTCAAACACACCGAACACGCCCCCCCTCAAACACGCCGAACACGCCCCCCCAAACACACCGAACACGCCCCCCCCAAACACGCCGAACACGCCCCCCCTCAAACACGCCGAACACGGCTCTGCCAGCTCGCTCCTCATCCTGTAGGCCTATCATCGCTTTAATCCTCTAAACACAGTGAAAGAGGATGACAAAATGGTGTCACTGTTGATTTGGGCAAATACCTAGTCATCTCTCCCATGTAGTACAAATAAAAAAATCCAACCGACGACAACAGAGATCAATGAAGTCTGGAGGTATCGATTTGCACATTTATGGAGATTTCCAAGAACCCGAGTCAGCAAACCTCTAACACTGCTTCACAGATAGTACTATGCTGAAAGCTGTAACAACACAGAGAGCTGAAGGGTGGAGAAGCTTCTCAGTTTGATTGTTGTTATTTGCAAAAACAGCGCAGCCCATGTGAAAATACGGCATCATTTATGCCAGGAGTAATTTCAACAAAGTACCACAATTTATGAAATTGTTGGAGAAAATGTTCAGAGTAATCGACTTCACATCTCCGAGGTAGTGCTGCACATCTTTACAAAAGACAGTTCTGAGCTCAGGGACACTCACCTGGTAAAAAAAAAAAAAAAAGTTCATGATTAAATAAATTAATAAGTGAAATTCCACGCTCTGTCAGTGTGGCCTTGGTGACCGCACCAGGCCGGTCAGAGGATGAGAGACAGTCATAATGAAGTAAGAAGGGCCACAGAGGGCATGGTTGAATAACATGCCCAAGCCCCGTGACATGGAAACCAGCTCCTCATGACTGACCCAGCTACAAGGATAATAACTCACCACAGATATTGAGGTCAGTCTGGAACAGAGTTCCTGTTCTCTGCATTTCAGAGGCGGAGGGAAGGGAGTTTGGCGCAGTTCTATCCAGCATGACTGCATTCTGGTCACGTAAGTAAGTCCATTTAAAGCTTATCGCGGTACACTTGGACCCAAGCTATGGCCTGGGATCAGCTTTCGTGATAGCCCAGCTCAAGACTATACCAGAGAGGCAGTCCACAGCAAGGGGGCTATGGCCTGGGATCAGCTTTCGTGATAGCCCAGCTCAAGACTATACCAGAGAGGCAGTCCACAGCAAGGGGGCTATGACCTGGGATCAGCTTTCGTGATAGCCCAGCTCAAGACTATACCAGAGAGGCAGTCCACAGCACAGGACCATGCTGTCTCTGTTCAGATTGGGCTGGAAAACAGCCAGATTTGATCTTTTTTTGTTCTTCCCTGTTTTTGGCAAACTGGGACAGTGTGCACTTCTTACGTTCCTAAATGGCCGATATTTGAATATTTTTATCCTCATTTTTCTGTTCAAATAAAACAGCCTACCAGCCTACCACCTTATCCCCAGCTATCAGTGGCACAGAGTGTGGGATTACATGATGTCATTTTTGTCTTTTGAAAATGTCAATTGTCTTACATACTGTCACTCTTCTCTTATATTTGTGTGTACTAGATTGTGTCTGTGGGATCAATGGTGTGTGTGTGTGTGTTTGTGTGCGTGCATGAGAGACTGATGGTGTGTGTGAATGTGTGTGTGAATGAGTGAGTGTGTGTGTGTGTGAGTGAGTGAGAGTGTGTGTGTGTGTGTGTGTGTGAGAGTGAGTGTGTGAGAGTGTGTGTGTGTGTGAGAGTGAGTGTGTGAGAGTGTGTGTGTGTGTAAGAGTGAGCGTGTGTGTGTGAGAGAGAGAGAGTGAGTGTGTGT
>JAFBMS010000214.1:202593-252593 GCA_019788955.1 Albula glossodonta
GTGTGTGTGTGTGTGTGTGTGTGTGTGTGTGAGTGTGTGTGTGTGTGTGTGTGAGTGTGAGTGTGTGTGATGGGTTCAGGCCACCCTGTTGGTGACTGGCAGCTGCAGGCTGTCTCAGCTGTAGCTCAGTGTTGTAAGGACGGTTTGGATGGGTTTGCCAGGTCTCTGTGATGAAGGACCCAATTCCCATAAAACTTGCCCAATGTACCAGAGAGCCAATTACACTGCTGCAAAAACCAGAACATTATGGCTACTCAAGTCCAACGGCTGTACTGCATTCAATATAATCAACAAAATATGTTCTTAAGTAGAAGCAGAAAATTGCATCATAAAAATGTGGGCACTTCTCTCACACTCTCAAAAACACATTACATTATCACACCAAAGATGTTCAAAAGTATGTGCCTTGTTTGTCCAAAGTGCAGCTATTTTATTTAAAATTACAAAACATACAAGCTCTAACACAAAAGAGAGCTTTTTGGACATGCAGACACAGGTTTCTCAAAATATGTGTGTGTGTGTGTGTGTGTGTGCGGGGCTCATGGTGTGTGGTGTTGGCGATGCATATATATGTCTGTGTGTGTGTGTGCGTGTGTGAGTGTGTGTGTGTGTGTGTGTGTGTGTGTGCATGTGTGTGTGAGTGTGTGTGTCTGTTTGTGTGTGTGTGTGTCACTGGGCTGAACAGTGTTCATTAAAACAGCAGAGCCAGTCTCATTAAGGGCCAGGCCCCCGCAGTGCCTGATGGATCTAAATGGGAGAGAGAGGGAGTGGGGTTCTGAGGGAGCAAACAAACCCACAGGGTGGGGCTGACAGGGCCACACACAGCTGCACTGTGGCATACAGGCTTAGGCAATGCCCAGAGGGTTGCAGGTTCAAATCTTTGTTGGGTTCCTATCCCAAGGCAACATACTGATCTTTAAGCTCTTTATAAGCAATCCAGCCATAGATTTGGAAAATTCAACAGTAGGTGCTGTAAGTCACCCGATTTTAAATATAGAACTGAATGATCAAAACCAGCCAGAGTCTGTTTAGTGCACTTTCTTGGGGCAAACATAAAAGGCATGAAAAACTAAAAGCCAAACCAAACCAGAATGAAAATCAAATAAATCCCCACACAAAGTGAAGAGACAAATAAAAATAAACTCAAAAAGAAACACCAAAACACATACAGCAAGCCTCCAGAAAAAAACCTAAAGAACCCCTCTTTGATGGGTCCCAAAGGATGTGCTTTTATACAGGGCCAGAGTAACACAATGGCCTACACCATGGCTGATTACTGTTCATCCTCAGGTGAGCCCGTCTGTGTGCGAAGCTATTGCTGTCCAGGGTCCTGAAAGGCTGAGAGAGGGGACAGGAGCTACTGACAGCAGCCAAAGAGGAGGAACAGCCCTCTCTACTCCTCCTTCCATCACTCCCAGTCACAATATTTGAAATATTGTTTTGTTATTATACTTATGCACCTTATAAACATGTTTATGATCATCAGAATTTATGGAAGGACAAGCTGCAGTATATTTTCAAAAAACATTGAATTTGGCACAGTAAAGCCCTTAATCAAAATGTGCTAACAACAGCAGACTAGTGATCATGAGGTAGAAATAAAACTGTGCCAAAAATCAGGCAACAGAGCCTCAGTCAGCTGCAAGCTGCTCTAAAAACATTGTCAAAGATAATGTTGAACGTACTGAGAGGTGGAAAAAAATAAAACTGTTTGCAGAAGAGCCACATACAAATACAGACAAAGGCAGTTCTGAATGCCATACACTTATGTGAAGGAAAGAGTCCAATGGGGAAAACACACAAGCCGGCAGTCCAGGGTCAATACTGTGTGCGTCGCTCACCACATGTTGGCACAGCCCCTTTGTTTACAGCTTGCATTTTTTACCAAGCATGCTGTAAATAGAGGGGCAGTTCCAACAACCAGAGGAATATTTACACTGATTTACTGCCTTCACTAAATCACAAATTAAACAGAGCTGTCTCTCACCGATCTTTTTCCCTCCTGCTTTCTGGCAGCTGTATCTGTTCCTCTTTCCCGTCCATCTCTCACTGATGCCTTTTGTGTTTCTGTGTCTTCAAGTGCCAGCCTATTGTGAGCTTTGTCATGTGCTATAAAGATGACTTGCAAGATGGGCTGAAACCCGCTGATATGCAATGCGACAGTACCATGACTGTAAATGATGGAAAATGCTGTTTGTTTTTTGATGTACCTGAATCAGTGTCATTTCAGTGTCATACACTGACAATCACCTCATACCTGTAATTAGTCACATGTCTGAACTGATTGCCAAATACTTATTTATGCCAGAATGCATAGAGCGACCCCACCACGATAACTGTGGAAATGCAGCCTGACAGTCTGGGTGTGCTCTGGGCCCTACTCATTTTCTCTGAAGTGGAGAACAAATCAAAATTATTGCAAATGCCTTGGATTTTATGACGCTGCATAGCTATTCACAAGGCATACTTGTTTTGAAGGACATGACAAGGACCAAGAAAAGCACATACAGACACCTACAAATGAATATACACAAATACACATAAGTAAACAAACACATAAACAGACTTACACACACAAGCACAGAGTTTAAAATGGGATTCCATTGGGCCCCAAGAAGCTGTGCTTCAGAGTTACCTGTACACTACATATTTTTAGTATAATATATAGTAAACAGATATCTGTTCCTCAGTTAAACTCACAGTAAGCTGACAGAATGCAAATTACTACTGAACTGTGCCTCCTTGCCACAAACAAAGTGCCATATTGAGCATAATAATGCTGCAGTGATACAGAGAGCCTTCACTGGAACTACACGCAGTCATGTGAGGAGTCAAAGCTCTGGGGCTCGCTCCAGCTTCAAACTGCATTCCAGTGGCAAAAAAATGGCTCTTTTTCTGCTTTGTACTTCAGAACACTGGAGTCTAAACCAGACTGCAAGTGGAGTGGTCCCTGTTCTCCTTTGAGTATTGTTATTATTATTATTATTAGTAGTATTAGGTTTAGCATTAGTATTAGTGTTATTATTCTCTTTGTCAAAGTTAAAATCAGAGCACAAATGTGCTGTTATTTTGTTCTTCTAACTCTCACACGATTCCTACACAGAATTATCATTGATTAAGACTCCAGTGTCATCGTGTTAGATCTCTGGTGGGCAGACGAAAGGTCAGTCTTGCAATCGATGGCAATCTGTTTGAAGATCTTCTGTCACATGGATGTGTGTCAGCGAGGGGGAAGTCCTGGGTTTGCCCCACGTGCCACACCACTGATTGGTGAATTCTTTAATCTCATCACTGAGTGGTGAGTTGAAAGAAATAGCTCAAAACAAAATTACTTCATCAAGAAATTTGGTATATACTAGAACTACTTCAGATTCTAACTTTATTCCAGGAGCAAACAATAATCTGTAAATTCATGTTTTAGCCATGGGAGCATGACATATTTTATGGTTATTACTATAAGAATAAACAATAATTTATGATAAACAAAACAAGCAAAAATGCATGTTTTTTACATGAATACAAAGCTTTTCCATATGTATCCGTAAAGTAATGTCCACTCTGCTAAAAGCAGTTGCTCGGAACAGAACACAACATGAAGCCACCACACCTGAGGGGATTATCACCCCAATAATTTACCAAAGCACCTGCTGTCCTACAGCGATAGGAGAGAGGCAGCTGCACCCCCCAAAATGACTGTACACAGTGAAACGTCTCCCCATATCACTGTCATGACACTCACTGGCCATATCTCCAGTTGTAGTGAGGTGCCCATTGGACATGACGAGGCTTCCCATTCAAAAAACCCCTCAGACAAACATCTCACACCTTACACCATCCCTGCTCATGGTCTGCCATGATAAGACGGGTTTACCCAACTCCAGTACAAACCCGGGACTTTGATTTCCACACGCTCTGAGGGTTGACTGTCTCTGAGTTCGTGGAGAGCTGCACTTTTTACAAGGTAAGAGCCGGCGGTAGCGCAGTCGGGTGGGAACATGGTTTCCAGAATTCCCTTAGGGGGACGTGGGGGTGATGTGGAAGGTGGAAGACGGAGGGGAAGGGGGGGAGGGGGACAGGGGGGAGGATACTGAATTCAAAGGTATGGCAGGCTGTGCAATGCGGGCCTCCATGGGAACCGAAACCCCCTAGGACCACAACCATACAGCTGCTACTCTGATGAGACAAATGGAGCCGGAGCCCATCTCTCCGCGGCGCATGTTCGTCCCCACAGCCCCCTCACAGTGTTAGGCGCAGTACCTGCAACTGAATAAAGCACATCTACTACGGCCTCTCGAGACGGTGGATGTTTCAAAAATGTCAGAGATTGTGTTCGAACGAGCAGCAGAGAGCATTATTCATGTGTGAGATGAAATTTTTATTTATTTATTTTCTCCAGTTTGTGTTCAATGTAAGGGCCCTTGGAGGTCTCTCCCTTGTTTATTCAGCCACAACACTCCTCCCCAATGAAAAAATGCAACAAAAAATAAAAAACACACACTGACGGCTGAGCAGCTAACAATCAAATCCATCCCTACAGATTCTCTCCTGGTCTCTGTACCTCTCCCCTTTCACTCTCTTTCTCTCTTGCCCTTTCTCAGCACAACACTGACCACAATAATGTGGGAAAACTGGGCCAGAGAGATGAATAAAAGAATAGAGGAAGAAGCAGATGAGAAGAAAGAAAAGAGGTGGAGAGGAGAGGATTTTCCTCCCCCCTGTGCGTGTGATTTTCTTTAGCTCTTGCGCTTTGTAAGGCATATGGCACAGCCCACCCCTACCTGCCCAGCTTCATTATGCCGCAGAAAGCACGTTGAACAGGGAGCCTTTTGCGTCACAGCACATAAGTACTCACCAAAATAGAACTTCCTGGTCCATTTATCTGAAGAAACCCTTTTGTGTGTGTATTTGTGTGTCCGTGTGCTGGAAGTAAGCCAGGAGTTGTGGAACGGTAAGTCCCTCCTAAACTATTAAGTGTGTACTGGCAGTGTTTCCCTTCACTGTTCGCTGGGTCAGTGGGAACCGGGCTTGACCACCACGGCTTGCACTCTGAAAGCCTCTTATGTAGGGAAGCTCTGCTTCCTCAGGGCTTTTTGGAAATGTGAAACAGGGGTAACCGGTGAGGCTTCAGGATCGCTGAATCTGTAAGGACCACATCTTTTTAGGGGCTAGTCCTGACAGGGGACTCTGGCAGATCTTGGGGTGAAAAAGTCTCTCTCGCTGCCTCTATATCTATTTATTCCTGTCACAAAGGTCACTTAAAGGGTACTTATGGCACAGCTCTGAATCACATTGATTTTTTAAATTGTACTTTAGTGTACTCACCTCAGATCTTTCTGCAGGAGAACGCACTGTAGAGACGGAGATCACCACATGAATGGAACTGCAGAGGTACATGGGAAGAAGCCTTGCTTGAAGAGTGCTGCTCTGACAGTCTCTGCAGTGTCACCACTGAGGGTTTTCATGAGAGAGCGTTGACGCCCTTTTTTTCTGGTAAGTATGCTTATCGATCCCCGGGCGCACTGCAATGAGAGAAAGAAAAGAAAGAAATCCATAGCTATCTGTGGCAGCTGAGAGCATGGGTGGCAGATAAATCGCTCTGCTCTCACACTGCGACCAGTGTCAGGATGGAAAAGGGGGGAGGTCTGCGATATGAGCCAGGGGCAGCTTCTCTAACCTGATGACGGGGAGGCGGGGGGGCAATGCCCAGATGCCCCAGGCCCTCTCTGTCAGCCAGAAAACAATGTCATGAAGAAAAAAAACTGAACTCTCACATAACTGCCCTGAATGAACAGAGTTGCAAAAAAAATTTACAAATTAAAATGATTATGGTATGTCTACGTCTATGTAAAAATGCAAATATTTTACAAACCATTCACAAATGTTTAATTTTTAAAAAATCTGCCATTCGGCCTCAGTCGAACACAGGCTCATGGGTGCAGCCCTGGTGATCTGAGCCAGTCATTCAGGCTCAGATCACCAACTCTTTGCACCAGGATGAGGAGGAAGCGGCCCAGAAGGATAAAGGATTCAGGGGAAATAAAGAGGGGACACAGGACCATCTTCACTCAGCTGAGGAGGGGATGGGGGAGGGGGGTGTGCTGCAGAGGGAGGGCTCCTTGCAAAGGTTTTTTTTTTTTTCCAAGTGTCACATCAATACTCACAAAATACCCCTCAGTCACAGAAAACAGGATTGCGTGGGGCGTTTTTGGAGGAGAATTAAGAGCGCCATTATCATATCTGACAGCGCATATGACTGCTGGCTTTCCCACATCTTAGCCTTTCAAAGCCAAGGCATCGACTGGTGGGCCTGAGGGCCTGACAATCTCCGCAAAACCGCGTCGCTTCTGTCAGCTCTGTCACTGCGGTAACATGCCAATCCAATCCGAGAGCACCACTGTACATCCTGCGGAGCTGAAATTCCGTTGCAGGTGTGGAAGCGGCTGGAACTCACCGGAGGCGGTTTCCGTTGATTAAGCCGTGTTTCCTTCTCCTCGACATGGTGATCGCTGCTCTCCGAGGACCACATAAATTATCTGAGCTGGTTCTGACCATTTACTGCCGTCTATTCTTGTGCCTTCAGTTTGAGTCTGTTGCTTAGGTAATCAGACAGCTCTGTCACGATATACAAGAATACACTACAATTCCTGATCATATAGTGACTGTGTGTTTTAATATGCTTAATACTAAGCATACCATAGGCTAAACATGTGACACAAATTAATGCTTTCATGTGTTGTACTCAGTGCTCAAATATATATGGCGTTTTTTACGAACAGGTGCGTATTTTAATCCAACAATACAATCCAATCCAATCAAATCCAGTCGAGCTCCGGCAGCCATTCACTCCACTGTTGCCTTTTTCTCTCCATTTCTCTTTTCTTCTTTAATCTTCATTGGCTGGGCAATTTTCCTCTCAAAAGATCCAGACTTTCGACTCTTTCTCTCTCAAAAGATGTGAAATACTCTTTCCCATTTAATCTGCGAAGGCGAACGCTCTTGTGTCTTTGCACAAACTCCCCCAGGAAATTCACAGAAATAGGCCACAGCAAAATATCTATGTAATAAAACAACAGACGTATACACACTCACATAGACACACACACACCTATACACACACGCACACACATAAAAACACAAACACACACACAGACACACATATACACACACACACACATAGACACACACGAGCACACACACACCTATACACACACGCACACACATAAAAACACAAACACACACACAGACACACATATACACACACACACACACATAGACACACACGAGCACACACACACCTATACACACACGTACACACATAAAAACACAAACACACACACAGACACACATATACACACACAAGCACACACACACACATATACACACAAACAGACACAAAAACACACACAGACACACACACACACACAGACACAAAAACACACACCTATACACACACACACACACAGACACAGACAAAAAAACCACACACAGACACACACACACACACACGTATACAGACACACACACACACAGACACACACACCTAGGACAGTAAGTGCATTGGTGTGTACTTCATTGGTCCCTGAACAGGCTGTGATAGGTGTTGTTATAATACTGCACAACTTCCCTAAAGTGTCTCTGTGCTTTGAGACCAGTGTCCTCACGCGGCGTATTCCAACAGAGGGGAACGGAGACCGAACACTGCGACGCTCCAGAAAGCTCATTATCAGAAGAAACGCTCGCTTTAGGGTTTCTTGTAAACATGAAACAGTGGGATCTGGTTGCGTTGCAGGGTTATTGAGTCTCTGGGGCGGTTTAAACGGAGATTGTTTTGTGGAGGAGCTGTGATGTGGGAATGGGGCTCGCTCTGTTTCATTAGGAGGAGGTTTTCACAGATTACCACCGATAATGGAAATACTGAAATCTGCCGATCTGATGCATCGGCTTATTAAGGATGATTTTTTTTTTCTTAAATTGAATCAATACAGTACTGCTGGCAAAACAGGGGGGGAGGGACAAAGATGCTGTCAGATTGTTCAACATTGGAAACAGCAATCACATTCACAGCTACATTTCATAACAATTCATAATTCACATGCCGCACAAGATGCTGGGAAAGGCCTTTACTCCCCCCGTGCTTCTTTTGCTGGCAGAAGCAGATGATGACGCACACTTCGGAACAGTGCCTGTTTAACTCTACCGGCGTATACATATTATCTAATATGGATCATGTTTTACTCTGTCAGAGTGAAATGTACTCTTATCAGCGTTGATTTAACGCTCGGTATTTTACTGTGTGAGCTCTCTCTCTCTCCCTTCCTTTGGGGATCCGGGCCCCCAGCAGGAGAGCGAGGAGAGGGAGAGGGGCAAGGCCGGCGAGCTAATGCCCACTTGGTTGTTCAATGCATCCCTCTGCATCAGGGTTGCTTCATGGTGTGTGCCCACAGCAGGCTGGCCTGCATCAGCAGGGAATCTCATCGCCCAGAGGAAGGCAGCTGCAGGCAAACTGAGCATGTGCAAAGGGTCAGGGGTCAAAGGTCATAAACATCAGTGCAGGGGACGATAAGAATATTCTGTGGCCCATACTGCAGTACATTCCAAATGTAAACCAGGCAAGCAGACATGAAAAATCCCCTCCTACATTCACGTATTACAGTATTCCAGCTGAACTCTCTCAGCCTGTCTCAGGAATGTTTCTGTCAATAAAGTTTTGTTGTATTTCTGTGGCTGACCCAGTCTTCTGTGTCATTGTTCTCAGTGTCAAGCTCGCTTCTCGCAAATTATACGTCTCAGTACAGCGGTTATGTAAATGTGGTCAGCCTAGGACTAAATTGCAGATATAATTACCCGCGCTCTGGTGACCAGGGAGCATAAACAAACAAACATAATCATGCTCGATCTGCTTTCAAGCCCAGATCCTAACTAAGATCGGCCACAGATGGATAGAAACGGCTCAAGAAAAAACAAACACACACTTATAAAGTTCAGAGTTTACTTTGGGGGGAGATTTCACAGAGTAATACCCATGGTGGAGCACAGGCATTACAGCTACAGTGGTGGCACCAGGATCCCATAAGAGGCCAGCAATCAACAAAGAGCTGCAAAGGCCATGCATGGAAAGTACAGTGAAACAATGTAGCCTAATGTAAAATTCCAGGTTCCCACCAGCAGGGGTCCATTCCACAATAACAGACGGCAGACATCTTAAGTAGTCATACAAGAGCCAGGGACGCCCAAGAGCTCTGGAGCACGCGTTAGCTCTGAAGATACTGGACTGAGCACAGAATGAAAAACACTTTGCTGGTGGTATCAGCAAGGTAGAAAGGCGAGCTCTATGATGCAACAGTAAAGGATGTCATCCACAAAAACCGCTTTAAAATCTCCCCTGACTCATCCTGAGCTTTATTTAGCAACGCACTACATCCTGTCTCATCAAAGTCTGAAAATTGATATGTCAGTGAAAATACTGGAAAATTGCTTTAAAAGTCAATTTTGTGAGGTCCCCCTGAACAGACTTCACACATTCTGTGACGTATATTCTTGTACAAATTACTTATGTGGTGCAGCTATCCTGTTTGTGAAGTTATACTGAGGAAATGATGGTGTGTTTCTTTTCTATTTTGGTGAGGGCCTGCGTCATCACTCTCTGCTTCCACTTCATGTGTATTTCTTTAGGTGAAATCAGGAGGGAGCAAAGTCTATGACGCGGCAGTCATGCTAGGCGTGTAAAGCAAAAGGGCCTGAGGGTATGGCACCATCAGTGTTTTCCAAGGTCAGATTGACCGTCCTCCTCAAAACTAAAACAACATGAGATTTGAGCTTTTCTACATCCAGACTGCAAACTTGTTTGGGGTCAAAAAATCCTGAAAGCCTTGAGAAATTTCTGAGCTGGTTGACTGAACAAGTGTTTTAAGATTTCAATTGATTGGGACTGTAATATTCCTCTGAGCTTTTGTGTTTCTTCGTTGAACGTTTAGTATTGACGGTTCATTGTTCTGTCTGTGCTGTGAACCTGTGCCAATGTTCAATATTCATTCATCAGCTTCTCAAGTTCATTGACTTGTGAATTCTGTCTCCCAAACTAATGAGTGAGGTCAAACAGACTCTTCCTATGTTTATTCTGAATATTTTCATTGCCACAAACCTTGACCAAAACCTGATGCCCAGTATTTCAAACCTTCAAAAGGCTCCCTATTTGGTTCTGCATGGTTCAGGACACTGTCCAATCAATATCTAAGATGTTATACATTCTTTATATTCCTGCTTGACATTCTGTACTGGTGGAAAGTTGTTTGTCCTCTATCATGAAGTGTTATTTTAATATTTATATAATATCTCAAAACATGTGTGCAGTATTTAAAATGGTACACCATCTCTTGCTGCTGCCATAGATACAGGGTACAGTAACTCTTGCTGTAGCTATGAGATACAGGGTACAATAACTCTTGCTGTTGCTATGAGATACAGGGTACAGTAACTCTTGCTGTTGCTATGAGATACAGGGTACAGTAACTCTTGCTGTTGCTATGCGATTATAGGGTATAGCATCTCCTGCTGTTGCCATGAGCGTGCGTATGAGTGATGTCACTGCTGATTATAGATGTTTTCGTACATGTAGATTTTGCTGATTCAGCGGCACAGCTTGTAATTTGTAGCTCCATATATTCCGGGGGTATACTGACATTTTCAGCTTACTCTTGAAGAATATTTTAAAAATGTGTAAGGTGGAGATATGGTCTGGAACTTTTGGAATATTACTGTTTCTAGTTAGATCACAAGTGCTATGACAACTACAGCCTCAATAGCCAAATACTATTGCAAATGTAATAATAATTGCAGTAATAAAGGGAGATAGTACCAGGAATAACGGCAGTAGATGTTAATTTCTCTCCCCAAAGTCCTGCAGCATGTCTCTTTGAATTCAGCTCCTCTTAAGATTTCTAAGGTTTCTGGATTACTTCACAGTCCCCGCACGAAAGTCTGCAAATAGATACTTCAAATTGCAGTCTGTATATTTGTGCCTATGCAATATTAATAGTTTCATTAATTAATTGTGTTTACCTGGTAAACATACTTGGGATTACATTAAGGATATCCTTGTGCTTGTTGTAAATGTAATGATCAGTGTTTCATATAATTTTTGAAGAGATGCAGTGCAGTAACCTAAAGGGATAATGGATGTGTGCTCTGCATATTAGAATGCTACTTATGACGGTACCATGGTAGCCTGAATACTGAAGTGTGAGAAATTATTACAAATTACGCCATGTCTCTTGGGCTACTGTACACCAGTTAGGTAAAGTAACATAATCCATATTCCAAATGAATATACTGTAAGACTTCCAATAATCACCTGGGAATGTATTTTCTTGCACAACCAAATGCAGCAGGCACTTATACGAGACTGGTGGTTACTAAAGGCTGCCAGTGATTTGATTTGACACAGCCACACATCAACCTGAGTGAAATTGCACAAGCCAGGGGTAAATATACAGATAAATATGGCATATTTTAAATCATTAAAACTGTTGTAAAATACTATACTAACACATCTCCAATGAAATCCCCGACATCCACATCTGAAGGTATAGACTAGTGATGTGAATAGAGTAGTTAGAAGAGATGACTTGTCACTTTAAGAGTGTTATGGGAATATCTGTCTTGTATTTAACCCTTCAACGTCACAGCGATTGTGTGAAGATGCCAAGTAGAGTCAAATCCTGCATAAGAGGAGAAACTAGGACAGGGAAAATATGCCATATGACATATACACAGTGCCTCTGTGTGTGTGCCGGCAGCAGTTCTATAGCTGTCCTGCTGAGAGAGGGCGGGGGGTGGGGGTTCAGGGGGAGGGAGAGAGAGCTATGAGTCATGATATTTCAGAAGAAAGCCAGATCTCAGGCAAATACGTTTGATTTCACTCTGCGCTGGGATATCCTGGGGCAGGGATCTCAGATATAAATCCCTCGAGCCCGCGGTGCTGAGCAGGGTTCATGCGCAGCTCAAAGTAGCTACCCGTGGATGCGCACTCACTGTCAATGTCACGTACAGAGTTCCTGCAAACCGCGTTACTAAAACTATCACACCATGAGAAATAATACATTCATACTGTGTTTCACATTTAAGGATACAACCAAAGGGATCTATGTTTAAAAAAAAAAAAAAAAAAAAAACTAACATTGCTTCTTGCAAAGTTTTAATTTATCCACTTTATTTATGTTTCACATACTACAACTAAAACTAGTGAGCTTAGCTTGTGGTTTGCTACATTTAATGTCATCACTCAATTAAGAAATTTATTTATTAATTTTTTGTATTGGTGTTTGTGAGAACGGGGTAGAACAACGTATTAAAAACAACTCCAGCTGTAAATAAAACCAAGGCTTTCCAATTGTAGTTCATTTAGTTCCTTTTAAAGGTGTAGCTTTAAGCTTGTGGGAAACGACACCGGTCGACTAAAATTGACGGGTAATTTAGGTGGCGTTAGCAACATTCAGAAGATGTCATTAGCTATACAACTTGGTAGCTAGCCAAACAAATTTAACAGAACCAGTAAATGAGAACATAAAAGGTTTCTTATCGAGCGAATATCTCAATTATTAGATCTGACATGTACCGAAACCGTTTTTTTTTTTTGGTGAGGGAGCAATATTAGAAAATATGAATGTAGCTACATGTTGATGGTAAGTTTTAGTTTGTGAAAGTTACCTGACAGTTGGAGGTAAGTCAGCTCGACATCGGTCCTCAATCCTTCAGCTCGAGCAGTTGTCTCCAAGCAAAGTGAATCTCTAAGAAGCATTGCTGGTATTCTCTTCAGCACCTGGTAAACACATTTTTTCGGTTTGAAGGCAGTTTAAACGGCCATTGGTGGCACAGTTTGTTGACTCCGACATTATTATGAGCGGCTCACTCCACTCACGCTCATGAGGGCCGCGTGCCACGCCTCCGTGGTGTCATCGCTCTGCTCGGACCGGGCGTCGGAGTGGTGCTGCAGGTCCAAACGGCAGTCATGCCGAAGACAGTACAGCATTTTAAAACAATTTTCGATGCTCAATATCTTACACTCCATGAATCTACGTATTTATTTAAAATGTATATATAATAATTAAACGTCTGTTAACTACTCTGACGAAGGACTGTAATTTTGGCAGACTGCAATACATAGACCGTCATCAGCTTTATTTTCTTTTATTAGAGAATGCTCCGTTAGTCAGCACATACGCAAACTTCGGTATGCAGTCTTCTGTTTTTTGCTTACATCGGTTAAAACTGAATTTGCACAAGCTCAAATAAAAGGGCTCCACAGAGATTTCAGTCCACGTGGAGAGTCACTTTTGACACACTATATTTTGGTCCAGAGTAGGAACTCATATTCACAACAATTTCACTCTTCTTTTTTATATATTATTTAAGTTTCCATTTCAATTTCTCTTTGCTTTTTGATAAATCGTTTGAAAAGCCTGGCCAAGTCCTATAATTCAGAGGGCAATATCAAATACCCTACTGTTATAATGGCACTAAGAGATATTCATAATTTATATTTCTATTGTACCAAGCAGGGGTGTAGCTAGAAATTCTGGGCCCTGACATAGGTAGGCTCTGAGGGCCCCTCCACTCTATGTAAAAAAAATTCCCAGATTTTCGAGAGCCCCTTCAAATCCTTTGGCCCTGTATGTTTCGTACCCTTTTTCCCCCTGGTGCTATGCCCCGGTACCAAGTGCACACATGCAGTTGCCAGATAAATCCTGATTAAAGTGCCCTGTATCATAATGCTCGCTTTATTATATCTTCCACACCACCTGAGGTCCACCTGCCATGAGAGCAGCTTATGCAGAGTACACAAACCATTTATGTGGCTCTTTGAAATATGAACACGATGATTTTTTTTTTCAAGATAATGGAAGTGAATTTGTTTTAACATTGGAGAATAAAAATGGTAAAGTGTGTGTGTGCGTGCGTGAGTGTGTGTGTGTTCTTGTAGGTGTACATTCACTTGTGTGGTCATCCATGGCACTCAGTTAAGGGAAGATGTTAGCCAACGATTGGGCAAAGCCCGTGATGTCACATCCTGACATCATGCAAAACAGGAAAGAGGAAGCATGGGCGCCCACCGTCTGGGCATTGGCAGAACACAGTTTGCACTTCCAAGTTCCACACTGGAGTTACATGAAAGTCAGTCCCCATTCATCCATCAGAGGAACATGCTCCTTACACTGTCCTTTAAGCTCAATGTCTTAAACAAAAAGATCAATATTTATCTGCAATCAGCAGAGACCTGACTGAGGCAGTTTCACTGTGTACCCAGCAATGGCTTCATTCAATAGAGAATTCAAACTGTGTGTTTCAGAAGGAATCTCTGTGACATCCAATCTTAATCTATGAGAAATACGCGCACCCTGGAAGTAAGGACAAGGACACACCATTCTGAGTGAATCACTTATTCAACCCATGGGCTAAAAGCAAATTTCAGCACGAGTGGGTTTATTAGCATTTTTTTTCAGCTTAAATTTAAAATAAAGACTTTTTTTAAAATGAAGGACAGGGCATACTTGCTAGTGAAAAGTGGATAAAGAAAAATCTTTAAAGATGCTGGTTTGTGTGACTGAAAAGGCCATAACATAGGGATGAAAATAAAGTTATAATTAAGTGTATTATAATTTGTGATTATATCTTATTGTTAAATCAGGAAGATTCAGCTGATAACCTGTTTGTCATGTGCAGTGATAACTTGGGGAAACAATGTTGGTAAGGAATGCTGGAGTTTGTTAAGGCACGCAGATATAGGGGCGATTTAAAATGGGGGAGGGTGAAAGCTCAGCACTATTTATTTATGCCTGACAGCCATGCTTGCTGAGGGTACAGTAAGAGCACACCCAAAAGTGTGAGGACAATGCACCAGAACCCCTCACTGCTGGAGCACAGGACTCTCTCATTTATTTTTTGTTCACTACCCTTAAGCAGCTTACATTAGCTACTTGCTCAGCAGATGTCCTCATCCACAGTACCTTACACAGCTTATAGCTTACACATTTATACAGCCAGATGTTTATGTAAGCAGTTCAGCTTTGCAGAGAAGCACTCTCCCAGGGAATTACACCTGGGCTGCTTTTCAAACCTGTCTTCACCCACTGTTTAGCCTGCCCATGTCACATGTGTTATGACGTGGTATTTTTCAATGTAGCAAGATGATTGGGGTTTTGAATTCCTTTTCAGCAATGAGTAGTGCACGTTCCGTTCTTAATCAATAGCCTTAAAGTAAATATCCGTCAGCTTCAAGATTGACTGTGGAGCTATGTAAGTGACCCCCAGGTAAGGTCACCTGCTTCAAAGAACAAATGTGAAACAAAGCACGTCTTCACTCATTCATTGCTATGGAAACATGCCGTTACCTTAGCCTTTAGAGTATAACATTGTGACGCACTGCAACACAGGCGATTCCAGTAAGTGGCTGTCCACGTCTGATGACATCAGATAGTCCTCTGAGGAGAGTATAGCGCTGGTACTTTGGTTGCATTCTGTGCCATTTTGGTTCAAACCACTTCCTGTTTCCCTTTGCACAGAGAGTGACGTTTTTTCCATGTATCAATAAGTAAGTCCCTCTCTTGATGGCGATGTGACCGAGGGCTGGGTATGGCAAAACAGAATGGGCCTTCAACCTTTCTGTCCTCCTCTCTAGCGGCCTAGTGGAAGTTTGGAGAGAGCAGGCTTGTTAAAGCACAGAATGGTACTCACTAAATTTTGGAAGAAATCATGGTTGTACCCTTTGCTAGAGGCAGTGAAAACAAGGGAATTAAATATTGTGAGTTGCCCCTCCCTTTTGACTAACGCAGAGCAGAATCTCCTTCTGAGGTGCCCCCGTTCACCTTCAGGTACAGGTAAACTGGGGACACCCCCCCCCCTCCAGAATGAAGGGAAGAAACATGAAGAAGCAAACATTTACCATGGGTCAGCCATGGCACAAGGCAGAGGAAGAACGGGATCATGGAGATGAGATGACACATTTTCAGTTATCTGTGCCGAGCTGACGAAGGAGATATGTCCTCTGCACAGGCGAAGGAGGATTTATAACAAAGTAAAAATACATTAAAAATGTCTGTCTAGGGACAGTGTTCTGGGCTAGCATTTCCAGGACAGTCAACGAATAACTTTGATACAGCTCAAAAGTGATGTAAAAGAGAAAACAAAACAAAACCAAAGCTATTATCCTGCTGCCTTCCATTTTTTGTTACAGCATGTCCCATCCAGAATGTTCAAAAAAACAGTTGAACTGTTTGAGTCTGAAGGTTGAAATTAATTATTAGTAATAAATACATACATACACACACATACATACATACATACACACATACATATACATACATATTTAAGAGGCTAACCGCTATATCATTAGTTATTCTGTCTGCATGGGTATATCACTGCGCTTTAAGCAGCCTCCTCTCTCAATGTCAAATGATTCCTTCCTCTTCTGAAAATTCAAAATGGCTGATCAAATCTGCCCTCAGTGAGCCTGGAGTCGCTGGGTCAGGGTGACCCTGGACACTCACCCAAAGCTGTCCCAGAGCCAGCACAGAGTTCATGACTATCACCTTTTCCATTATTATCTCACCAGGATTAATACTTATATAGATGTCCACAGGGCCAAAGCTCAGTTGGGCCTTCAGTTGAAGGCCTTGCTCAGCCCTGGTGACCCTGTCTGAAAAATCAGAATCTCAGACAGAAATAACATGCATGTAGACTCTGGATGCATGACTAATTAGTTAAACGGCTTCATTAAGAGGTGAAATAAAAATAGCGCACATCATGCACAAGAAGGAGCCCCTGCTTTCATCATGCAAGTGTTTACATCAAATATTTAACTCACAAGGAACAAGTAACATCTTCAGCCTAAAAGAATGCAAACCGTGATCAACTGTGTTTAACTGCATGTGGCAATAGATTATATGATCTGTTTAAGAGCCTGCGTGATGTTGCTCCAGTGATTTTCGACCTTACTTTGCCTTAATGAATTATTGAAAAGGAGCCAGCAATCAAGAGAGCATGCAATTTACTGCCTTCACCGTCCCTCATCCATATTCATATCAGTCTATTTAGAATCTGCCAACATCACTGCGCCGAGATGGCAGGGAATCAAAGTAACTGTGTACGCACGTGTGTGTGTGTGTGTGTGTGTGTGTGTTTGTGGTTGGAGGTGAAAGTGTGTGTATGTGTGTGAGTGTCTTTGTGTTTGTATGCATATGTGTGTGTGTGTGTGTGTGTGTTTGTGGTTGGAGGTGAAAGTGTGTATATGTGTGAGTGAGTGTCTTTGTGTTTGTATGCATATGTGTGTGTGTGTGTGTGTTTTTGTGTATGCTTGAGGGCATGTGGTATCTGATTGTTCGCATATAATAGCAATGTACCTTGACCTTAATGTCAATAAACTGCACAAATTTCTTAAGTGAATGTTAAAGTCTGCCTTGTTTGCAACTGAGAGGAAAAAGAAAAAAAAAGTTCAATTTATCACAGAAAGTCAAGGCAAAACAGTATTTTTAACATGAAACACTCGCAATGTGTGAAAAATGTGTTCACTAATAGATTCTTATATAAGCCAGAGCAACCTCTGCCTTCAAAGACTCAAATTTCGCTTCCTGGGCTGATGACTCATGCGGCCTCTCTATGCTTGTGTTAACTTCTGATTGTTTGAAAATGACATCGTTTAAGATAATTTATTGCTTCTTAAAAACTGTAGGCAATGCAAAGTTATGTGTGGTGAGAGTTCCAGCCAATTTCATTCAACTGCTGCAGCCCAGTTCAAGGAGATGAAAAAACCCAAAAACATACAAAAAATGATCAGCCCAATTTTAGAGTGCCAAAAGCACTTTTGAAGTAGACAGTGAAATGAAGGACCCACTGCAGGAGAGGTACAGACATGTATATGTCAAAAACATCTTATCAGTTTGTCCTGTGTCAGGATTAGAGGAGATAGGAGGTTGCAGGTTTGAGACCGATGTGGGACACTGCTGCAGAAACGACAAGCACAGCCCTAACCCAAAACCAAAGCAGTTTCAGCCTGTTCTCAGGCAACAGTAATGATTAAACCCAAAGTAACTAACTGATTATTTAGCATGAAGGAGCAGAGAGAAACATCTGAATGGTATTTCAATCAACGGAGCTCTCATTAAGTCAACATTTAAAGCTTGTTATTATTGATCAGAGTGCCACAAAGACTGTTCGTCTCAAACACAGAACGTGGCCGGCCTCTGCTCTCTCTGTTTATTTAAGTGGGACACATTTGTTTTTGCCTAATGGAGGCTAGCAGCGCCAGCGGCGCTTAGGTAGAAGGCCTGTTGCAGAGCATCACCTGCAGGGTGGTGTTAACGGACTGGGCCCTTTTTGTCATAAATAAAGAATAGCCTCGTTTACACGGCCGAGCTGATGACGGGCGCGCTGAGGCCGGCCAGGTGTGTGACTCTTACAGGCCCATTGCAGCTGAGCTTCATTCCCCCCGAGGAAATACTCATTAAACAGAAGCAGAGTTTGGCGGTGCAGAACTCATCAAACTAGAGGAAGAACACGCCTTCATTTGCACAGTAACTTTACCAACAGGATGGCTAAAGTTGCATTTCCAATGTGTACAACAACTGTCACAGAAGATGTACCTTTAAGCTCCATTTACTCATAATTTTCATTGTTTTTCACTGTGTCAGTTTTTAGACTTGTATCCTCATGCAGCACCATCACACTCTGGGCAGAAGTACATATCTAAAAAATGTCTGAATGAATGAGGTGGACTGTCATAGGCTGCATGGACACGCCCCTTTATCCTCATTGGGTCAGTCAGATTGAAGGGTGTGGTCAAGGTCACAGGTGGTTGGCATCTCCAAAGAAGATAGATTACTCAAGGAATCTGGCAAATGTGTCTACATGACATTACATTACATCCCATTACATTACATTACTTTATATCACATTACATTAGAGGCATTTTACAGACGCTCTTATCCGGAGTGACTTACAACTCAAGTGCATTAACTCGGGAAGGTGGCATGTCCATCTGCGACACTAGCAGCTGTGGCCATAATGAGCCCGACGGGCTGAGATGTGATCAGGCCAAGCATTGTAGACCATGACTGAGGTGTTCCAAATGATGGGAAAAAATAAATGAAAGAGTTGTTTTAAAAAGAACTGTAATCCAAGCTGCTGCCTGTTGCTATGGTGAGCAACACGACAGACTCATATATGATCTTTACATTATTATGATAATGGCAGAACTCAGGCAGGATGGATTATTAGCTTGTGTTATTAGACAATATTGCTGATTTATTTGTCCTGTAAATATTGATTTATTCCTCTTTTATTCTGTCTTTTCTTCTGAATTAATTTTTTGGTTCATAAAAAATCCTGTTTTACCAAAAATTTTCTTTTCGATATATAAAGTTTAATACTTCAATACTTCTTTTGAGATGGAGTCAAACAGATTTGTAGAATAATGATTTGTAAAGGACTGACAGTGTATGGAAAACACACACCAAAAAAAATCATACAGGCCAAAAGCAAAAAGAAACATCAATCCCACCAATCTATTCATGAGAAATGGCTGGCCGTTTCCATTAAGTGTGTGATGTAACATGGTGCCTTGGAAAGTGAGAATGAAATCTAAATGGTGATGGATGCTTTTCCATTCACAATTTCATGGTTGGGAATACTGTGACGGCCCCATAGACCACCAGTCAATTACACTGGGACAGTCGCACAATCGCCGCCAGAGATTGTTTTTCGGGTCTCGCTCTGTTTCATTTTAGACCCCCGCAATCGCCCGATCGCTGCTTGGCTTTGTCGGCTTGTTTTCCAAGCGGCAGCGGCTGTGAAAACCGTCTGTCGGTCTGGAAGCTGAATCACCGGGATTGATTACTCTTTACCTGACTCGCTCCTGCGGTGGCACTGACAGGCACAATTAAACTCGGAAACGACCGTGTCGTAGTTGCTGTAACGCACAACATGGAGGTGTAGGTCACAGAGCTGCGCTGGGGTGAAGGTGTTATGAGCTGGGATTATGTTTATGGATGGAACCCACCAAACACATACGCTGCGCTGAATGGCCCTCTTAGCCACTGGCAGCTGGCATTGTCCCAGAATTCCCACAGTCTCCTCTCCTCTTCTCTATTCTCATTGGCTGTCAGGGAATTACATAATTGTGACAGAATGAGGCTGGGACCAGAAACACACTGCCTGGGTCACCCCTGGATATATGTGCTGTAATTACTCTTTACACAGGCTTTTTCTCCATACTGTACGTCACCAGGGGAATCCTATTTTGGGCCAGGCCATTAATTAATGCATTTTCTGCAAATTGTATTCCTTTCCTCCCTTGCTCTCACTATCACCCACTCTCTCACTCTCCCTCCCTCCCTCCTGCTCTCCCTCCCTCCCTCCTGCTCTCCCTCCCTCCCTTCCCCTCCCTCTCCCTCCCTCTCTCTCTCTCTCCCACTCTCTCTCTCCCTCCCTCCCTCTCTCTCTCTCACTCTCCCTCCCTCTCTCTCTGTCACTCTCCCTCCCTCTCCCTCCTTCTCTCTTTCACTCTCCCTTCCTCCCTCCCACTCACTCTCCCTCCCTCTCTCTCTCTCTCACTCTCCCTCCTTCCCTCCCTCCCTCCCTCCCTCCCTCCCTCCCTCCCTCTCTGCTTCCATTGTTCTCTCAGTAAAAGCAACACTCCCCGAGAATTTTGGACTCTGTTATTGTTAAGTCAAACAATTGTCCATGTGCTGTGCATTGCTGGTGCGCGAGCTGTACCTGCTCCTAACTGTGCAGGGAGCATAAGCATTCAGTGCTCTGAATCTGTGACTCCTCTCAGTAATGGGGAGGCCAGGGCTCTCAGAGATGTGTGCAAATCGAATCAGCTTATATTTAACGGGCTGCGCCATTTTTCTGTGCCCAAACCGCAAGAGGCGGCTCCACAGAGCTGTGTGTCTCCTGGCCAGGAGTGCTGGTGCATTAGCAGGTTTCTGTGCTCCAGTTACCCGGGCTTAATTAGCTAATCGCTGAATGCGCCAAGAGCACTTCACCCACAGATTAGACCACAGCAATATATTTTGTATAAGGACACCAGAACAATCTTCAGCTGACATTTATGAGCTGTTTCATAAGGAAACAAAAATGGGTCTGATCAGACATTTCATTGGAATAAAATAATTTGATTAAATATTGAATGCTTCATACACTGCCGGAAAGTTATGCCTGGATTTTGAAATTTCTCAGGTGACAAAATGCCTGTGCATGAAAAAAAAATTTTCCTCAGAAATGCTCTTTTTTGTCATTTCCAAACATGTTAATTCAAGATGCCTGTGGATATTGTCCAGTACCATATCATATAGAAAATATAAGTACTAAATTATGGTTACAGTTTTGATTAAAAAGACGGGATTAAATGAAACATTTCCTGTGAAAGCTCAATCAACCTGTGACTACAAATGGGATACTGTTTGTGTCATAAAAACATGGCACAAAAAAAGCAGTGAGCCGTAAACATGTAGGGAAATTCATCCTCTCTGAATTGTTAACACAACTTCAAACTGTAGACATTAGATTTGCTGACATTATCCCACTCCATTACATAGCACATATACACAGCTGTTAAGCACAGACCAGAATGCTGATGCAGTCATGTGAAGGCATAGCAGTGATCCGCGTGTGGATATCCGCCTGTTAAGATAGGCAAAGCTTTTATTCTCATAAACTCCTATCAAATATCGGGCCAGCAATGAAAAAAAGGACATAAAATCATAAAATCAATGTAATTATGGAGGGCGGCTTTCTATGCACTGCTGCAGATGGGGGTCATATCTGCCTTCCCTCGGCACCCGCTGAAAACTCTCAAAACCAGCACAAATGCATGCTGTTATGAGGTTAAAAAAAAGATTATTTGGGAACCGTTTTAACAGATTTCCTTTATTTATGGCACAGATGTGTGAGGGAATATATGGGACGCGCTGAACATGTTCGGTCACTGTGACCTTAACCTTACAGAGCCCAGAAGTAAATGGGCCAGGAAACTACATGTTCTCAAGTGTCTCCACAACCACTCAAATTATACGCCCTACTGCGCAGTTGAGGTAGTATAGAACTGAGATGACATAGGGCTCAGGGAACATGGGGCTGAGGGAACATAGACCTCAGGGAGCATAGAGGGTAAGGGAACATAGGGAATAAGGACAACAAAGGCAACATGGGGCTAAAGTGGCTTAGGGCACTTAGGGTAGGAGGTACATAGGGCTAAGGGAATGTAGAGGTAAGGGAACATAGGGCTTGGGGAAGTTTTGGCTGATGGCACAGATATGTAAGTGAGCATAGGGCTAGTGGAACATTGGAATAAGGAAACATAGAGCAGAAATGATTGCTTCAGATGGCCCTGGATCTCAGCCTGCAGGCTCCAGAATGTGGCTCCACCCAGAGCAGAGCTTTGCTTGGAGTGCAGTGTTTGGCTCCTCACTGGAACAGATGGTGATCTGAATATACCAGAGAGTTATAGCAGATTCCCATAACCAAAAAAAAAAAGATAAAAATCAAAAGCAGTCCAGATATGGTTAATGTCATCTGGTCCTTCCACATTCCTGGATCAATGTGGGTCTGTGGTTATACACGATCAAATCAAGAGTAAAATATGTGGAGTGGGACAAAAACATACACTTCTAAAGTATAATGCCTAATGAAGCTCTACTGCTAAAATACAAATGCACATGATGTATATATGTCCAAGTCATAAATGCAAGATGGCCGCCTGTGCTTTGGCAGGAAATGCAGCCACGTTACTTCCCCTCTCTGCTGTGATTGTCTGAACCGCAGATCAGTCACCATCACACCCACTGTTATTCAGTGCTAAGATGCTGTTCAATTCTTTCATTCATTCATGATGAATAGACATCTAGCAGTGTGTCCATTGGTTAAAAGATCATTCTGCTTTAGCATTTGCAGTTAAAAGAAGCATTACCTCATATAGGCATAACACATGGTATCCTGTTTAAATAACCCAATACAAGGTTGCCAAAAGTATCCTCTCACCCTTGAGTTTTTGAGGTATGGCAGCTAACTATCTTGGTAGCTTGGTTGATAGATGCCCAGTCCTTCTTCTGATGACCTGGGCTCTAGTTACCATTCCTCCCTATTCTGAACATTAAGGCAGAGGTAGCACATTATGTTTTATGAAGAGTTTTTCAAAGAGTTTTTTAACGTCCTTGCATGGCAGCAGGAAGAGGAGAGGTCATGGGCACCAGAGCTGAGCTTTGTTAAACTCCACATGACTTG
Source organism: Albula glossodonta (assembly GCA_019788955.1). Lineage (NCBI taxonomy): Eukaryota > Metazoa > Chordata > Actinopteri > Albuliformes > Albulidae > Albula > Albula glossodonta. The sequence continues at coordinate 225,865 of JAFBMS010000214.1, forward strand.
TTTTTGTCACAGAACAAAAGTTGAGTGATAATGGAAAACCTGTGATGCTTCCTTCCCAGTGCCTGAGTCTTTTCAGGTACAACCTGAGGAAAGCAAACTCGACCTTCTTCTTTTAGACTGCCTCTCTAACAGATGAATACTTACATGTCCTTTACCTTCCAAGTTTGTATGAGTGTAAGGCCACCATTTGCCACCCCCAGGTGGGCGCTATGTATTGGAGGTAGGAAAGTTGTGTATCCCCTACACTGGAAACTTTATTGTTACCAGACAGTCTGCTATTCAGTGGAGTTGTGTCCTGCAGACTGAAGGGAAAGAAAAGTCACAAAAACTTAACCATTATCTGCTTTAAGACAAGACCATTGCCCTGGGGCTGGAAGGAGGGAGGAAACAAGGGGGTAGTGGAAGAAAGGAGCAAGTATTTTTTTGCTTATTTAGTATCCATCCTAAACGTGTATCTGTTGACCTCAAACCTGCACTTTGTATTTCCTGGTGAGCTAAGTGGCCAACATTGCCAAAAAAAAGTTAGCCAAAGTGTCCTTGTGCCTCAAAATATACATGCACTCAGGAAAGTGCAGCTGGACCCCTTAAATAACACACACTTTCAATAAATAACACACACTTTCAAACACAAATACACCATTGAGCGTTGCAGACAGGCTCAGAGAGCCCCCAGATATTTTTGGGGCTGGACCTTTGTACTGCACCCACCATGTCGGTCCACCAAAGGTGTGATCCCTCAATGCCACATCCCATTGGCTGCTGCTCTCACTCTCTGCAAAACCCTGCTGTTCAGGACTTTGATGCAGGTAATGTGTGTGTGTGTGAGAGAGAGAGAGAGAGAGAGAGAGAGAGAAGAGGGTGGGGGGGATTCAAATACAAAGTTGTTTATTTCAGCGTGATAGTAAAAATGTCCTCCACAGGAGGCGGGGTGGCGGTAGCGGTGGGGGGTGGGGGGTGGGGGTGGGGTAAGGGATAAACCTCTTAGGGGTGTATCCATTGCTGTCTCTCTGGCCTCTGCTCTGAGAATTGCGGCTCTCCTCCCCAAACACAGGACGAGAGCGGTGCCAGAGAAACGATTAGCTTTCAGCCGCTGGAGCCTCTATTCCCTCCTGCAGCACAACCTTGACTGTTAATTGCTCCGAATGGCTCTCCAATGGGAGTGCATCTCCTCCACCCCGCTCCCCCGGCGCCCCTCATTAAGGGAGACAGCGGCCTCTCTTCAACTGCCCGAGCTGTTCACCAGCCAGCCAAACAATGTTTCTGAAACTTAGTTTTTCTTTTCTGAGGGTGGGAAGCTGTGAAAAAGTTGTGTTAACAGGATTCAGTTGGGTCCCAGCTGTGTTTTAAAACTGTGCTTCCAGGAGGAAAAAGGATAAGTGTGATTTGGACCTGTTTACAGTGTAACAAGAAAGTTATGGTGTTAGGGCATTAAAACAAGACAGAAACATTGCTGCGATTTTGTTGCTCTCCAAAACCTTGCATAGCCCTACACAAAATGGCAGATGACATTTTCACACTTTGTTTGATTGTTTAGTTTGAATCCGTGTGCAGTCATGTTCATTTGCTCTCTCACAGGTGGACGCTGCTGTCTGTCAGTATGACCTGTCATTATTGCTCAGTCTTGAATTCAATAAGGCCTGTTGCTATTGCTCATTGCTTAATTCAGTAAGGCCTGTTTTTATTGGTCACTGCTGTAGGGCACAGAGGGCATGTGGGTAAAGCAGAGCAAACACAGAATACACCTGCCTCATCACCATAACCATCTTGGAAATGTGTGACATCTGATGCCGTCCCACAGGGCTCTTGTCTGGGCATGCAAACATTCTATCTAATCTAAATGTTTACATGTTTCCAAGTTTAATTTATCACTGGCAGACTGTATCATCTGCTCATGTGTTTGAGTCTGTGTGTGTGAATCTTTGTGTGTGTGTGTGTGTGCGTGTGTGTGTGCACGCACATGTTGGTTGTCATGTTGATAATCATTTCCATCATCAAAGTTAGTTTCCAAAGAGCTACCTTAGTAGCTTGCCTTTGATGTCTTCACATGTGGAAGAGTTTTCCACCTATTCAATGACCAGTCCACATAACACTGACATAACCTGCACGTCCATATGACATTTTCTGTCTGCTGGGTTAGAATTTAATGGCATACTACCTTAAAAAAATATCTACTATGCATCATTGGGTTGAGGATGGACATTTTATTGATAACCTACTCATTCCACTCATTTTGGTTGTCATAGATCTGTGAAACAACATCTGTGAATCTCAGCAATGGAATTTCAGTTTTTTTCAAGTGCTAACAAGCATAGGTCAATACTGAAGCCACTTTTGATGTGCAGCAAACCAGGGTAAAGATTTTATATATATTTCTATATGGTTACTACAAAAATGCACAAAATTTGCCATCATTCTGTGTTGAATGTGTTTTTAACAGTTTTGAAAACAGTGCGTTAGCATTTGAAAAATGTGCTGTAAATATATAGCGTTTTGCAGGTGGTGGAGTATGAATGAGAAAAGAGTTCATGGATTTTGGAGAATGTGTGCATTCTGTGTGAAAGCAATGGAAAATTATTCATAGTTTGGTCCACATAGACTTCTGTTTTGCTGACTGTGTGAAGAGTTTTGACAATGTGACTTCAGTTTTGACCAATGCATGTTAGCGATCGAAAAAACTGTAAACACAATTTTAAACGACATGAGATTTCTCAGATTTCTGTGCAGGTGCAAAGTTTTTGTTTAGCATGCGCATCTCGAGGTTTCCTTATGATAATTTCAGCTCCCATGAAGGACAACTACCAAAGTTTGAGAAACTACAGTGCCCAGACAAACAAACATGGGCACTGTTTATTACAGTATAACCTGCAAACTTACAATTAATGAATTAACTGTAAAACAGTGTAATCAGCTGTATTCTGAAATTAAATTAGCTCTGAAGAGCTAGTGTTTGGACACAGCTGAAGAATTGTAAGCAAGCACAGAAGAAAACTGGAATATGGGGGTACCGGTTCGTACACGAGCGCACACCCACACAAACGCAAGCACAGGCACGCAGACTGAAAACAAATGAATGATAGAACACAGCACATTAATCTTTACAGCTTTATGACTCTTTATTCTTCTTCGATGTAACTGCATGTCACGCGTTTCTCACTGACAGCATTCTCATTAAAAAACATCAGTGACTGATTATAATCACACTCATGACTCTAAACTACAAATCAGCACCTAAAATAGCTAATTACACCAATTAGCACATTAAAATATCCAACGTACATTACCATTTTAATTCAATAACGGTCTACGTTTAAATGACACAACTGGTTTAATTACACATTCATGATTTTTTTCTCGTTGAGAAGTGATGAATAAGTCGCAACGGCAATACCCGAGCAATGCACTTCAAATCTGACAGTCTCAAATGTGACGCCCGCTGGATTCCAAAAGCTCGAGACCAGGGGACTGTACTCCGGGGTGCGAGCAGAATAAGGCTCACGAGGCAAAATTATGAGGGAGATAAAAACAGCGTCCCAGAAGAGAGCAGACATTGTATCCATCGTTCTTTTCCCTTTGGATGAGCACGTATTCCTTGTCATACAAGAAAAAAAAAATCACCTATCGAATCTGGTGCGCTTATTACTGATGTAGACTAAAAACCTCTCCGAATTTAAACCATCACAATCACATTGTGGATAATATCCTAACGACTACACTACTACTACTACTACTACTACTACTACTAATAACAATAATAATAATAATAATAATAATAATAAACAAATATTTTCGTTAGTAGTTTAAGTATACCGGAATATTTAACGTGCCTGGAGTATTCAAAATCGTGGTGCGGAGGTCGAACGTGTAGTTCTGCTGTCCCTCGCTGAACACGAGCTACAGGTCTGTCGCATGAGCAATAGAGAGATACTGTGATTATCCCGGAGTCATCCGGCCACCCCCTCTCCACATTATGCAAGGAGAGAGAGCGCTCTGATGCGCGCACCCGATGCGGTACCAAGCGCGCCGTGCAGTCCTTGCTCCAGCATCACCAACACAAGTTGTTCTTCCAATTTGCGCCCCCTCCCTTCTTCTCGCATCAGTTTCTCTTCCTTTTCTTCAACCCCAGTTCTATGACGTCTAAAAAAACGTTACCGAGAGGGAGGAAACGGCTGCTCGTTATGTTTATCCATCTTAGCGATGCGCCTGCTAACGGACGCGCTGAAAAAAGACAGCATCGCCGGTCTGAAGCGCAGCTTTGCCCGGTTACGTGGTTGAGCGTGCATCGAGGGAACGGACCTGCATTCTAAGCAAACCTATAGACAAAAAAACGACCCTGCATTCTTCTCACGTCCTCAGTGTTCCCTTTTGCTTGAGCCACAGCAGGAAGAGAGAGAGGAAGAACACGGTTCAGGGAGAAACACACGGAGAAATATCCAACAATCCATAAACTAGTGTTTTTTTGGTTGTTCTAAAATTCCTCTGCAGAAGGTGAGTCGCGAGATTTATTCCGGGCTTTGCGAATCACTTGAATTGAACGGCTGGAGGAGGAAAATGATCACAGACGAAAGTCAAAACTGAAACAGGCTGCACAGTAATGCAGCTGCTTCCTACAACATTGTTGTCTAATCAAATTATTTTGATTTTCGTAATCTGATATGATCTAAGGAAATAGGGGAATGGTCGCTGCACACGGGCTGTACAACTGAATAAAATGAATCAGAGAAATTGATTTTTTTTTTTTTTTTGTGGCTACTTAAGATGTCATTTTAACGAAAGATGTACCTGTAAGTTTTATTCGGATGCTTTTCTCTGCATGTACACCACACTGTCATGACTGAATACGAATTCCTCCTTCATCTACTCGCAGATCGGTTTGCATTCCTTTGCCTTCTCCGGCAGCAGTCTGAAGTCACCCCGGACCGCCTGTCTGTCCTCTCCGGAAAGCTATGTGAAGTTGGACCACGACAAAAACAAGTGGGTATACAGCAAATCAATTCTTTTAATACAATGCAAAGTTTGCCATAGGTGTCAATGATTACCGCAGTAGGCTATATATTGGAATATGTTTGCGTTAGGGCAGTAGGGAAAAATACACAATCCATTGCAGTGCGCCGCCTAATCTTTTTTTATTTAATTATATATGCTTATACATATCTTCTTTGTCGCTGGTTTGTGCAAACAACGTTTTTTAAAATAAATTGGTAGGTTATTTTTTTGAGATTTATTGATATCGCTTTAAATGGACAGAGCAGCAGTCAGCTGTATTCAGATATCTGGTGCATGGGTTTAGCGCTTAATCATTCTCCGCTATCGGAGTCGGAATCATTTCTGTATGACTTTCTCTTTAGGTCTGCGTATAGCTCACTGCTACGATCCATGTCAGTTATGTGCTGTAGTCAAAAATTACTGTATATGTCTTAGGAAAGTTCAAATTAATTTCGGTAATAACCATGTACTTGTAGCGGCGTCCGCAAAACCAAAAATAATCGATACGACTGTACGCCGGAGAGATAAATGCATGATTAAAATCACTAATCCATTGCACCCCACCCTCACGAAATGCTTTGCTGCTTTAATATTCGCATAATTGTGTCCAAATATTCATGTTTTTTTTGTTTTTTTTGGGGGGAGGGGGGGGGGGGGGGGGTGGGGGGGGGGTGTAATCTGATGCATCAAGCCCGTGTTTTAGCACGAAAGGTGGGGGGGGGGGGGGGGGGGGGGGGGGGGGGGGGGTGGTTGGTGGAGGGTGAGGGGTGGTGAATCTCCAGAAACATACACCGTCATTAATTTCCAGCATTTCAAACAGAGTGGCGAACGCTCAGTGTGGTACCAGGCTCCTTAAAATAAAATGAGCCGTCTTGATTGTTATGCTTAGCTTACAGCTGATATAATTATGGATACTGCCGTTTCAGCTCCGTTTATTTGGAAATAATTTAATTGTTGGTTTTAAGATTTTATACCTTTGTGACTTGTGGTCTTTGTCTTTCTTTTTCCTCTGGTTATCATCATCTTTATTAAAAAATAAATAAATTAACTGACAGGTCGTCTTAATTTACTTGCACTTGATCTGTTGTTCACTGCATATTGAGAGTTAAATACATCCCTCAGGGCAGAGATTGTAGCTGGTCCAAGGCACAATGATTAATAATAGGTGTTGTCAATCGCTTCTGTTTTCCAGTGCTGTGAAGTAGCCCTGGGCTGGAACTTCATCAGATCTTGGCGGAAGGATGCTGTGGGTTACTCTGCTAAGCACTATCGCTTTAGGATGGACTACGCCGATCCCGCTGCTGGAGGACTCGGAGGAGATAGACGAGCCGTGCTTCGACCCCTGCTACTGCGAGGTGAAAGAGAGCCTGTTCCACATCCATTGCGACAGCAGGGCGTTCACAAACGTCAGCCAGATCACCCAGTCCTGGACCCGGCCCTTTAAGCTCTACCTGCAGAGAAACTCCATGCGCAAGCTCTACTCCAACAGCTTCCTGCACCTGAGCAACGCAGTGGCGGTAAACCTGGGCAACAATGCACTGCAGGACATCCAGGTGGGTGCCTTCAATGGCCTGGCCCTCCTGAAGAGGCTCTACCTGCATGAGAACAAGCTGGAGGTGTTCCGCAACGACACCTTCTCTGGCCTGGAGAGCCTGGAGTACCTGCAGGCCGACTACAACGTTATCAAGCGCATTGAGAGCGGTGCCTTCAGGAACCTGAACAAGCTGAGGGTGCTGATTCTGAACGACAACCTGATCCCGGCGCTGCCCAGCTTCCTGTTCCGGTCCGTGTCGCTGACCCACCTGGACCTGCGTGGAAACCGGCTCCGGACCCTGGCCTACAGGGGGACTCTGGAGTATGTGGGCCGGAACCTGATGGAGATCCAGCTGGAGGAGAACCCTTGGAACTGCGTGTGTGACATCGTGCAGCTGAAGGCCTGGCTGGAGCGAGTGCCCTACACCGCTCTGGTGGGGGAGATCACCTGTGAATACCCCTTCCACCTGCATGGCAAGGACCTGCGGGAGATCAGCCGAAGCGAACTCTGCCCCCAGCTCTCTGAGGAGGAGGTGGAGGCCAATCTGGGCATCCCCCGTCTTGCCTCGGGCAAGGACAGGGTGTGGCCCACCAAGCCTTCCTCCATGCTGTCCTCCAACCACAACACCGCTTCCTCCTCCTCCTCCTCCGTTGAGAACAAAGAGCGCCAACCCAAACCCACCAGACGGGTCCGGCCACCAAAGGCATCGCCAACGCCGCGTAGCTCCTATCCCGGGCCCAACCAGCCCCCGATCGCGGGGTACCAGACCAGACCCCCGATTCCCATCATCTGCCCGACGGAGTGTGCCTGCAGCCTGCACATCAACGACCTGGGGCTGACTGTCAACTGCAAGGAGAAGGGCTTCCGAAACATCTCAGAGCTCCTCCCCCGGCCACTCAACGCCAAAAAGCTCTATCTGAGTGGCAACCTGATCCAGAAGATCTACCGCTCCGACTTCTGGAACTTCTCCAGCCTGGATCTGCTTCACCTGGGCAGCAACCGCATATCCTACGTCCAGGAGGGGGCCTTCATCAACCTACCCAACCTGAAGAGCCTCTACTTGAACGGGAACGACATCGAGCGGCTGACTCCAGGCATGTTCCGGGGCCTGCAGAGCCTGCGCTACCTGTACTTCGAGTACAACGTGATCAGGGAGATCCAGCCTGCCACCTTTGGGCTGATGCCCGCCCTGCAGCTGGTGTTCCTCAACAACAACCTGCTGCGCACCCTGCCAGTCGGGGCCTTCTCGGGCACCAAGCTGGCCCGCCTCAACCTGCGCAACAACTACTTCCTGCACCTGCCGGTGAGCGGGGTGCTGGAGCACCTGCAGGCGGTGGTGCAGATCGACCTGCATCAGAACCCGTGGGACTGCTCCTGCGAGATCGTGCCGCTGAAGCAGTGGCTGGAGAAGCTGAGCTCCGTCATCGTGGTGGGCGAGGTGGTGTGCAGGACCCCGGAAGCTGCTCAGGGGAAGGACCTGCGCTCTTTGGACGTAGCGCTGCTCTGCCCCGAGCTCAAACGGTCAGCCCCGCCCCCTCATGGCACAGGCTCCGCCCCCGATGTCTCCCACAGCAACCAGGGCTCAGCTGGGTTGGCCCCACCCAAGAGCGTGATCCCGCTGTCCGTCCTCATCCTCAGCCTCCTGGTCCTGGTGGTGTCGGCGGTGTTTGCAGCGGCGGCGCTCTTCGCCCATGTGCTAAAGAGGCGCGAGAAGCTGCCCTTCAGCAGGAAGAGGGGCGGAGGGGTGGAGCTGGAGGGCATCCACATGGAGTGCGGGATATTTGAGGGCAGGGAGGCCCTGGAGGGGTCGCCGGAGAAGCAGCCGCCGGGCCACGTGTATGACTACGCGCCCCACCCCATCGCACACATGTGCAGTAACCCCATCTACAAGACCACCCCTCAGGCGGACATGGAGCAGCACGTCCAGCAGGAGCAGCAGCAGTTCCCAGAGACTAAGGAGAGCAGCAGCAGCAGCAGCAGCGGCTACCGAACACTACACGAGAAGGACAAGGAGTGGACCATGGCGGTGTCCGCTTCCCAGCTCAACACCATTGTGGCCCTCAGTCCTGGGGGGGACCTAGTGGGCTTCCACGAAAACGGCCTCCTCTGCCCCACCGTCATTGACAGCCAGGGCCCCACCCCAACACTGGGGTATGTAGAGAGCCTCTACAGTACGGTCCCCAGGTTAAAGGAACTGCGCGTGGCGCATACACTGCCCCACCCACAGGGGGCGCACTACCCAGACACAACGCAGCCACAGCAGCAGGACGGCAGGCTAAAGCAGACCGTGCTGTTCCCGGCACCCACGCTCCCAGGGGGGAATGGATTCTCAGACCAAACCCAAAGCGAGTACCTTGAATTAAGGGCCCATCTCCAAACCAAGCCGGATTACCTCGAAGTCTTGGAGAAATCTTACCGATTCTGACCACTGAAAACACCCCCCATCCCATTCTCTTTCTCTTTTCTACTGCTCCCTTAAAAAAACAAACACAAATAAACTGGAGAGAGAAAGGGTGAGCACGATGAGAGGGTAAAGCATATTTAAAATGTCCCCCCCCCCTTTGCCCCCCCCCTTGTTGCTATGGAAGGAGGGCCTTACTCAGATATCCTATGAAGTGCCTTCAACCGAGTAGCCAGCAATGATCAATCAATACTTATCAATACTTATCAATACTTATTTTTGTATGGAACAGATTTGTTTATCCGGGAGCAGTTGGAACGTAAAAGTTGAGGCCTAGGAAACGAGGAGGAGGACAGCCAGTGAGTGGGTGTCATGGGTGCCGGGGCAGCTGGGTAAAGGATGGGAACAGGGGTCTGGTCCCTCCCCCCAACCCCCCCCCCCCCGCCCAGGGCCCGGCCTCTATCTGCAGACCGCTGCAGTTACGCGCATGCATGTAAGAGTGCGAGGTGGGGGCGTGTGGCGGGAATGGGGTGGGGGGGTGAAGGCGTCAGACAGTCTTTCGATGGAGATACCGCTACAACGTCTCACTGTTCATCATCCTGCCTTGAGTCAACACATCAGAGACAAACAACAATAACAAAAAGAGAGTTCTCATTCGCTCTGACTTGCTGATCAACGTTTTTTGAATACAAATGACTTTCAAGAGGTCAATCTGCTTTCTTTACAAAAAAAAAAGAAAAAAGAAAAAAAATCTCCTGGAAATCATTACAAACGGCTTTGTAGGAAGCGCTTTTAATGTTTCTTTCACAAAGATTTGGAAGATAATGTGCATATATTTATTCAGAAATTTCAGTGAAGATTTTATTGTAAAAGGTAATGTTAAATCAATGTATAGTGATTATGCGTCTGGTATAGCCTTCTTAATAAAACCCTTAAATAAAGGTGCTAAAAAAATGATGACGTTTGTGACAGAAAGTATGCAGAGAGTATGAGTTCACGGTACGTCAGCCAGGTTCATGTGCAGAGAATAGTGTTGGTTGTGTTTTACCAGAGGAAGTAGCTATGCTCTGTGTCTGGAATCCCATGAGGGTGACTCAGGTTATTCTTCCCTCTGTTTCAGAAAGAGATGTTTCTTGTGTCGGCTGGGAGGGTAAACGAACGGAGCAGAGGAGTTGGAAGTAGGGAGTGGGGGAGAGATGGAGGGCTTGAGAGAACAGAGAGTATAGAGGGAATGAAAGACAGAAGAAAAGGTGCTGCATTTCTCCCAATGTCATCATCTGCAGTATGTCTGTGATTACATTTGTTGTCCACAGGAGGGCGACAGGGAGGCAGGAGTGTTCACTGTGTATTGATATGATAAGATGAAAATCATTTATTTAACTTCAGAGCAGTTTTGCTTAAAACATGACTAAATCCATTGAACAAACTATTGGGAGAGAGTCACATGCAAAAATGCTACCTCACACAAAATAATGTCCAGATTCATACATCTTATTTATTAATTTTCTTATTAATACTTTTCATATTAATTTTTAAAGACTTAAGCGTCTAACAAAACCCATTTACAACCTTAAATCGTGAAGACATGATCAAAGGCTTTAAAGGGGTTTCATTTTGTTCAGCGCGATGTGAGAGAAATTTGTGTTTCAGACATCTTCGTATTCACTGTCACAACCTTTTCTGCCTGGTCATGAGTACAGTGTCTGTGAGTGTAAAAAAAAAACGAAATGCATCTGCATTTGTTCATTGTATCGATTATGTATCATATTGTCCTCTCAGCTGCCCCCCTCATCCCCACAACTGAGCAAGTCGTTTGGAAGTTCTTGTGTTGTGGGGGTGGTGCTGGTGCTTTGGGGGGGGGGTCTGTCTGTGGTTCAGTCAGAGGCAGAAAACTCCTGACAGAAGGACAGAGGGGGAGAGGGAGAGAGGGAGAGAGGGAGAGATCTGCTTCTCCTCCGCCTCTAACAGCTGTAGTGGAGAGGACAGTAATGAGCTCAGAAAGGCTGCTACCAGCCTGAGCCAATCGGACTAATGAAGCAGCAGCACAGAACGCCATTATCGCGCACGCCCTTAACCAGAGTCAGGCCCCTGCTTTTATCCTACTCATGAGGGGGGAGAGAGTCTTCTGCAGACAGTCCTTCCTCCATAAGGCATGAGGCCCCCCCCACAAAAAACTTATAAGTTTGAGGGGGGCCAGTCCTCCATTTGATCATATTACCTATGCATTTCTCCCCCCCCACTATTTTACATCCCCCCACTATGATATCATTTATATAGGACCTCCTATATAGTCAGAGTCAGTGATCATTTCAAACCCTGTACACCCACACACACACACAAGAACACACACACACCCACACGCGCGCACACACTCGATCATTTTCAGATGGTTCTATCGAGCCAGCACACGCTGGGTTTATGTAATGTACAGTACTGTACATGTTATTTTTTCCTGCTATTTTAAGTGAGGTGAGTTTTTTCCGTTTGTCAGCAGAGTTTGCACAGCTCATGAGTGGGGATGTCAGACTGGGAGAGCGGGCGGGGGCGGGGAGATTGGGAGAGCGGGCGGAGAGAGCGGGAGGGCGGGCAGATGGGGAGAGAGGGCGGGAGGGCAGATTGGGAGAGCGGGAGGGCGGGGAGAGGGAGAGGGGAGCGGGGGAGAGGGCGGGGAGAGGGGAGAGCGGGCGGGCGGGCAGATTGGGAGAGCGGGCGGGCGGGCGGGCGGCAGGCTCTGCTGCTGTAGAGGCCACTCTCAGGCCCAACATCCCTCGCTCTAATTACAGGCTCAGCTCTGGGGGTGGTGTTGACTCATATATTTGACTCATGATTTCTCACATCTACAAAAAAAAGAAAATATTTATTATGCTTCTTTATTTTCTTTGAAGCTCCGCTCTGCACAGATGAATGTGATTGTATATGCGTTACAGAGGAAATTATTTTCTTCCATTTTCTTCCAAACGAAAAGGAATACACTTCTACATAGTCTCCTATAAATACCTCACTGTGCTTGGTGTGAATGGAGGACTCATTAGTGCTGAGAATGTGTGTACTCACAGACGGCTTAAAATATGATATCTTTGGTATTTATTTAATCAAAACAGCTTACAAAGCCCATTCACTGGTTATGTGTTCCCCAGTCAAGTGTCAGTTACAGTAATTTGAGTATTTTTATAGGTCTACATCACCTGTAGGTGCTGTTTTTGGGATGTACCCCTTGCTGGAGGGGGTAAGGGTAGCAGAGTACCCCGGGAATCCAAGTTTGCACCCCTTTTTCCTCACCAGTGCAGCCCTAATCACTTTTTCACACTTCTGTGCAGAAAACCCTTTTCCAGGCTCCGGAACAAAGATTCCCCTCTGCACACAGAGCCACCGCGAGGAGGGCACCCTGGAATACATCGCCTACAGATGGCTTTTTCTTCTTGTTGTTGTTGCTGTTTTTCTTACTTTCATCTCATTTTTTGATTAACTGACACATTAGAATAAAAAATGAGAGCAGAATTTTTTGATGAAGGAAAAACATAAATGATAAAACATCACAGAACTTGTTGCTCTCAACACACAATGTCTCTTGGGCCGAGTTTTGTGCCAAATTTTTTGGGCTTTTGAGTTTGTTTTTGGAATCTTTTGGCGTCAAGGAAGTTTCCACCCCACAGTCTGTCCACCGCACTCATCTAGTGACAAACCAGGAATACGAAAACAGGAGCTTTAGTGGAAACTGATTGGCCAGTGGATCTTTGCTGAATTCCCATCATGCCCTCCGGCGTGAACCTGCTTCACTTCCTGTGCTGTGATGATTTTGAGGCTTAATGGAGTAGGTGTGTACTTTATCTTTATTTTTGGGGTGACTTGTACACGCCTCGCTCATGTGATGTGAAGTGATTTTACGTCTTGTGTCTCGTCATGCTTATGAACAGCTTGTGAACGCTTATGAACGCTTATGAGCGCTTATGAACCATGATCTCTGCTCAAGCTAAGGAAAAGCAGCCTGAGCCACAGGTCTCGGAGATAACGGGTGTGTGAGTGTGTATGTATGTGAGCGTCTGTAAATGGATATGTGTGTGCGTGCATGCATGTATGTATGTATGCATGTGTATTATATGTGTGTGGATGTATGTATGTGTGTGTGCATGCATGCATGCACATGTGTGTATATGTGTGTGTGTATATGTTTGAGGCTTAGCTGAGGATGGTTGCCATGCTGTTGTTATTTATTCATCGTTTCAGATCTGATTTCAAGAGGACCCTAGAGAGATGTGTGAAGCGATTCTCTTTCCCAGCAACAGAGATAATTAGGATGTTTTCCGTGTGGAGGGATGTGGGGGGTATTTCCTTTCCTTGCTGGCGATGCAGATCTGCAGCGAGCAGCGTGCCCCCGTGCCGGAGAGTGGGGGCGCAGGGCCTCCGTGGCGCTCAGCCTGTTTGGAGGTGCGCAGCTCAGTCACCGCTGCTAGGAGAGTTAGCTGCGCAGATGCTCTGCACCCCCCCCCAGCCCCACATTGGGTTTCATTGATCGTCCTTGGGTTTGTCAGCAGCCTTAATTAGCTGGAATCTGGTCAAAAACAAACCAATACTGAGCCGAAAGAGAGCGACAGAGAGAGGGGGAGAGAGAGACAGAGAGAGGGAGAGGGAGAGAGAGAAACAGAGAGGGAGAGGGAGAGAGAGACGCAAAAGGAGAAACACAAAAGGAGACAAAAGAACCACCGTTACATAAACACCACAGCACTCACAGTGGGGTGTGGGGGCACATTGTGATGTCAGTCAGGCATAAGGCCGATTTAAACAGGAATCAGTGCTGTCTGCAGGGAGGTAGCAGAGGATTTTTACATTTTTATTTCCATTTTTTTTCTAAACTGATGTTGATATTGGAGCTGCAGAGATAACTCTCACATCCCTCTGGGATAAGGAGAAAAGTATGAACAGAAGTTTGAGAGTTTACAATCACTCTGTGGTCTGGACCCATTTAGAATGTTCCTTCATTCAAAGTGAAAGAAAAAGAATGTTTTACATAACAGAAATATACCCGCCTTTGCATTATTAGTCATAGAGACAGAAAAGTGAACCCAAGTGTATGTTGGGATGTGGCTCTTCCACATGCTTCATTGCCATTGGTCAGGGACAGTTCTCACATTATTATGATGAAATAGCTTGAGCTGGATGCCAGATAAACATGGCGTGGTGCAGAGCATTAGGCTCAATGATCACTGTGGAGCTACTTGGGTCTAATGCATGTCCAGCTGCCATTCACCAGAGAGGGCTGTCTGTGTCTGACATTTAAAAAACTCTAATGAAAATAAGGGTCAGAGCATCGTCAGGTGTGTGTGTGTGTGTGTGTGTGTGTGTGTGTGTGTGTGTATGCATGTGTCTTAGTGCTAAGGAAAAGCAATGACATTAAAGAGAGGAAGTGCCTTCCAGAGAAATCTTTATCAGGGTGAGTGTGCTACAGCAGACGCATGCTGCTGAAAATGTCATATTTTGATTTATGGAGTTCCAAAAATATGTGTGCACGTATGCATGTGAGTATGTGTGTGTATGTATGCATGTGAGTATGTGTGTGTATATATGCATGTGAGTATGTGTGTGTATGTATGCATGTGAGTATGTGTGTGTATGTATGCATGTGAGTATGTGTGTGTATGTATGCATGTGAGTATGTGTGTGTATATATGCATGTGAGTATGTGTGTGTATATATGCATGTGAGTATGTGTGTGTATGTATGCATGTGAGTATGTGTGTGTATGTATGCATGTGAGTATGTGTGTGTATGTATGCATGTGAGTATGTGTGTGTATGTATGCATGTGAGTATGTGTGTGTATGTATGCATGTGAGTATGTGTGTGTATGTATGCATGTGAGTATGTGTGTGTATGTATGCATGTGAGTATGTGTGTGTATGTATGCATGTGAGTATGTGTGTGTATGTATGCATGTGAGTATGTGTGTGTATATATGCATGTGAGTATGTGTGTGTATATATGCATGTGAGTATGTGTGTGTATGTATGCATGTGAGTATGTGTGTGTATGTATGCATGTGAGTATGTGTGTGTATGTATGCATGTGAGTATGTGTGTGTATATATGCATGTGAGTATGTGTGTGTATGTATGCATGTGAGTATGTGTGTGTATGTATGCATGGACAAGCATATGTACCTGTGTGTGTCTGTGTGTGTGGAAGTGTGGATGTGCACATATACCTGTGTGTGCAGGTGTGTGTATGGGTCATTTGATTGTTTTAAATTCTGAGGACTATCCAGGGAAGCCATTCAGCAGGATCTCTGTCATTTTCTCTAGAAGCTTCCTTGGCTCTTGTATCACAGTCAGAAGCAGGGTTTGCTGCGATGTGGAAGTATCCGAGTCATAATTTAGCTGCTTCATCTGTGGGACATGGCAGTGGATCAGGCGGCTCTCGCTGGGGGATGGGTCCGGCCCGAGGCGTGGACTGATAAAGAGGTCAGCCAGGCAGGGCCTGTGATCGATGTTCCCTCCGAAAGCCCGCCGTACACCACGTTTGAGTCGTGGTTTTTACAGGCCGCTGTCCCAAAATCAACCCACTGCCCTGCTTGTCTTCCCTCAGCAGTGCTGTTTATCACCCCGCTCTGTCTCACTGTAGGAGATCCCATCTTTGTTTTTCCTTTTAAAATCTAATCCCACCCACTGCCCTTTCTAAACCTGTTTAATCCATTTTGCCTCCAGTCAATCAATTTCCACACTTTATCTATGGTGTGAATGCCTTTCAGTCTGACAGGTCCAAATGCCTCTCTTACCGGGTTCATTGTGTGTAATCTGTGCAAAGGCAGGGGGCTCAGCCTGCAGCCTGTTCTGCAGGATCATAAACTGCTATAAGCTATAGCACTGCTAATATCATAGCTAGCAGGACAGTACCTGTGTTACCCAAGCTACCTGTACCTGAGGAAAGACATGTACATCCCTAATACAGGTACACATTGAGTATGTACAGCATACATACACACATACATACATCCAAGACAGAAAAAAAAAATTGCAACTGGAAACCCCTTCAGGTCTGTTTGATGATGTGGAAACCAGGCAAGTGGGGAAGCTATACAGAAGGTTCAGTTTTCACAGAGCAGGTGTGGAGTACAGCAAAGGTGTGAAGGACCGTACAAGTGTGAAGGACAGTACAGAGCACAGGAGTTGAACAGACTATATAATAAACTGGAGGAACAGAGACATGACAGAAAAAAAAATGTATTTATCTTGTTTTGAAAATGAAAACAGAAAGGAATGAGAATGAATGAAACATGATACACCTGTACAGTAAGAGTGAGGTGTTTGATGTAAGCAGAGGATGCCGGGAGAACATCCAGACAGTGCGGCCCTGCATGCCCCCGCTCTGATGCTGAAGCTGAGAGGGTCAGAGAGAGAGGAGAGGGGCGGGTTTGGGTTAATGGATCCTCATGTGGTTTTTTTAAAAATCATTTCCTAGAAGCTCGGCATCAGTCAGAGCTTCTCCTTCCCCCAAACCTCCCCGTTACTATGGCAACCCGGCGACGGGCCCGCCGGCCCACGGTCTGTCCCTCAGAGCTCTGCCGCTGCATCCTGATACCGATGCTGCCGCTGTGTGTGTGTGTGTGTGTGTGTGTGCGTGTGCGCGTGTGTGTGCTTTCACGGCTGTCATGATTGTGCAGAGATGCTTTTGGTGTATTTGAGGGAGGGGTGTCAGAGCCATCAGGGAAGAGAAAAGAAACACTTGTGTCTGAACTGAATCCCTCATATCGGCTGACGAGGCTTTCTCCTGCACTGTGGAATCTCTCCCTCATTACAGAGCGGAACAGGATGTACGAGCTGCTCTCTGCTCTCTGCAGAGCAGTTTTATATGTGGAACAGCTCCTTTTCAGAGGCGCTTTATATTTGGAAACTCTCTCAATTGATTTGATATTTTACAAACAGGGTATCATACCTAACATATTCAAGAACATATGCCACAACATGCTGAATCATTTCACAATGAAGACAGAAAATTGACTTCTGTGGTCTAATTACTGGTATTCAGTTTTGGACATGGATAATTGCACAACGCAATTTTACTACAATGTGTAACAAAGATAAAGCCATCAGGAGGCAACAAGGGGGCCTTTAACTGCTTTAACATGCAAGAAATGTGAATACCTCAGTGTTCAGCTGTGAGACTCATGATTCTGTGTTATAAAAATGTGAGTATCCAGAAAGAGCATGCCTACAAAGTGACAAATGACCTCATCTCACACCGCATTGAGAAGGAGAACTTAAGATCACCTCACACGAATGCTTTTGCACTTTACGTTATGCAATTCTATGCAACATTACCTCATCATCCACCAGGGGGCAGTAGAAAGAAAAACTGCATGAAACTCTTGAGTAGAGCTGGCAAACTAAAGAATATTCTCGGCTTAAGAAAATTTAAATATTGTGGTGCAAATTGAGGCAAGGGAAAGAATAACACACAAACAAATGCCAATAAAAGCTCCATGGCCGACCAAGACTGCACAGAACTTCAGCTTTAGGGAAGATTTACAATAAATTCCCATTTGGTTGTGAGATAAACATTCTTTACCTTTTTAAAACCAACTTCTTCTTCTTCAAAAAAAAAAAAAAAAAAAAAAAAAGACCAATGACATTAAAAAGACATCCAGAAAAAATGCATGCTAGGAAGGTTTATTCAAAACCATGGAAGACTGTTTGAAACACCATAGTGGTTTGTTAGGTTGCTCCATCAAAAGCCTTGCAAGCCACAGTAGGCCATTTAAAAAGAGCAAAGTCAAGGCTAATGAGTAACACCTGGGCCCATTACCAATTATCCTCAGCTGTGCTGGTCATTGTATACCATGCTGCTGTCCGTGGTGCTGAAGACCCTCCTTGCTTCAGGAGAGCAGCTTCCAGCTAAGTCCAAGGCACCCACTGAGTAAGCAGGTACATATTCCATATCTAACTGCAAGTGCTGAAGTGTAAAGAGCTGTCAATTGTTTTTAATTAGACAAATTTCATTTATAATGAGTGCTGAATTACCCTCTTAATGCCACATAGTGTAAGACACAGATGTGCGTTCCAGAGATAGAATGTTCTGTGTTTGTTGAAAGGCTTTTAATCACTTTGATCAGTTGTCAGCTAATGTCAAAGTAAATGGTTCTTTCAACACAAGGTGAAATGAGATGTCAATCAGCATCAGACTAACAGTGATAGCCAATGAAATTTTAGGGTGGCACCCAGGGTGGCCAATCAGATCTGTCCAGACTCCCCTTTGGCCCTGCCAATGCTGTGGTTCAGAGCTCCTGTTTTAGGACAGAGCAGGGCTGGTTTAGGGAGCAGCCCTTAAATCTAACATCTTTTATTTTTTGTTATTGAAAGTCAATTAGTCAGCACTGCATCACATGTGGAACTACAAAAAAAACAACATTTGAAAAAAAAAAATAATAAAAAAAATATTGGTTATTTTGGAAGTCTTGTGAAAAATTACGTTCTAATGTGGTCAATGCAAACAAGTTCTGATCCAATACGGGTTCAAGAAAATTGTATTCAATATGACTATTTCCTGTTTTTACCTAAGAGAAAGATTGGATCTAAACAGGATATAGGAAAAGCAGACCTGAGTCACTTGAAGCTGGCTGTTTAAACACAGAGCCTGAAGCCCAGGAAGCAGAGAGCAGCCAGGGAGGAGGAGCAGCCGCTAAAATACCCCACTCAGTTTACTAATCTGCGCATGCTGTTGACTGAATTGCGATTTGTCTTTCGCACGCTGTGCTCTAGCACAGGGATAAGCAGGATTTGTGTTTTTGTTTTGGGCTGGCTCAGGACCTGAGCCCGTGTTGATGTGGGAGGGAGTGGCATTGTGTCTGCAGTGGGGACATTCTCCTTTTCTCTGAGAGCGTCCGGGGGCAAGCGGTGGCGTGGCGGTTTGGGACATGTGCTTGCTGAGGAACGAGACTGCTAGGTCTATATTTATACAGCACCACAAGGCCTGATCTAGGATCAGTTTTGCTTTTATCTCATAATGGATAAGGTCATGTTATCAACACAGGGAAACTGATCTTACATCTGTATCCTTGCTCTGGGTTCCTTTGGAAAACAAGCCCTGATTTAGGATCAGATCTGCCTCTTAGCTCATGATGGATAAGGTTAGGATAGGGAAATTAGAGACCTGATCCAAGATCATTTCTACCCTGAGATATGAGGTCTATGCAGGCTGCATCTCTTCCCAGGGAGTTTATTTGTGTGCCGTATTATTGTGGTTTCAGAGTCTTAACCATTAATGTCAGAAAACAGTCTCCTGGTTTTTGTGATTTTAACTTTTTAAAAACTGATTGAGTTATGAGTTTACACTTAGTACACTAATTTACAGTAAGTAAACTGATGGGCAGCAATGTTTCTGTTTTAATTGGAACAGCGCTGGTAAAGCTTAACCTTTGGGTGTTCATATT
Source organism: Albula glossodonta (assembly GCA_019788955.1). Classification (NCBI taxonomy): domain Eukaryota; kingdom Metazoa; phylum Chordata; class Actinopteri; order Albuliformes; family Albulidae; genus Albula; species Albula glossodonta. Next base: position 245,201 of record JAFBMS010000214.1, read on the forward strand.
CCAAGCGTCACACATGTGTTAATTAGGTTTTAAATGAGATATGTGTAAATAAAAACGCTGCTCACCTTTAAACTAAGCGAGAGGGGAACTGAGTGAGCTCTCCATGCGGCAGCACTGAAGATGAAAGCTTTATTAGTCTGAATCATTTTAGAGTGAGTCTTGTTTTTACACAGCAATGTTTCCCCCATAACATTTTTCAAAAGCCTTTTGAGTGATCTAAATATTGTTTATATCTGTGTCCTCAGAAACCCGATTGGAATTATGTTTTCTTTTCCCACCACAACGTAAGACCCTGTTTTTTATTCATTCATTTTACCCAGAAATGTTAAAATCTGCTGCATCTCCAGAGACTCATCTGCCTGGGCTTCTATTTGATCACCCTTCCGCTGTTTTTGTTTTTGGCCCTACTGCACTGGGAACACATTCAGAAATGGAATTTATATAATTATATTATAACGCATTAAATATCTTAATCATTATATCACTGTCTCAGATAGATGAAGCACCTCTGTCATCAATCCTCACAATTCTGCAGTCAGAAAATCGAACATGTGTAAAAGCAGCCGGTAAAACCAGCCTCAGTGAAGAAATGAACGCGCCACTGATCCACCTGAGTTTGCCTACTCGTGCGGCCAGTCAGGCTGAGTAATTAGATCACCCCGTCTCTCTGGGGAAGTTAAAGGGCCTCCTAGACAGGAAGGTTAATCTCCAGGACCAGCTAGGCTTCCTCGCATGTTTTACCTGGCGCTGTGGCATCTGACAGCCCCTGTGGTGCTGAAGGGAAAGCACTATTCCCTGGAGCTCAGCGCCTCCCATGAACATCACCATGCAGCAATTATCACAACGCTCCTTGAAAAATGCTGTATACCTCTTGATCGTGTTGCTCTCTAGCGGCCACACCTGGTCAGGCTGGGGGACTGCAGATGCATGAACTGAGAATATGCTGGCCTTGTAATCATAAGACAACATGGGCAGTTTATGGTTGGTTTTTGGCCTCCAACATGCTAAATTTTGGCTTGAAAAATGACTGAGCAAATCACACAGATAAATAAATAAATAAAAGATGTGAAAAGGAACATTTACATGAGAATTAAACAACACGTGGGCGGTTAAACATTCTAAATTATGGGAAGAGTGAAAATAAGGAGATGATGAGAGGGAGGGGACAGAGGGAAGTCCAGCTAAGTGTTTATTCAGTTTGTAATTGGGTCCATTACTGAGAGGTCCTTTAGACTCCTCTAAGGAGTCGGCTTTCAGTTCTTTAGGCAAGCCTTGCCCTTCATTGAGTGAGAGGCCATGCCTTTGAGCTGGCTTGGGTGCGTGACGACATCGATCACTTCTGTCAAAGTAATACTTCACACAATACAGAGGCGCACGTTCAATTTCTTGACAAACAAAAGAGAAAACAAAAGAGAGACCATAACTGCAAACTTTCATCTAGCTGTTTAAAATCCCAGATCAGTTGTACAGCTGCAGTTTGACTTTGTGGCAAAATTAGAGTTTGCAGCAACTCTCATTCCTGTAAGAGCATAGACCTGAACCCTGTGGATGACCCGTTGAAGAAACAAAAAAGAGTGTCTTTGTGCTGTTAATTTGGTAAAGATGGGGGCAGCCAAGGACAGTCTGGGTCTCTGCTAGTCCTTTTTCAGGAGGTCAGGTCTCACTGTCTCCTCTGCGGGAACTCAAATGAATAAAATGGAACTTGGGGATTGCAATCTACAATGCCAGCACACTTCGGTGCCCAAACCTTTACTAAAATATCTCCCGAGAATTACAGCCTCAGAAATATCAGAAACTTCTACAATGACACAGCTTGTACAAAACTGGAACTTTAACAATGCCAGAATATCTTCAAAAACACAACTTTTACAACAGAAGAATTCACTTTTGCTCTGACCTCTGTGGGGGAACATTCCTTTCATCCCTCCATTTTCTGCTCCTTTGTCCCATAATGAGACTGAGTGACCTTGCTGCGGAGGAAGCAGGTCGACAGACTCATCCAATTCATATTGAAATGGGGGATTAATTGCCAGTTTGCCATGACCTTTTGCCTCCGACTAAAAGAATGAAACTGATCATGAAAAGTAGAAACTCTCTGGAAGTTCACGCTGGGACGATGAAAAACACTGTATTAAAATTATTTTTCATAGTGCTTAAGTGTTTATTCATTTAGTTGCTTTTGTCATTAAAAGTGATGCTTGGTATGGGTATCATTCAGTCAAGCAGAATGGCAGGTGTGTGTGAGCTGTGTGTGTGTGTGTGTGTGTGTGTATGTGTATGTGTGTGAGGGGAAATGTGGGTGAATGAGCTGTGTGTGTGTGTGTGTGTATGTGTGTGTGTGTGTGTGTGAGGGGGAATGGCTGGGGTGAATGAGCTGTGTGTGTGTGTGTGTGTGTGGCTGTGAATGAGCTGTGTGTGTGTGTGGGTGTGTGTGAGGGGGAATGGCTGGGGTGAATGAGCTGTGTGTGTGTGTGTGTGTATGTGTGTGTGTGTGTGTGAGGGGAATGCTGGGGTGAATGGCTGTGTGTGTGTGTGTGTGTGTGTGTGTGAGGGGGATGGCTGGGGTGAATGAGCTGTGTGTGTGTGTGTGTGTGTGTGTGAGGGGAATGTGTGTCTGTGTGTGTGTGTGAATGTGTTTGTCTGTGTGTGAATGAGTGTGTGTGTGTGTGTGTGTGTGTGTGTGTGAGGGGGAATGGCTGGGGTGAATGAGCTGTGTGTGTGTTTGTGTGAGGGGGAATGGCAGTGGCAGAGGGGGGTTAGGGCTCCTCCTATATGGGGCCTTACAGAAATTTGGGAGCCCCAAAATTGAGGCTGATCTCTGTGCTCTTTGGGGGACCCACCTGGCCCCTCTTTGGGGCATGGAGCGTGCTCACACGGAGCTCAGTATGGAAAACAGGCTGGTATGTGATTTCAAACTCTGCGGACGACTTGGCAATTCACACCTGCAAATGTGAGCTTAAGTCACTCTGACAGGGGTCAGCTCAGGGAGGACGCAGCTGGCTGTGACAGTAATGATGACCTCATTTCCTTTAGTCCTGCATCTCTCCAATCAAACGCACAGGATGTCTGCCAGAACAGGCACAGCCCAGACACTATGAGGCAGGAGAAATCAGTGTGTGCTGGATGTATCTGCCCTGCAGGTGATGACAGTGTGAGTTCTGCAGCGGTCTGGTTCTCTCCTGTGAAACGGTGGGAAGATGGGTGGGGGGGCGGGGGGGACTCGTCCTGATATCACCCCTGTGTTCCCATGCAGCACGCTGCCACTGACTTGTTTTCAGGTGAGAGACACTGCCGCACAAACAGCCGCTCACACCAAGGTCCAGCTGCCCCACTGACGACGTCGTTAAGGACGCCGCGATCACGCACACCTGATGGCTGCTCAAGGCTTCTGGAGAATGCTAATCACATGCATATGTCCCATCGGTCAGAGGAAAAGCTGATAACACAACGGTCCGGCGAGCTGCTGACCCATTAAACCAGTGCCATTTTCCCCACATCATTTTCTGAATGACACCTTTTCTTTTACATATCCTGTTGTCTTTGCTGGTTTTATTCTATCACATAATTTTAAAGCACAATGTTCTTTAGCAATAATGCCCCTTTTGTTTAATTTGCATTGATGTGATTATGACATCACTTCCTGTGGTACCTTCAGATTGACACCGCTCAGTCCCTAACTCTGTAGATCCCTGAGGCTATATAGAGCCTTAAAATTTGGTAAAACATTAATAATAAGAAATATGGTAAATAACAGACATCAGCGTCATTGCATTAATATACATTTTCCCCAGCATGTGTCGTGTTTCTGTAAAAACGTGACGGTATCTTCTTTTCCCCCTCTCTGAACAGCACCAGTTCTGTTAACTGAAAGGTTTCCTAATCCCTCCATTTGCTGTCAGCGCGCCTGGCTCGCGCACCCAGCTCCGTAAGTGTAGATTTGAAGAGTCATTAACCGTCGACCCTAACTAACGGGACACATTACCGTTTCCTCCTCCGGCTCATTCTGTGTTCTCTCATCCTCTCTCTTTTCCCATAAAACAAAAAAAGGATGAAAATTGAAATTATTATGGTTTGTGTCTCATTGTCATTTTCATTTTATGAAATTATTTTTTTCTGTGCATTTGCAGCTGTGTTTATGTCATTATATACTAATTTTTAACAATGGTAAAATAGTGTGGCAATTAGCTGTCACTGGGTTCTGCTGCTACAGAGGGGTGTGGTAGAGTCTGTCACGTGACTCGGGCTGAGATAGGCCATTGGTCAGTTTAGATGAGGCTTCCAACCAAACTATCTGTGACCTGGAGTGACTCCAAATGAATGCAGACAGCTGCAGTACCTCCTCTCCTGCTTGCTGGGGGAATGAGTTATTATTTTTTTAGGCTAATGAAAAACATGGATTCAATAAAAAAATTACCATTTGTGAATTACAAAAAATGGAAATGCTCACTTTTTTAAAGTAATTTATGACTGTGTCAGACTGTGCAGATGAAAATGAAAAATTATGGCTTACATTTGGCAGTGAGCTGAATGACAGGCTTTTATGTCAGTTTCTCTGGTGTTGGACACACCGACACAAAGCGCAGTTTCATATATGACCGTTTACAGTCCAGGTGGCTGGCTAGATAATGGGTCAGCCTGCAAGCTATCCCATATACCATGTTTTTTGTCTGATTGTCTCACAACCTTCAGAGAAATTAATAATCCTATCCTGTTCAGTCCATAATTTCACTTTACATTAATCATGCTGAGTACAATCTATTTTATTAATTTTGTGCAGCTTTTGCATTGAATGAGATGGTTGTTGGAGAAAAGTAGCAGTGGAGGTGATAGTTTCAGTAGTGGCTGCAGTAGTTTTTCATTTAAGCAAAATAACATGCTATCCTCGTGTACACACCCACGTTGACAGGCTTTTCTTTCATGCTTGTAGACATGACAAAACCTCATCAGAAATGGGTCCATATCTGATCATAAATCACTCTGTATGATGTTATGGATATGATATGAAATAGTTTTTGAGTAGTTGGCTATCTCACATTAATATTTCAGCATGTTAATGCTTCTGTTTCCTGGCAGTCCATCATTGGTAGAGTACTTTTCCGAGCAGGATTACCAGCACGAGCATGACCTCACAATGGACTGACATAATCACTATTGTATCTGCATTAACCTCTTTAGTGGTCGCTTTTATGAGGACCAGCTAACAGTGGGAAGCATATCAGAGGCGGATGTGTGACATCATCAATGGGGGACGACATCAAAGACTGGAGTTAAACCTGCAGACACTGTGGCCCTCTGTGGAGTTTGACAGCAATGCTTTCAGGGAATGTGCTGTCAAGACGGAATTCAGTCTTTGAAAGGGCTCTTGGTCTCTGGTCTGATAACACAGTAGGAGAGTTGGGGAATGTCTTTAATAAGGGTCCAGTGTTTGGGTTTGACTGGCAGGTTTGGAGAGCCTGGGAGCCTTCGTTGTAAAGAAAACAAAGACAGGCAGGAAGAGAGATTCAAAACTGACATGTCATTAAGGAAAGCTTCTTGAGAATGTTCTGGCGCCGTACACTACAAATAAAAAGCAGTATCATAATCATTATAAAGAGGGTGATTTCTGCTGGTTGAGTCACACGCTCAGAGCTTCTGCACTCATTATTTATATGTAAAGGCTGTCAGGCTGCTCACTCCCTCTGTTCCCTGTTCAAACGGACCCAAGGGGATCAGGCATTTCTACAGCCTCTGCAGGGTGAGCCCCTGCACCTCTTCCTAAAAAACCCAAACGGGGGCGCTTCATGTGAAACAGGCTTGGACTGGTGACAGCCATTTAGAGTGTAATAAAGCTGCTGACTTCTACACGGCTTTCTGCAGAGATGGTCGACTCCGCTGGGGAGACGGAGCAAAAAACACAGACAGGAAATCTGTCAAGTGTGAGGTTTTGTTATGGGGGAAGTGGAGTCGGGCGGAGTTCCGTGAAAGAGGGATTCTGGGATATAAATTCTGCACTAATTCACCCTGGGCCATAAGCGCTGGAGCACCCTAAAGCATTACAGTGGAAAGGGGATCGTCAGTTTGGGTCATGGAGTACCAGTGTGTCTCACTTAAGCACCCGTAACGTTTGTAATGTTCAGAAAGTCAGTACTCTCACGTAAGGACAACCACGCTGCCTCTGATTGGCTATGTTCAATCCTGTGTACAAAAGAAAAAAAAACACTCGTTTTCCAGTGACAATAGTTTTGCTGTGTCGGAATACAGCAGAACTGGTGTACGTTCCCTCAGTATTTTGCTTGGTGTTGACTGAATGCTGTGAACGTTTTTTCAGCTGCTGCTGCTGACAGTGGATCAGAATGCCATGTTGGAGTGACTCAGCCGGACTGGGGAGCTGGCAGGGGAGAGGAAGGCCAGGCTGGCACCCTCAGTGGCACGCTCCCATCTCACGCCTTTTTCACCCTGCTACAGCAACCCAGACTCCAATAACACCGCTGGAGTTGAAGCACTCTGTGTTTTAACTTATTATGGAGACTCTCGTCCTCCTTGCTGTGAAGACTTTTTTTATTTCTCTTTCACATTAATATAGGTTTACCCCTGACAGCCAGCCAATAACAGCTTATCTGTGTGGGCACAGAGGCTGTCATATATATTCATTATTGGATAAAAAATTATTTATTTTTGGGTCTATCATGAGAAGAAAATAATGTTGATAATGTATTTATGTAACTTGCTCTCCAACCTAAATCTACCCATTCATCTTCCTTACTGTCCGACAATTTAGCAGCTCCAGATATGCTAACATGCAGCAAAACTCCCTCCTCTATTCTTAGAATCTTGTTAGGTTATGGAGTGCTGTGGCATTTCAAAAGTATCTATAGTGCCAAAACGCTGAAACTCACTGTGGGTGAAAATTTTAAAAATATAATTCATAAAAATGATAATAATAATAATAATAATAATCATTCTGGACTGTGGCCCCACACACGTTAGCTCAGGTGGAGAGGAGAAGAATTTAACACCATTATGCTGAGGAGTGATTAAGTAACCTGATTAAGAGCGACAGGTAGGGAGTTTCAGCAGAACACCAGGGAAGCCCCTGGCCGGTGGAAATGGTGCCATGGGACTCCTAATGACTGCAGTGAGTCAGAACCCCGGTTCTACATCCTGTCCAAAAGACAGAACCCAAATATGTTCTGTCAGACATTCTGTGGGCTGCAAATACCAATTAGTGAAGCCCTGCATTTTTGTCAAGAATTCGGTTGCATCAGTTTTGCATCACACAAACACAGTACTGTCTGCTCCATCTCCTGCTCTGGGGGACAAGCAGGGCTTTCCCTCCATCACGCCAGTTCATATCAACATGCTATAATATAATGGAAGGTATGGTACAGTGTGTATGTATGTATGTATGTGTGTA
>JAFBMS010000214.1:255093-430093 GCA_019788955.1 Albula glossodonta
GTGGAGAGACCAACGGGTATTGTTTTAAATTCTGTGTGTTCGTTCTGGAGAAATCCTCAGAAAAACACACCGCACTAGAGTTAATATAAAAAAAAAATGAGTGTAAGACTATGAGCTATGCAGGAAAACAAGCTAGCTGCAATCAAATCAACAGAAGTTTTGCTGTCTCCAGTTTAACAGCTCCAGAAATGACCTTTACTACTGCAGTAGCTAGCCAGACTGCTATGAGCTGCTGTGGTCTTGATGGATGATTTTGCTTTTGATTATAAGCAGTTTGCATTCCTGTAGGACCTCATAGACCCCCACTGAATTTTGGGAGTGCTAACTGTAGTCTGGTGAATCATTCAAATGCATAAATTAACAGACAATATAATGATACTGGTGTTTCTCCACTCTTGGTAAGTAAATGAGAGGGTTTAATTGACAAAATGTATGAGCAACACCTTAATCAAAGTCTGACATTTCATGAGAATTCAGATCTCTGGAAATTGGTTGGTGTTTATGTCAGTACAGCATCAATCTGTAACAATTTGAGGAGAATTTATTTTTTACTCTTGAAAACATTTGGGTACTCCTCATGGAACAATTAAAAAAAGTCAACAGAAGGATGACAGAGTAAATGACACATCCAATGAAAAAGAACTGTAAGAAAACGTAGTAACTGATTTCTACATGTCACACTCATATCAGAGAGAAATGTTTTAGACTCGGTGAAACCCTCACAAAACCCGACTAGAAGTCACAGAGATTTCGGTTGGGCATACTGCATTCCCTCCAGTTTTGGGTATTTCCTAATCTCAACAGACAGAGATGTCACGTCTCAGGCTTCTTTGCTTCATGGGACAGCCTGGTACACTTGCCCAGCCATCCAACCCACCTCCTCCTCCTGCAGTTTAGGCTTTTACAGGCAGCCAATAGAGGCCTTTCAGACATCTTACAGACAGTGATGATAAAACACTACACAGACTCTTAAATAAATGGAAGTATCATTAATAGTAAAGATGCAGATTTGGATAAAAAATATGTTTTATTCTGATTATGCCTGTTTTTGGAGTTCCCAGTTTTATCATTCCATATTTTGCTGTATTTTTATAATTTTTTAATATCTTACCATTCAGTAGGTCACTCCAGTGGCTCAGGGTTTGTGAAACAGAAGGCTGAATGAAACGTGCACCTGCACATATCTGTGTTTTAGTACATATATGTGTGTTTTCGTACATATATGTGTGTTTTAGTGCTTATGTATGTTTTAGTGCATATATGTGTGTTTTCGTACATATATGTGTGTTTTCGTACATATATGTGTGTTTTAGTGCATATATGTGTGTTTTCGTACATATATGTGTGTTTTAGTGCATATATGTGTGTTTTCGTACATATATGTGTGTTTTAGTGCATATATGTGTGTTTTAGTGCATATATGTGTGTTTTAGTGCATATATGTGTGTTTTAGTGCATATATGTGTGTTTTAGTGCATATATGTGTGTTTTAGTGCATATGTATGTTTTAGTGCATATATGTGTGTTTTAGTGCATATATGTGTGTTTTAGTGCATATATGTGTGTTTTAGTGCATATATGTATGTTTTAGTGCATATATGTGTGTTTTAGTGCATATGTGTGTTTTAGTGCATATATATATGTTTTAGTGCATATATGTGTGTTTTAGTGCATATGTGTGTGTTTTAGTGCATATGTGTGTTTTAGTGCATATATGTGTGTTTTAGTGCATATGTGTGTTTTAGTGCATATATGTGTGTTTTAGTGCATATGTGTGTGTTTTAGCGCATATGTGTGTTTTAGTGCATATATGTGTGTTTTAGTGCATATGTGTGTTTTAGTGCATATATGTGTGTTTTAGTGCATATATGTGTGTTTTAGTGCATATGTGTGTGTTTTAGCGCATATGTGTGTTTTAGTGCATATATGTGTGTTTTAGTGCATATGTGTGTTTTAGTGCATATATGTGTGTTTTAGTGCATATGTGTGTTTTAGTGCATATATGTGTGTTTTAGTGCATATATGTATGTTTTAGTGCATATATGTGTGTTTTAGTGCATATGTGTGTTTTAGTGCATATGTATGTTTTAGTGCATATGTGTGTTTCGCACAGATGTATGTTTTAGTATACATGTGTGTTTTAGTATTTGTTTTTGTGTCAGAGAAAGCCCCTTTTATTGCTCCTCCTTATTCTCTCTCTTCCTCCATCCTTCTCTCCATCCTTCATCCTCCATCCTTCTCTCTCTGTTGTTTATTCTGTCCGTTTTACGCGAATGCCCTCCCAGTGTCTGTCTCCTCTCTCTGTGCTCACATTCTCTCACACATCTCATAATTCACCCTTCCTGCAGCTGTGTCTGCAGCACTGCTTACTCACACAGATTTATGTGAGCGACATCAGGAGAGAACAGGAACCTGAGAGAGGGAGAGGGTCTGCCTCTCTTTCCATGTGTCCCTCTGCCTGCATTATAGAGAAGATCTTCAGTGACATGCAGATATTTCTTTGTAGAATTTAAAGGTTTGGGCATGGAAAAGTGATGTCATGACCTTTGCGTATTTTGAGGCTGTATCTATATGATATGTAACACAATTTGATTACAGGTTTTTCACACAAATTTAAAGGTCCACTTGTGCCACCCTGATGTTTCCTGGCAGCGTATCACATCCAGCACTTTTAAAACAGTTTTGCACAATGACCCTGTGCCACAAATGGAGAGCACGGGACAGCTCTCCAAACCGATCTCCCACATGCCGGGATGCTCGTCCCTGTATATGACACAGATGCAATGGGGATTTCCTGCCTCTATAGTTACCGAGCAGATGAAGGGGCGTCGCTTTTGCCAAGTCATGTGACATCACACCCTGCCTCCATTTTATGAGTGTTTCTCTGATTGACAGCAGGAGGAAGGGAGGGCTGGATGGAGTGGGTGTCTCACAGCTCACTCAAAGTCTGCACGAATAACAGTGAGAGGGCAACGTAAAGAGATGCGCTTGCTTTGGTTTGTGTGTCTGTGTTAAATACACTACGATCTGTGATGTCCAGCACATCCACAAACACACGCAGTGGGAGTGACTGACTGACACAGATGCAGGTGTGGCCCTTCGGCCTGCAGGCAACTTTCCTGAGCCCAGGGCCTCTTGGTGCTGTAAGGTGGGTGAATGGTAACATTAAGGTGGGTGAATGGTGACATTAAGGTGGGTGAATGGTAACATTAAGGTGGGTGAATGGTGACATTAAGGTGGGTGAATGGTGACATTAAGGTGGGTGAATGGTAACATGAAGGTGGGTGAATGGTAAAGTGTGGAGAATGATTAACGATGGCTCTCATAGTTAGCAGTGTGTTTGTTTTATTTACAGGAATGCAACAGCTCACCAGTCAGAGTGTGCAATGTGACATGTTTCTGAGCACTGGGGCTCTGATGGTGCTACGGGTGCTCCTCCTCACGTGACTGATCTGTTCTGCACCAGTCACGTTCCAGAGTCTCTCTGATATCCTCTCTACCTCTCTCCCTCTTCAGCTAGTCCTGTATGTATCTTAACAGACACGCGACCCCTTCCTGGGTTCCTCCCCAAAGGTCTGACGGTCAGAGTATGAGCCATGTCTCAATAAAACACCTGTGAAACTTGTTAGGCTGTGAGATTTGCAAGGCAGTTTTGCTGAATTTTAAAGATCCACATCACTAAGTTGAGGTTATTAGCGGTTCCTTCAGTGCAAAGTGTATGGCTAGTCTACAACTGGACATTTCTGCAGCAGTTTCTGTTGTGTTCATTCTCAGCTGCAACTGAAGGCTAAACATCTTGGCTGGTACCTGAAAGGTCGGCCATACCTCTCAAAGTTCCCAAAGCACAGCACTTTTTGTGTTGAAGGTGAGACAGTTTGTCTCCTTAAGTTAAATCGCCGTAACCAGCTGGCTGCAGCACACACAGCCATTACTGGGAACCATATGGAAAAGCCTCAAAAGACTCTTGCAATTAATTTGTGGAGAATATACACTGGCGATAAACAGATGGCAAAACGATACGACAACTCACATTACAGCTGAGGGGAAAACAAAGTACACACGATTTGCAAAAATGACTGATTGGCCAAATTCACTAGCCCCCTTTTGGTGTAATTAAATAACCATTATACACAAAGCTGTTTTCTGCAGTTCTGCAAGAATAAAGCAGATCACTTCCTGTCTTTCTAGGAGAAGGCAAAGTCAAGGAGGGAAGTTAACTTAGAGTGTTCAAGGAGTAATCCACTTCACTGTATGGGCCTGGTTTGAACTTATTTTTAAACATCATTATTAATTTTATGAAATGACACACTCATCCGGGGAAAAATTGGCCTACAATTTAACACACTGCTAAGTGCCATGCACAGTCAACACTTGGCTGCATTAGCGTCCATTGTTCAGAAAAATCTGTTAAAAATGAGAGTGCACTCATTAAGGTGAAGCACTTTGCTTCAGGGTTCAACAGCAGGGTCCCAGTGGGGATTTTAACAGGTGACAGGTTTATGTGAGCTGAAATTCACTAATCCATTTTAAAAGCATAACAAAAACCAAATGAGCGAATACATAAACTTAGGCCTATTTTCATACGCTGTCCCAATGGGTTTCATTTACTGGTAACTGTAAAGCATTTGCAAGTTTAAAATAAAGAAGAAGAACATTTTAAAAAGGCTATTCCATGTTTTGTTGCGAATGCAATTGTAATATGGTAACTGAATACTAAACTTACAGATACCTGCGACTCTGCCTAACAACTCTCCTTAGTTCTCAGACTTGACTTTGGGACCTATCGTGTTTGCTGGTACTCTATCTCGATTCTATTATAGAATGACAGGTGAAATCCATTAGGTCCTATCTGCAGAGAGTGTGGAAACCTGGTCACTGAGACTAAACCATTTGAGAAAAATGATTTTCAGTGACACATATCATGGCCTTGCATTGTGTTGTAAAACATTTGATGGAAAAACTTTTGGTGGATTTTAAACATGTTTTCAACAAGCTTAACTCATGAAGAGACTGGCTTTAGCAAAAGCCAGCCTCCACAGAGTGTGAGAAGCCCTGGCTACGCCTGCAAAAAGCCTTTTCTCCTACACTGTCTTGGCGTGAGGGCGTAAATGAAGGGAATGAAAGGTCCAGAGCTCAGTGGTCATTTATGAAAGTTTCACAGATATCTGCACTGTTACATCACTTACAATTCTGAGAACAAGCTTCTCATTTCTTGCGGGTGCAGGTTAAAAATTCCTCAATTTTCAGTACCCTCTTATGATTGATTTCTTCTAGTTTGCAGAGGTTAACGTGGGGTTATTTCTTTCCAGTTGAGTTAATCTTCTTTGCTTTACACAATAATTTCTCTAACAGTTTCGCATCTGTTCCTTCTCCTCATTTTACTTTGTGACTAAATGATTAATTTACTGTGTGAATGTGAAGGACAGCGTCGGTTCTGTAGATGACATGGATGTCGCTGTCATTGTGAAGGAGATGCAGATCTGCCGTTGAGACCAAATTGCCGGCGCTGGCAGATAACGACCACCTTCTGCGTCCCCACTGGGACACATTGTTCCAGCGCTGACTGAAGGACGGGGCCTGTCGAGTCTTTGAGAGCAAACTCTACTTAGGCGTCTGCTTTCATTGTACTCATTTCTGTGGAAAGGTGCGGCACGGAGAACCATTTGCAGAGGTGTGCAGTCCTGTTTGTGCTTCAAGCTAACATCTTTTGGTAGGTACTTGAAGTAACATTGTGGTTTAACTGATGAGGGTTTCTCATCAGAACTCATGGAGCACTCATTGGGTCATAAGTGATGTGGTACAACTTCAGCAGCCTAGAATATTTCCCATACCCTTTACACGGTAAGGATTTTAAACAGGTACCACAGATACTTACATGTACCACAGACTTAAATATGTACCACAGATTCAAACAGGTACCACAGATAAAATACTCTCAAGTACCAGAGACTGTAACAGATACCACCAGATACCACCATGTACAACAGATTTGAACAGGTACCACAGACATTTACATGTACCACAGATTTGAACAGGTACCACAGATACTTATATGTACTGCAGACTTAAATGGGTGTGACAGAGGTAGAGACCTGATTGGTGGGATCAAGTTTAACCCTGCCAGCTCATTGGTGAGGACTGTAACGGCCTCTCTCTCTCTGTGGATGTGGGTAGCAGGTCTGTTTACTGTAGGATGATGTAGACACTGCAGCAGTATGGGAATGGCTGACCCCTGGTGGCCTGGAGGTCCGCCTTTAGAGCATCCTCTGAACAATTACCTTGATCTCCATCTTACTCTCATCTTTGAAGTCTCACTTAAGTTTCTATAATTTTTGCTGATATGAAACAAACAGTTGTAGAAGATGGTTTGTATCCAATGTAAATGTAGGACATATAAATATGTGATAAGCAGAAAATGTATGTATTTGATTATGGGACATTCATTGACTGCGGAGAAAATACCGCTGGGAGATATTCACGAAGGACAGAGTCCAGACCTGAGTTATGTGGAGCTTTAGTGTGTTACCCGTGTAAATAATCACTCTTCTGAGAGCTATTACGCAGAAATTTGACTGCACAGAAGCAGAGCAAACCTCAGCCCTGGATTATCCTGTTATTAGGCCTTAAATTATCGGCACTGTTTATTTTCAGCATAAATTACTCTCATAAAATAATACTCCCCAAAAAATGCCTACAAAATGGGAATGTTAAAGAATGCAGAAAGAGCTGCATTTGGCAGTTTTAATTGTCCTGATTAGGGGCCTTTGCTAAATTGTGGGGATTGCAAACCCTTTTGTCTCCAGTTAATTGCCACAAGTTTTAAACAATTAATTACGCCGTCTCATTACCACAGTTTGAATCATAGAGCGAAGGTGAAAGATCTCAGTTCAAACATCACTCCAAAGCTCATACAGCCAGCTCTGAAAAACTCTTTGTCACGCACCATAATTCATTTTATTTGTTTATTTATTTATAAATAATTAACAGTCTGTTTTATGTTTTTTTCATGAATCATTTCAGCTGTGGAATTGATGATCTAACTGTTTACTTATGTAGCTGCATACCTGAGCAAAGAGAGGTGCAAGACCTCCACAGGTGTAGGGGTGTGGGGGTGTAGGGTCTCCACACAGACTGTGGGGTGTGGGGGTGTAGGGTCTCCACACAGACTGTGGGGTGTGGGGGTGTAGGGTCTCCACACAGACTGTGGGGTTTGGGGGTGTAGGGTCTCCACACAGACTGTGGGGTTTGGGGGTGTAGGGGCACCACACAGACTGTGGGGTTTGGGGGTGTAGGGGCACCACACAGACTGTGGGGTTTGGGGGTGTAGGGGCACCACACAGACTGTGGGGTTTGGGGGTGTAGGGTCTCCACACAGACTGTGGGGTTTGGGGGTGTAGGGTCTCTACACAGACTGTGGGGTTTGGGGGTGTAGGGGCACCACACAGACTGTGGGGTTTGGGGGTGTAGGGTCTCCACACAGACTGTGGGGTTTGGGGGTGTAGGGTCTCTACACAGACTGTGGGGTTTGGGGGTGTAGGGTCTCCACACAGACTGTGGGGTTTGGGGTGTAGGGGCACCACACAGACTGTGGGGTTTGGGGGTGTAGGGGCACCACACAGACTGTGGGGTTTGGGGGTGTAGGGGCACCACACAGACTGTGGGGTTTGGGGGTGTAGGGTCTCCACACAGACTGTGGGGTTTGGGGGTGTAGGGGCACCACACAGACTGTGGGGTTTGGGGGTGTAGGGTCTCTACACAGACTGTGGGGTTTGGGGGTGTAGGGGCTCTACACAGACTGCGGGGTTTGGGGGTGTAGGGGCACCACACAGACTGTGGGGTGTGGGGGTGTAGGGGCACCACACAGACTGTGGGGTTTGGGGGTATAGGGGCACCACACAGACTGTGGGGTTTGGGGGTGTAGGGTCTCCACACAGACTGTGGGGTTTGGGGGTGTAGGGGCACCACACAGACTGTGGGGTTTGGGGGTGTAGGGTCTCCACACAGACTGCGGGGTTTGGGGGTGTAGGGTCTCCACACAGACTGTGGGGTGTGGGGGTGTAGGGTCTCCACACAGACTGTGGGGGTGTGGGATTGTAGGGTCTCCACACTGACTGTGGGGTTTGGGGGTGTTGGGTCTCCCCACAGACTGTGGGGTGTGGGGATGTAGGGTCTCCACACTGACTGTGGGGTTTGGGGGTGTAGGGTCTCCCCACAGACTGCGGGGTTTGGGGGTGTAGGGTCTCCACACAGACTGTGGGGGTGTGGGATTGTAGGGTCTCCACACTGACTGTGGGGTTTGGGGGTGTAGGGTCTCCCCACAGACTGTGGGGTGTGGGGATGTAGGGTCTCCACACAGACTGTGGGGTTTGGGGGTGTAGGGTCTCCACACAGACTGTGGGGGTGTGGGATTGTAGGGTCTCCACACTGACTGTGGGGTACAGGAGCTGCTGCTCTGTTCTGTTTGATTTCTGTCTGTTCGCTGCAGCCCTCTTGCACTGCGTTCCTCTTATATAAGCAGGCCTTTCAGCTCTTATCCCAAACGTAATTAGCAATGGTAATTAGAACAGTACATGGACTGTAACTCCTGCTTTAATAAAATATTAAGCGTATTAATGATGGCTCAGTGTGATCCGCAATGTATTATTGATGCTTTATGTAACTTTTATGATTCTCATAAGTGTGGGGATACTGAAATTGTTAGAACTTGGGATTTTGAATGAAGTTTGGCACATTACAATAATCCTCCCTGAAAGCACTCAAACACAGAATGACAGAGGACACGGACCACGGCATGTACCCGAGGGTGGATGGAGACGACGATGGTGATGATGATGATGACGATGATGATCAGTCAGTATAAACAGCAGTGAACGTGATGAAGGTGAGAGTGATGACATTATTATTATTATTATTATTATTATTAAAACAGGGGTAGAGATCTGCTGTTCATCAGACTACAGAAAGTGAAAGAGAAAAGAGAGCAAAGCTCTGTATGTTAGAGAAAAGAAATAAAAACAACAGCTGAAAACTAAAAACTTTGTAGATAAAATCAACAGCAGCGATTTCTGGCATGGGAATGATTTCCCTTCTTCAGCAGATACGTCTGGCTCCGGATCACACAGCCCAATAACAAGAACCACGGCTCTGACAGCACGAATGATCAAGGCTGTGGAGAAAATGTGTTTTTTTTTCCAGACGAAATGTGTGCCCCCCCCCCGCCCCCACCCCAGCGCTGGCCTCCCCCTACACCTGCTACCTGTCAGGAGCCAGTGAGGCAGTGGCCAAAACACCCCCCACCCCCCGGACCCCACCCATGCCACTCCAGCCCCCGGCCCCCCACCACCCCATCCTCCCGGACCCACCCGCGCCACACCACCTCCCCCCGACCCCCACCATGCCACCCCGCCCCGCTCCCCTGGCTACACTAAGCTGCCCCAGCTTCTGGCTCCTTAAATAAGAAAAATAAACACAATTAGAGCCTCTCCATCCAGCCCTGAAACCCACTCTTTTCACTGCAGCTGAGCGCAGCACAGGCCATTTCTGCAGCCCTCGTTACGATGTCACCAAAGAACACATCTGTGCCTTTATTCATATTTTATTTATTTATATATTTATTTCACAAGAACAGAAAGATGATGTTTCCATTACAAAATAATGGAAAACACCAAACCACATATGCGCATCTATTAAATGATACGACATTGGGCTGCCCAGAGCAGGTTCAGATCCTTCTCTGAATGCTGTTAGACACGTTTTGAGCTGTTTCTGGTGGGATGTCAGACCATTCTTCATGACAAAAAACCTCCAGCTTTTTAGACATAAGTACTTTGTGTGATTTTGAAGTGACACCATTTATGTGTTGCCTGTGTGGTTCTGACAGAGGCCTTGATGTTAGCGCTGTAGGCTAGCAGGATCATGGCTGACATTCACAAACCAATCAGCCAGTTCCCTGCTGTGCAGCTGAAACTGGCCGGGCTGGATGGAGGGGATGGTGTAGACTGCAAGGGGTGATGCTGCCACACACGCGGTGGGGCTTCAGTCACACACCCTGTGTGTGTGCACGCGCTGGGGCATCAGTCATACACACGGTGTGTGTGTGTGCTCTGAGGCTTCGGCTCCCTGATGTGGGGAGATAAGGAGGGAGAATGGGCCTGCGCTGGACTGGCTGTCTGTACAGTGCATGGGGCTTGTAGGACATGGCTGCAGGACATGAATGGCCAGACTAATCCTGCAGGACACACATCAAACTAACTGCTGCAGGACGCATGCAACCCCAAGAAGGTCCACTGGTATGTTATGCTTTCGTTCACATAGTCTGCCAGGCTATGTGACCCACAGCTGTCATTTGTTTGCATTGAATAAGGCCATGCTTACTTAATTGAAAAAGGCTTATCAATGTTTCACAAAGCCCATGTCTATATCTCTTTTGCCTGGAAATTAATTTGAATCTAAATTTCTTGTTAAAATTTTTAATTAACCGTGGAGCTTTTAAAAATTTATGTTTTAGTTTTCGCATTCCTGCTTCTGATCTTGAGTGTGGTGTACTGACCTCAGCAAAGGCTTCTCATTGTATCTGGTCTCTGTCTCCAACGCAGTCCCTCTGTCTCCCTCACCCCTCTGAAAATACACTCCCGACGCAAACATACAAACACACACGCACGCATGCTCAATCACACATACACACATACACACATACACACACACACACACACAGACACACAGACACATGCACGCATGCTCAATCACACACGCACACACACACACACACACACTGCCAGACTATCTCTTTGCATTGTTCCTTTTATGAGGCTAACAATGCTGATCCTTAATAAACAGTACACAGCCCGGTTTCCATATTCTGTTGAATGGTGAGGAAGGCGCTGTGGCACAGTGCATTGTGGGTAGCTGTCGGGCCTGTGATGTTCTGGAGCCCCAGTGTTACATTCTCTATTAGTGTGTGACTCAGACAGGAAAGACAGTAAAATGGCAGCACTATGCGTCAGTGTTGCCTCACTCGCAAAGAGTTTTCTCTCCCTGCTCTGACTCATCTCCTCAAAGATACTGTCACTCTATGGAAGGGGGACTTTTATACAGACACCGAGATAGAGCAAGGGAGAGATAAATATGAAGATAGAGGAGAATTTCTTAATCCACCATTTTATTGCAAGAAAAAGGTCCCTCCAGCAATTACTAGACACAGAGATTCCTAAAAAAATGTGTTCTGTTCATAAGAGGTCTCGTAATTTGAGAGATTATGGCAGTGTGCAGGAGAACCTGATCTTGTTAAGATACGAGGAGGCCGTTTGGTTCCGCTGAGCTCCTAAACTCTTTCCCCAGCAGATATATCATGCAAATTCACACACCCACATCTGTCGCCATGCTAATTGCCAAGAATTTACAGGCCAGTCGAAGGTTCTTGTTCACTAAATGTTTTGATGTGACACCCCAATTTTTTCTCTCACTCTCTCTCTGTCGCACATATAAACATGCACACAACATACACATACACACATATGCACATACACGCATGCACACACACACCTATGGACACATATGTACAAGGCACACACACACACACATGCACACACATACACACACATGCTTGTGCACACGCACACACACACATGCACACACACCCATGAACACACATGTGCAAGGCACACACGCACACACAGAGTCTTCATCCGGAGAGCACATAGCAGCCTCTACAGGTGCAATAAAAACGCTCCAATACACTTCAGTCACATCAAAACAAATTCACCTGAGCTTAAAATTATCCACAAGTGTGATCTGCACACCTCGCCATGTCCCACTGCCTGTGTGTGTGTGTGAATGTGTATGTGAGTGTGTGTGTATGTGTGTGAGTGTGTGTGTGTGTTTGTGTATATGTGTATGAGTGGGTGTGCATGTGAGTGTCTGTGCGCATTTGTTTGCATGTGTATGTGTATGTTTGCCTGTGTGTAAGCAGGTGTCTGTGTCTAAATGTGTCAGATCACACACACGTGCCAGGTGTAGAGTAAGGTGTGTAAATCTCAGGAGCAGAGAGGCCCTGACCCCAAACCCCTCTGTGCCAGCACACACCACATCAGCCCGCTGATAAGAGAGGATTTATTTGCACAGCTGTGGATCTGACCCATCCACTCCACGAGCTGCGCACAGTCTGCGTGTGCCAAGCAAATAACAGAGCAAAGAGGAGGCATAAAACACACCCGGCTCAGCTGCCCTTGTTCATTCCCAGTGCGACCTTTATGGCTGTCGCAGCAGCTCTGGAACTCTGAGGCGCTTTAACTGGCATTGCCCCAGTCAATTTAGTATGGCTACTCCAGCCTGGAAGATGCTGAAACCCAGCCAGAAACAGGGCTCAGAGAGGGAACAAGGTCCACACACACTGCTAAAAGGGCAACCCATGGGATGAGCTGCCTCAAGCCCATGATGACCTTTGCATGTTTTTACTTTTTTTTAATTAAAATTAAAATTAAACAAAATACATTGTTATAGTGGTTTATTCAATGTGGCTTACATATTGTGACCCAAATATTCTGTGACCAACTTTTCTTGTGTCACAGTGTTGGTTTAACTTTGTCTTCCACCCTAATCTCCTTTAACTTCACTGCATATGTTCTGCTAAAGCAAGCTGTATTTATTGACTTGTTTTCCCATACTCCTCTTTGTCAAACCCAAGCTGAGATATTGCTGCATCAGACTGACTGAAGAGGCCATAACACAGCAGAGTCATGTGATTCCCATGGCGACGGGCCCATGGCTCTCCACACTGCAGGTCACGTGCTGCTGGTGATGTCAGAGGAGCATGAAGTCAACATGTGAGACTGAGGACTGAGGACTGGCCTGATTTGGAGCCAACCCTTCTTCAAACACGATTACCACATTTTCCTGTGATATTGCACTAAACTGTCTCTTCTCTGTTGCTCTAGATTCGTTGCCAAGCACTGATTTTTCCTGTTACTGAAGGATACTAAAATAAGCACTCAGAAAGATACATTATGCATGCTGATGCCAAATATTGATATTACAAAATTAGCCAGTGTAATTATCACATCCTTTCATAAATAATTAAATGACAAGAAAATGGGGACAGCAACACATGCTAAAATCTCTGCTTTATAAAATATGCTATAAACTATATTAAGAACTGAATGGTCAATAATTGACTATATTGTTTTAAAAAAATCATTTTAAAAATGCAAAGTGCAACAATGTCTGTCAAGAAGAGTTTTCTCTGACTTAATAAATGATTTATAATAATTTTAATATTAAAAATTCAGTGTGTCTCAATGAGCTCAGACGGTGCAAAAGTCCGTTTTAGGAAGGGCCCAAATCTCTGGTGGAAACACATGTTGGCGTGCTGGCATGACAGTTTGGTGCCATTCTTCCAGAATGATGGCTATGCCAGGGACTAAATGAGCATGAAACAGGAACAGGAGGGTTATAATTCATTTAACCTGCTGTTCATGGACTCAGTGAAACCTGCTGCTTTTGGGGTTTGATCTCGGGAAAAGTTGCCTACAGGTAGAAAGGATTCTTGACAGAATTGTGATACTCTGTAGGGTGAGGAAGTGGATAGTTTCACAGATGTGAGACTTTGCATATCTTACAGACTCTAAAAAATAAAAAAATAATAGAAAGGCAGATAACTTTACTGCTCCAGGCACATTCACAATGAAAAAAAACTTCAGGTGTCGTTTTGAAAAATGGGAGGTAGTAATATTTTAACAAGAATCAAATTATCATGCATTCAACGACATCAAATGGGATGAGAGAGAGAAAGCGCGAGAGAGAGAGAGCTTGAGGGAGCTTTCAGATTACATCAAAAACAAAAACTTCTGCGTAAAATATTCGTCCATTAATGAAGTTCATGAGCAGGGAAAAGGGATGGCGTTCTGCATTATTAAAGCACTTTTTCTCACATTTAAAGAAATTTCATGTGCAGACATGAGCGTTTATAGCCAAAGACAGTTAATTCTTTCACCCCGCAAATGAGGGCACTCTGTAACCAGGGGAGAATTACACGCTTTATACGAGGAAAACCCTTCTCTCTTTAAGTGGCTCGTTATTGTCAGACGCTGAAACTGTGTGCAATAGGTGGCCTATTGTTCCCGTACTTATGGAATATACCAATGGCTCAACCAAACGTTCTGTCTGAATACCTCGGCAGAGCGTATCATTCTGTGTAAGTGTTCTTTGATCTCAGACTACAGAGTAGTCCTCACTGAGAGTGAGAGGCATGATGGGAAGCATAAAATCTGCATCACATGTACTCCATGA
Organism: Albula glossodonta; assembly: GCA_019788955.1. Lineage (NCBI taxonomy): Eukaryota > Metazoa > Chordata > Actinopteri > Albuliformes > Albulidae > Albula > Albula glossodonta. The sequence goes on from JAFBMS010000214.1 coordinate 269,377, forward strand.
TAAACTCTCAAACTCTGCCGGTTGAGAGATATCCAGTCATATACACTCCGTGTACAGTTTCATCCAACCACGAAAATCAGATACAATTACAGATACGATTAGTAGTTATGATTACATTTCCCATTCCATACATACACAGTACGCTGCAGTATATTACTGAGACGAGCGTCTCTCTCCTGCAGGGTTCTCTGCTGCCATGACACGCTTAGCTCCTCCACTGTTTGGTGTAGGTCTCCTGGTGGTTGTCAGCTTTGGATGCCTCGCTCCATTCTCCCTCCTCTCCCCCTATTCTCCCTCCTCTCTCCCTCCAGTCTCCCCCTATTCTCCCTCCTCTCTCCCTCCAGTCTCCCCCTCTTCTCCCTCCTCCCTCCCTCCCATTCTCCCCCATCCCCCCTTCTCCCTCCTTTCCCTCCAGTCTCCCCCTATTCTCCCTCCTCTCTCCCTCCAGTCTCCCCTATTCTCCCTCCTCTCTCCCTCCAGTCTCCCCTATTCTCCCTCCTCTCTTCATTCTCCCCCCATTCATCCCATTCTCCTTCCTCTCTCCCTCCAGTCTCCCCCTATTCTCCCTCCTCTCTCCCTCCAGTTCCCCCTATTCTCCCTCCTCTCTCCCTCCAGTCTCCCCCTATTCTCCCTCCTCTCTCTCCCTTCATTCTCCCCCTATTCTCCCTCCTCTCTCCCTCCAGTCTCCCCCTATTCTCCCTCCTCTCTCCTTCATTCTCCCCCCATTCACCCCATTCTCCCTCTTCTTTCCCTCCATTCTCCCCCCATTCTCCCCCATTCACCCCATTCTCCCTCCTCCTCTCCTCCCTCTCCCTCCATTCTCCCCCTTCACCCCCCATTCTCCCTCCATTCTCCCTCCTCTCTCCCTCCATTCTCTGACACATATGCACTCTCTCCACCCCCCATATGACCGGGGCCTGATGCTGGCACGTCTCTCTGCAGGGCCGTTGGGTTTCTCCTGCAGTCTTCTCTCAAAAACATAGGAGTGCTCATGGATTTCTGCACTGTCAGCCTTCACTGGACTCTCATTTTCCCTTTGAATGTAAAGAAAAAAGATAAAAGGAGATAAAGAGAAGCAGAATATTCTGAGTTTCTTATTCCAGCACATCTAGAGTGACATGCAATGTTTGAGCAAAGAGCACAATCATTTTTGGCAAACAGCTTCTACCGTCTACTTTCATAAACTAAATGATCCATGTTGTGGGATTACATCTGAATGTTTTCCTCTGAACCTAAACGTACTGAAATATTGTAAATATTGCTTTAGTGTAGCTAACCTGTGGAGTGATGGCCAAGCCGTGGTTAGCCAGCTTTACATGTGCCTGGTGACAGCCAGGCATGTCTCAGCAACCACAGGGGACTGGAAGATCCAAACTACAGGAGAAAATCAGTGACTGACTCAACTTTTCTGCCCTGATAAACATCTGCAGAGAGCTGATTGGCTGGGCTGTTTTGAACCACTCTACTCTTGTGCATATATTATGTCATTATAGTGTGTGGCTGGCTGATTAGTGTTCATCTCCTGACGTCTACATTCCTCTTCTTGTCTTCTACACATAAATGCCTTCATGTTGTATAAAAATGTATTCAACTGAATATCAAATTTATTTAAAAATAATAAAGTTATTCCTTTTGTTGCAGTGAAAAATACACCCATTTTAACTGACAGTGAACTTTACGTACCTTCAGCTTAAAAACTGGATTACCCAGAATTAGAGCTGAAATACCCTAATATGAAAAGTGATACAAAAATGAGCCCTTTTGAATCAGAGGAAAGAGAGATTTAATTGGCAAAATTTGTAAGATGTTGCTAAGTGGCCGAAGCGCCACGGACACACGCACACAGTGGAAAACAGCTTGTTTTTGTGCCTCCTTTTATACTCTTTCTCAGTGTGATGATTTGCTGACAATGTGCAGCCGGAATAATACTACTTTACCTTTGTGTGATATTTTTTTTGTGGAAATGCAATAAATTTAGAGCGGGATGAGGGGGGAACCGAGTGAGCCCCATCCAGAGGAGGCCCCACCTGGGTGATTTATAGAGCTGTCAGACTCAGGAGGAGTGAAAAGCTTTCTGTTCTTAGCGTGAATATGCTTTGCACTCAAGTCAGATGCCTCAGTCAGTCACTGTCAATCATAAAAACAGCACATGATACGACTGTGCAATGACAAAAAAACATGGATAATATATGGTAGTGAATGAATTCACCACACTCACAATCCACTCATTACATCATGGGGTGTGGGGTGTGGGGGGGGGTAATGTCCGGATTTTAGACTCCCACTTTCTTTTGCCTTTTTTTCTTGTCATTTTCAAAGGCTTGATCTATAGTGTTTCACTGTTATCTCTCCACTGATTAATCTTGCCTCACCCGTGAGCCCAGTTACACCTGCACCTTTCCGCAACACAGAGGGCGAGGGGGCGACACACTCAATAACTGCTTTATTACTATTATTATTATTCTATCAATGCATAATCACGATGATGCACGGGCGACACAGCACAGACATTTAAAGGTGTTATGTATGATTAATAATGATTAATGATTCATAATGGAATACGGGGCTTGTTGAAGAAGCTTCCCACTTTGCGCAATGCTGGGGAGAAGCAGCAGGACGTCAGTCATTAGACAGAATGAGCAGCATTCCCATCCTCCGTCAGCCCTGTGATTGAATTGCAAATGAAGGTTTATTTTGATTTGAAAAATGCTGCGCTATCCCCCCACCCACCCCCCACTCCAGATATTTCAGTGCTGTTGAACTTTCCTGTTCTCTGCCCTGTGAATGACAGTGGCATTCAAGTCAATATGAAAATGGCACCAGGGAAGACGGCTTTCCGGGAGAGGCCTGGGGGGGGGGGGGTGTTTGGGGGAGCCCAAGGATCATAGCGATTACAGAGAAAAGGTTAATGGAAAATCGTCTTTGCTTCTTTTGCCCGTGGCGGCTCTCTCTCTCTGCTCTCAGGTGTTATGTAACCAGGTAAATTGAAGTTTTGTCCTGAGGAGCTGCTGGAACACCTTGTCTCTGTGCGGGCCTAAAAACGCCGTAATGAGGGCCACATTTGATGGGCTGGGATATTAAAAATATGCATGCATTACCTTGATATTTTTCTTTTTATTTTAGGTTAAAAATAATGTAGCACATATGATTCGTTGAAAGCAAAATTGACTCAATCTTTTAGCAATACCCAACAAAACATAATGTACTTTCTGTAATCATTATGAATTCTAAGAGGGCTGTTGTGTACTTTTGATTCATTTCAGAGAACAAATGTCATTTTCCAAAATTGATTGTTGTTCTCTTTGATGTTTACTGGCGGTAGTGTTTTTCTACATTACAAGTTATTTTTGTTAATTAACTCCGTCTCATGTCCGTTTTTGTTTCATCCTCTTCAAATACTCAAACGTGAATTTGAACAAGATTTAGGTCAAAATGATTAAAATTACACAGCTTCATCGCCCACATTTGCAGAAATACAAGTTTTTTCTTTTAAATTACAATTAATGTTCATAATTTGCTGTGAAAATATATCTTACTTTTTAAATAAAAAAGAGAGCCAACATATCTCACACATGTGCACACACACACAAACACACACACACTCACAGGCACACACACACACACACTCTCACACACACACACACACACACGCACACACAGGTATTCTAATTCCTACCTGACGAGATGGCGTGCTTAAATCCCGTCTCACAGGGTATCATGCAGCTGTTTGCACAGGCCTGAGTCTGATGCTTTGGAAAGACGACGCGACTACAAAGCAGGGTCAAGCCGTCATGCTGAGCTTCGGTTTCTCGTCATTGCACGTGGACCGGAGATTAACGGCGCCATGGTTACATATGAAATATGAGGTGCGTCCCAGCCGTCCTCCTCCCGTCATCCGTCTGTCTGAGCTTGTGCCGCCGTTACCGCCATCACTGTGTCGCTGAAGGCAACGCTCATCCTTAAGCTTACTCTCACCTTCACAAAAACACTTTTCCAGGCTTTTATGGCCACCCCTCATTTTTCTTCATTAAAATTGTATCATATTCCTCGATTTAAAACAAGTTCAAGTCAAATTTTACTATTCCGTTAGCAGACAGTGTTGCTTATTTAAAACAAACTTAATGTTTATTTTTCATCTTATAATTGCTGTGTTTCCACAGCAGGGAGAACTGAAAAGAGGTCTTGATGTCAGTAAACTCTTGAGCCGATCACGCAGCCAGATAAGAGCGCAGTCTGAGTCTGATTAGAGTGCAGTCTGAGTCAGATTAGAGCGCAGTCTGAGTCAGATTAGAGCGCAGTCTGAGTCAGATTAGAGCGCAGTCGGAGTCAGATTAGAGCGCAGTCTGAGTCAGATTAGAGCGCAGTCGGAGTCAGATTAGAGCGCAGTCTGAGTCAGATAAGAGTGCAGTCTGAGTCTGATTAGAGCGCAGTCTGAGTCTGATTAGAGCACAGTCTGAGTCAGATAAGAGCACAGTCTGAGTCAGATTAGAGCGCAGTCTGAGTCAGATAAGAGCACAGTCTGAGTCTGATTAGAGCGCAGTCTGAGTCAGATAAGAGCGCAGTCTGAGTCTGATTAGAGCGCAGTCTGAGTCAGATTAGAGCGCAGTCTGAGTCTGATAAGAGTGCAGTCTGAGTCTGATTAGAGCGCAGTCTGAGTCAGAAAAGAGCGCAGTCTGAGTCAGATAAGAGTGCAGTCTGAGTCTGATTAGAGCACAGTCTGAGTCTGAAAAGAGCGCAGTCTGAGTCAGATAAGAGCGCAGTCTGAGTCTGATAAGAGTGCAGTCTGAGTCTGATTAGAGCGCAGTCTGAGTCAGATAAGAGCGCAGTCTGAGTCAGATAAGAGCGCAGTCTGAGTCAGATAAGAGTGCAGTCTGAGTCTGATAAGAGTGCAGTCTGAGTCTGATTAGAGCGCAGTCTGAGTCAGATAAGAGCGCAGTCTGAGTCTGATAAGAGCACAGTCTTTGACAGGTCAGTGCTGTGTGCTGAGTTCTTCCTTCCCCTGCAGTCAATGTTCTAATTAGAGCCATCTTGGCAGGCAAAGTGGTACAGAACAAGTAATTAGTCGTATTTAAAAGCTAAAAGTTGTTCCAATGTGAGGCCTCTGATCTCGGTTTCTTTCTTTCTTTGGTCCTTTGCCCATTTAAAATATTATTTTCCATTCAAACAGACATCTTCTGGAAAAAGGATTCTAGGGTACTTAATGGCAAAAATATATTTTGTATTTTGCATGCTGGTTTAACACACGTAACTGAATGATTTTTGTGAAAGAGTAGGTGCGTTGTTAATAAGCACATCAAGAAAGACAGGAATGTGATCCAGGGTGAGGGATCCGGCCCCTACAAATGACACCAAAAGTTTTAAGAGCTTCAAGGACCTCTCATTTCACAAAAAAAAAGAATGTGTGGATACATACACCACATACAGTAAGAACAGACTCACTGTAATCATGGTGCATGCCATGTTTCATAACAGAAGCACAGCAGGATACATACACCACATACAGTAAGAACAGACTCACTGTAATCATGGTGCATGTCATGTTTCATAACACAAGCATAGCAGGGGCTAGCGACCCTTGTAGCTGACATTAAATTGCTGCAGAAGAAGTGGCTAACCAGCAATTCATTGGGTTTGGTGCCAGTGGGTTTCTCTACTCGGGGTGAGTGAACAGAAGGGCTTAATTGCTGAAATGCTGGAGAATCCATTTAAGAGCAAAGCTTCCCTGATGTAGTGACGTGCTCCACCATCCTTGAGGCTATGATACAGGAAGCTCTAACATTGCATTGATACAGACTCATAAACGTTAAATGGTCAATTGATCATAAACCGTTTCTTCGACCTGATGCTTTGAACTGAGTCGGAAAACAGCCTCAGCTTCGGTTACAATTCGTACTACATTTACAATCAATCTGATGATGGACGAAAATGGAATCAACATCGACTGCTTTGGGTAAGCACATTTTATTGCATGAAATGATTCTTATATAGAAAGCACTCTGAACAGGCACTGTGGACCCTCAGGTGCTTTGTGATGTCATGGATCATTCCCTCAGGTGCTTTGTGATGTCATGGATCATTCCCTCAGGTGCTTTGTGATGTCATGGATCATTCCCTCAGGTGCTTTGTACTTTGCATGCTGAATTCACCTGTGTCTTTTCAGTATTTAACGTATTCAAGAGTGACCTAGTCTGAGAACCCAGCTGCACTCATCGTCACGGAGACAAAGCTATGATATTTTCGTGGGAGAGGGTGACAGTCTCAGCAGTGTCATGGGAAGTGTTTTCTTCTTCCTGGATTTCAAAGCCCAGCGTCCAATGAATCCCTCTGTGTCATGATTCCACTGATCCGGTCAGAGTGCTGTCACTGCAGATCTGTGTGAGAAGAGACACCACAAAATCAGCCCCCCCAGTCCTGCCTGGCACTCAGAGCCCCGCCCATCCCAAAACAGGGCACGCTCACAGAGGCGTGTTTGTGATTACTCAGTGAAACACAGAGCAGCTCAGCCCCTCCTCTGGCCCACTGGATCTGAAACAGCCAGAGGAAGCAGTGAGAGGACCTGGCTGTGATGAGTAAGAGGAGGAATCAGCAGACGTGAGGCCAGTCCGTCCAGCCAAACTCTGATGTCTTTTTCGAGGACGTCCTGTCGGTGCCACTTCCCCATCCCATAATTCCACTCTGCGAACATGAGCTGGCATGTGTGCGCCATCAGAGAGGGGCTGGTACTGGGGCCCATGCCCATTCTATATTCTGTGTGTGACCCTCTGTGGTTGGGCGCACCACACTCAGGACACTCCACAACAAGAAGGCGGCCATACCTGCACACAAAAACACACAAACACACCCACACGAGTACACACAAGTAAACACAAACACACACACACACTTACAATTACACATGCACACTAATGCGCACATATATACACTGTGATGCAGTGGCAGGGGTGGAGACTGTACCCTGTACCAGGTGGTGAGCACAGAAAAAGGACATGAAATAAAATTGGCTAAAGGCCGTAAACTTCAACAAACAATGAATGAATTTTAAATTCCAAGTAAAACCCAGCACAGCAGAAAAACAAGCTGACACTTGCAGCGCTGATGAACCTGGGCTGATTACTGTGTACTGCTCATCCTCAGGTGAGCCTGCCTGTGTGTGGGGCTGCTACTGTCCAGGGTCCTGAAGGATCCCCAGGCTGAGAGAGGGACATTTGCAGCAGCTAAATGGGGGGCGGGGGGCAGGCACCATATTTAAAAAGTGGTGTGATAAACCCTGCATACTCTGTGTTCATTTCACTACCAGGCAGTCCTTTATTGAGATGTGATGCTCTTGGCACTGCTATGGTGCCAGGCTACAGAGCACACAGCTGACAGTGTCCAGCACAGGGAGGTTAATGGGGGGGGGGGGGGGGGGGGGGTGACTGATATTCTCTCCAAAGGCAAATGGCCAGAGTGAAAATTAACTGAGAACAATTTCATCTGAATGCAGTTTGGGCGGTTAAACACTGACACTATAGTATCATACTCAATATCCCTGCATTTGAACTCTGTTGTACAATTATTATCAATATATCTCTCATTTTATTCTATATCAAACATTTTTGTTTGGCACAAAAAAAACACAATTTCACGGCTGAGAGATTGGGCAATGCAAACCTCTCTGATGATAACACAATAATAAACAATGTCTTTTCCCACCTTTTTGGGTAAATAGTAATTAACGTATGTATAATCTGGTAAGGGATGCAATTCAGTGAATTTTTGTTTTAAATGACACATTTTCTAATTCAGCCACATTAAAACCACGATGAACAGGGTTTTAAAGCATGTGTAAAAGGACAATGCAGTGTAAAGCAACATGTGTCAGTCTGAGGTGTGTACCTGGGTCAGTCTGAGGTGTGTGCCTGGGTCAGTCTGAGGTATGTACCTGGGTCAGTCTGAGGTGTGTACCTGGGTCAGTCTGTGGTGTGTACCTGGGTCAGTCTGAGGTGTGTACCTAGGTCAGTCTGAGGTGTGTGCCTGGGTCAGTCTGAGGTGTGTGCCTGGGTCAGTCTGAGGTGTGTACCTGGGTCAGTCTGAGGTGTGTGCCTGGGTCAGTCTGAGGTGTGTGCCTGGGTCAGTCTGAGGTGTGTGCCTGGGTCAGTCTGAGGTGTGTACCTGGGTCAGTCTGAGGTATGTACCTGGGTCAGTCTGAGGTGTGTACCTGGGTCAGTTTGAGGTGTGTACCTGGGTCAGTCTGAGGTGTGTACCTGGGTCAGTCTGAGGTGTGTGCCTGGGTCAGTCTGAGGTGTGTACCTGGGTCAGTCTGCTGCACCTGTGTGCCTCTGTATATCACCAGGGCTCCTATGAGCAGGCAGTTAGCTGCTGTACTCAATACACCATTTATTATCTATCATCTCTACATGATTGATGGATATCCCAGCATACACTGGGCAAGAGGCAGGGAAACACTTTGGACAGGTCACCGGTGCATCACACAGCAAGAGCAAGATAAATATCAACCCTCTCTCTCTCTCACACACACACATAACACACACATTTGCAGGCAATTTAGCAAGTTCATTCCATTTAAACATAAAATGTGTGTTGTTCATTGGGTGGAGCTGAAGAAAACCCTTTTGTCCACAGGGAAAATATGCAAACAGCACTCATTCAGAATCAAGCCTGGCTCCTGCTTTGAGGTCACAGTGCTAACCACCAAACCAGCATACCACCCTGCATTCAGTGCATATAAACGAGAGTTTAGCATCTAATTCTTTCCTGTATGGGTTGGGATTGGTGAATAAAAAGTGCATCTCGCCGTATTGAGCCACAGGCTTCGGCCCATCTATTAGATCGCTAAAGCTAAATGATCTTACAGCCACACTTACAGCACAGTTTTATTGTTTCTTTCTGTAGGAGATCCGTCTTTCTGACACATATTCTATAATGGGTTTCCATCTAAACCTGTTAGAGGGGCAAACCAAGACAAATGGAAGCGTGGCAGAGGCGTTAGTCTTTATCTGTTCTCAGTGATAACCATTTAAAAAAGTCATTATAATCTCCTGGGCAAAAGGGCCTCAATGACAGAGAAACAGCTCTGGATGCCTTGGTCCTGTTTGCGTCCCGATGGAGGAATATGTTTCATTTTTCTTAGCGTGGATATGCGCCTACGCCTCAGGATGATGAGGAAATAGTGACCCTTTTTATTGATAGTTTTTCATTGGTTTTTTGTTTGAGGGTGGGGGGAGTATATTTATGCTTTTGCAGAACAACCACTATATCCATTAAGGCAGAGTTATGCAATTTCACATAAACTGTAATATACTGTTATGACTTATTATGAAGCGTCTTATACAATGCATATTAAGTGTGATGTAGGCTTTGTCGTGTACAGACCATAGATAAGTGTTGCTTAAAATGTAATTCTACATGCATGGCTACTTTAAATTGCAGCCATAAGACTCCACCCATATCGAGTGAACTCCCATTGAAGGATCCCTTATTTAAACCAGGAAGAGTGATGGTGTCTGCATTCACACCAGACTTCACCAAACTACCCAAAGTACCCACAATTCCTTTTTACATAATTACATGATCCTTTTTACACGGAGGGCACGAGTTCAAATCTTAGCTGTGCCTCTTGACAATTTACAGCTAGCGTCCAGGGATGAGCTGGAAATAGCATGGAAAGTGTGCTTGTAGGAAACAGTGAGTTTGAAGAAGAGGGACCTCTAGCATAAGTATAGACTGGGTATCCTGGGTTCTGTTAAAGTCACTGGCTCAGTGAGTAGTGTAGAGTGCGCTGTATGGGGATCTGGGCAGTCTCAGTCTGAGTCAGGTCTGAATCTCGGTCTCAGTCTGAGTCAGGTCTGAGTCTCGGTCTCAGTCTGAGTCAGGTCTGAATCTCGGTCTCAGTCTGAGTCAGGTCTGAGTCTCGGTCTCAGTCTGAGTCAGGTCTGAATCTCGGTCTCAGTCTGAGTCAGGTCTGAGTCTCGGTCTCAGTCTGAGTCAGGTCTGAATCTCAGGCTCAGTCTGAGTCAGGTCTGAATCTCAGGCTCAGTCTGAGTCAGGTGTGAGTCTCGGTCTCAGTCTCAGTCTGAGTCAGGTCTGAATCTCGGTCTCAGTCTGAGTCAGGTCCGAATCTCGGTCTCAGTCTGAGTCAGGTCTGAATCTCAGGCTCAGTCTGAGTCAGGTCTGAGTCTCGGTCTCAGTCTGAGTCAGGTCTGAATCTCGGTCTCAGTCTGAGTCAGGTCTGAGTCTCGGTCTCAGTCTGAGTCAGGTCTGAATCTCAGGCTCAGTCTGAGTCAGGTGTGAGTCTCGGTCTCAGTCTGAGTCAGGTCTGAGTCTCGGTGTCAGTCTGAGTCAGGTCCGAATCTCGGTCTCAGTCTGAGTCAGGTCTTTGAGAATGAGAGCTACGCTGGAGCAGAAAGCCCTCAATGTGTCACCTTTACATGAGAGCCGCAGTCTTCCCCCGGCGCCGCTGCTGCAGGAGGTGGTCTCTGTATTTATTACTGAAATAAATCATTTTAAGGCCTAAACCGCCCGGCCCACTGTGGCCGTGCTGCTGTAATGAGTGCCAAACTAGAGTCAGGATCCAAAGCACAAAGCCAGGCCGTGAAACGCTCGCCTGGTGCCACAGCAACAAGAAGAAGGGGATCATGTGAGAACTGGCTACCGCTGGAGAGGATGTGGCATATTTGTGCGAGCAGGGAGAGCCAATCAAATGGGAGGTGATACCTGCAAGCTTCTGTGTGTGTGTGTGTGTGTGTGTGTGTGTGTGTGTGTGTGTGTGTGTGTGTGTGTGTGTGTGTGTGAGTGTGTGTGTGTGTGTGTGTGAGTGTGTGTGTGTGTGTGTGTGTGTGTGTGTGTGTGTGTGTGTGTGTGTGTGTGTGTGAATGAGTGTGTGTGTGTGTGTGTGTGTGTGTGAGTGAGCAAGCGAGAAAGAGAGGAGAGGAGACAGGCTGAGAGAGGGAGCGGAGAGAGAGAGGGGACAAGAAAAGAAATTGGAAAATGGATGAAGAGGGAATAGAAAAAGGAGAGGCAGAAACAGAGATGGTGAGTAAGAAGAGTGAGGGATGAGGACGGACAGAGAGAGTCCTCACAAAGGGAAGTGAGATTGGAGTGGAGAGAGACAAAGAGAAAGAAAGAGAGAGAGAGCTGATGTCACAGGAAATATGTATACTCACAAGCTGAAAAGCAACATTAGAATAATTTCTATGCCAAAACTCTTTTTCCAATTGCTTTCAAGTACCTAATTTTATCTGACCAAATTTTTGGATTTTCAAGAATCATGCGAAGCCAGAAAAATTGTCTTAAAATATCGATGAACCCTACAGTACTTGGGCAAAGAGAGTGATATTTTAGTTAAGGAATTTTGGCAGATATCAGAATAAATGCTGAAGTCTTGGGCTCTTTGTAGAAAAAGGTTCTTGACAGTGTCCATCTCATGTTGTTTGTGGAAGGTATTGTCATCTGTGAAGTGTTTGTCTGCAGTCAGACTCACTTCCCCAAATGTCCTTATAACTAAGTAGGAATCATAAAAAGTAAATCTACCTGAAACCCCAAGAAGCCGCAGTTTGACAGTTTTCAATATGTTCTCATTCCCTTGGTAACACTTTATTCTTTCAGCCTAACGGGATAAGAGGGATCTGAAGTACGATTCTGAGAGAGAGAGATGGAGCTTTCCCTCTCTCACCCTCTCACCCGCCCTCACCCTCTCACCCATCAACCCTGCCTCACTGCTTCATCAACTTCCTGCAAAACCCTCCTCCACTGAAATACTCTTCAATGTATGCAAAAATAAAAATGAATATACTTATGATTCTGACTTTAAAGTCTTGGTCTATTGTTTTGTGACCTAGAAATTAGTGATTGGGAAGTTTCATTAAATCACAAATGGGAGGAGCTACCATACAGTATCAGTGACTCAGCATTGGCTGTGGTGAGGAAGACAGTTTTTGATTGGTTAAAATAAGTCAGTCATTGACAGCTGAGTGTAGCTCCATGCTAATGGGGTTCACATTGCTTCATTTCAACCATCACTGCTATAAATGTCCCTGATATGAGATGGTGCACTTCTGAATTATATCCAGGCATGTGCTGTATGATTTTATTGCATTTATTTTATGAGGGAACAAAAATTAATTTTATGCTGCTTTCTTGGCCAAACCTCTCCAAAAAATGAACTTTACATCTCAGTGGGACTTTCCTGGAAAAAAAAAACAAATAAAAAAACAAATAAATATACAGCAGAGACGTTATTTACCACAGTTTTTATTTACCCTCCAATGTCCGAGGGCAAATACATCTGTCATTTCTGTGCCGTATTTGCAGATTTCAGCACAGTTGAATATTTTAAGGGAGTGTGCTTTGGGTTAACTGGCCTGCATGAAGGCTGCAGCGGCAGCACCCCTCCAAGGCCCTAAACCTGCGGCCTGCCAGTGGGGCAGGAATCTGATGGCAGAACAAGCGGGACACGTTGCTTGATTTTGATTGGAGGGGGTGGGGGGGGGTGGTTCCGACGGAGCATGTGCAGATCTGTTGGGGGGAGGGGGAGGGCCAGTCCTCTCAGGTCAGGGTTATGAGGTAATTAGGTCCAGCTTAATGGATAACCAGCACACAGACAGGGCCCAGTGGACCCAATCACTGCCTCAGTACAGCAGATCTGCACCTGTCTGCACAGGGAGAGGAGTTCCTCTGAGCTTACTCCTCTGCATGGTGCTGCTTGGTGAGCCACTGCATCCACAGTCACAGGGAGAGGAGTTCCTCTGAGCTTACTCCTCTGCATGGTGCTGCTCGGTGAGCCACAGCATCCACAGTCACAGGGAGAGGAGTTCCTCTGAGCTTACTCCTCTGCATGGCGCTGCTCGGTGAGCCACAGCATCCACAGTCCCTGGACCATGAGCGTCCACATGTGAATGCATACAGTTTAGCTTAAAAAAATCACACATTTCACAATATTTCAGCATATCTCCAAAGCTCATCCAGCTGATGAGGTCAGCCAGCTTCATGGTGTACCCCTCAGGTGCAGACTTACCTCCGCGATCAGCTGCTGTGGGTGATGAATTAACTGCTGAGCAGCAGGTGAGATCATCCCACCCAGCTGTTCTGCCAGAGCAGGTGAGAGAGCACTGCTCAGTTTGTTGTTCCACAGACTCAGTGGTACTGAAAGAGTTAACTGGGCTGGCTGGTGGTAATGATGGAATCTGTGCCCTGTGGAAGCAGATTGTGTTGATGTAACCCTATCCTGGCCTGGCACTCAGCTCAATCTCACTGTTTAATGACTTCCCCTTCTCTTTAATTTGTTTGTTAATTTCTGAGCGCTGTCTGGCCTCCTCTTGCCCCTCTGTTCTAAGTGGTTTGGTCTGCAACGCTGTGTATTGAGGTACTGTAATTTAAATGTTTCCTTACTTTGATTCTCTTCATATCCTCCACCCACTAAGCCTTGTTTTCTCCTCTTATTATTGGAAAGTGATCGAGAGAGAGAGAGAGAGAGAGAGAGAGAGAGAGTCATTAGAATAATTCTGGAACCAAGCAGACTTTTTCAAAAGTCACTGCTGTTGCCTAGCAACGCAAAGTAGTCTTTTCATTCCAAAGAGAGTGGCACTAATACACTGAGCTACTGAGGAAGATATGGCCTCCATATTTTACACTTTTATTCAATTGTGGTGTAAGTACAGTAAATACATCTGTGTGTTTATGTGCGTGTGCACGTGTGTGTATATACAGAGATCTATATAAAAGAGCTTGAGCTTGATATATTAAATATATGAAATTTTCAACATATTCATACAAAAAATGCTACGTTAATTTTTCATAGTTTAAAGATTCAGTAGCTAAGAATAAAGGTGCCATAGTGCGCCCTCTGGTGGCACAGAGAGGAAAGGCACATGCTCCTGCTGTAGCTGTATTAAGCCTCACCGGGGTAAATAGGGGATAAGCTGGTTAAACTCATCAGTTTCTACACTCTCCAGCAACCTCTCCTGGATGACAGGCAGTAAGACTGAGGTTTGGAGAATGAATGTTTTGGAAAATAAAGACGGTATTTTTCATGGAAAGGGGTGTTCCTCCAGGAGTCACAAACTGAAAAATGGGGAACTGCTCCACAAATGTGGCAGTTGCAGTTGAATTGAAATGTTCATAAATTATGTCACAATGAATTAACTTTATCCAGAGAGAAGAGAGGGAAAAAGAGAGTCACTATAGTACAGTATAAATTCACTGCAGCAAGTAGAGATACGACATTACATTATACAGGTACTGTAGCAGGTAGTTACTGTTTCAGGCAAAGCCACTGTTCCGGTGCTTGTAGCTGGTATTCACTGATGCAGGTAGCTCCTGTAGCAGGTATTCAGTGGAGCAGGTAGTTACTGTAGCAGGAATTTACTGTAGCAGGTAGTTACTACAGCAGGTATTCACTGGAGCAGGTATTCACTATAGTAAGTAGTTACTACAGCAGGTATTCACTGGAGCAGGTATTCACTATAGTAAGTAGTTATTGTAGCAGGTTCACTGGAGCAGTTTCAGCAGTCAGAGCTTCTGTACTGTTCAATGTTTTGCTAATCCCCGAAAAATCAAGTCCAGACTGCTACAGCACCAGGGGTCTGAGTTTCTAATTAGTGCCACATCAATCCTCCTCCTTCTCCCCAGTATCCCTCCCTCACCTCTCTCTCTCTCTCTCTCTCGCACATACACACATGCACGCATGCACGCACACACACACACACATACACACACACAGACACACACGCGCACACATCCAGCTCATCTCCTCCACAGGGGAGCTCGCTCTCCTTTCTCTGTTCTGCAAAAACAAAGACTCTCATCTTCCCCTCTTCCTCTCTCTCTCCATTCTCACTTGTCTCTCTGTCTTAAAGCCATTTCATTTTACAGTTATTAAATTGTCAAAATATGAATAACCTTTTTTCGTCCTCCCTCAGAAATCATACTTTTTTATCTGGAAGTGAAATTAGCATAATTCTCATTACACATCACACGGCTTTTCCCGTCCTTTTCCGCCTGGTCTGAGTGATGTTTGTAGAAGAATTACCCCATATGCTAAACCATCCACCACCAGCACCTTGCTTTATTTTTTTTCCGCTGATTGCAACGAGGGTTTGATTGATTGGATGGAGATTCAGGAGGTGGCGGGAATGCTGTTCTGATCCTGTCGACGTGGCGTGAACCTAATCATCCAGTTAAACAGCTTTGAGGCTGTCTAATCGGCCTCCCGCCATCTGCCGCCAGCGGGAGACGTGTGAGCGTCTCACCTGCGACGCGAGAGCACGGGCCCATGGCTCTACGGAGGCGGTGGCGACTGACGCTAGCCGATTCATTAATGAGCTGATTGGTACTTCTGCAAACAGCTATTTCAGAATGTCAGGAGGCCAAACCCCAGGAGATGGAGTTTAGCCAGATTAGCAACCAAAATAACAATATTATCACATTAGCAGAGTGCACTGAGATGATGACCAGAGCGGATGTGCATTCTGAGAGGCAAGCCATATCTTTTCAGCTGTAAAAGTGCTAGTGAGTAGTTTTATGAAAAATCTTATTAAAAAAAACAGTTGAAGCTCAGCCTGTGGTATTGATAATGGCATAGGATTGAATCCCAAAGACACGGTGCACAAGAACACTCCGAGCTCTGGCATGGGATTGGATCCCAAAGACACGGTGCACAAGAACACTCCGAGCTCTGGCATGGGATTGGATCCCAAAGACACGGTGCACAAGAACACTCCGAGCTCTGGCATGGGATTGAATCCCAAAGACACGGTGCACAAGAACACTCTGAGCTCTGGCATGGGATTGAATCCCAAAGACACGGTGCACAAGAACACTCCGAGCTCTGGCATGGGATTGAATCCCAAAGACACGGTGCACAAGAACACTCTGAGCTCTGGGAACAAAACCAGCACAAAGCTGAAATACCGACAGCATCCAAGGCAAGGAATGTTCCAGAAAGTGTACCGGTGAAGGTGCCCTGAAGCAGAGAAACTGCGTCAAACAGGTGAAACACATGGAAACACATATATTAAATATATTTAGTATGCACATGTTTAAATAAATGTTTTACATATCTAAAAGCTGTCTATGGAAAATTGGAAACTCTGGGTCTGTTTGACAGATTGAGATAGTTTTCTGCTTTGGGCTTCTCACAAAGGCAGGGATCCATGTTATCTCTGGGGGTGAAATTTACTGTGATGTTTTTTATTTAATTTTTAATTTTTTTTTTCCTAAACGAGCACAAATCGATTGCTCACAAATGAAAACAAAAAATTATTCTATATTCCGGTCTTTCAATAAACATGCACACCAGTCAAATACAGCACCGCACACTGCACACTAGTTATCGGGTCCATGCAGTTAAAATAACATAAAGACAGATAACGCCATGAAGACAACATAAAAACAAGGACATTGAGGCCCATCATTTACCCACACTTCATAGCACTTTTGTAAAGTTGAACTTTAATCTAAAGAACCCTTGCATTCTGGTTGCGAAAGTTATTGCACCCCAGACTCCTGCGCTCCGTGGATGGTTTTCTGCAGGAGATAGAGGAGAAACACAGAGGACAATGAATAGATCATGAGCATAAGCACACTCACCGCATGGCCGGAGCGGCAGGGCAGAACGGGGGGTAAAGACAGAGCAGGATCAATGAACAGGTGAACGGGCAGGTGGAGGAGGACAAGGCGATCGCCAGAAGAGGAAAACAAGTGTCTGAGAGCAGAAGACAGGTAGTGCAGCGAAAGTGAGGCAAATCTTTGACAGATAAAGGCATGAAAGAAAAAGTGGTTTGAGGACAAACGGCGGTGTATTTTTAGCTTTGTCGTAAATCCAGCAGCCCGGGGTCAGTCATGTTCCGCCTGATTCTTCCAGCATGACTGACAGTCTGCCCACACTCATTTATTACTGTAAACCATGCTCCTTTTTCACCTATTTCCTTACGGTGGAGTACACTCCTTTCACTCATTTCCTTACTTTTTACTCTTATTTATTTATCCTTTATTTACCCAGGCAGGTCACATGAGAATTCAGCTCTCTTTTGCATTAATGACCTGGGGAGTCAGCAGGGGCAGGTATTATTTACCCAATCAGATGCAGGGGTTATTTAGGTGGCCAAATGTAGACAGCCAGTTATTTTGGGAATTTGACCAGGATGCTGAGCATAACACCCCTACCCTTTCACAATGCACCATGGGATATTCAATGGCCCCTGAGAGTCAGGAACCCGGTGTACCGTCTCATCCCAAGATATTTGTGTTATTCACTGGTCACAATCCTGTTTGTCTAAAGATCAATTCAGTTTTTGTTTTTAGTGATTAAAAGGCAAAAAATTACCAGAATGAGAATGATATCTGTTTGGTCCATGATAAATGAAACACCATGCATCTGTGAAACAATATTCCCTGCTGTTGGTGGATTTGCAGATCTTGGTAAGGAGTGTCTGGGCTGGAAGGATGAAGGTTTAGACAATGACGTGGCAGGATGAGGAGGGGTTTTTCGCTCTGCTGTCCAAAATATCAAAAGAATGTTTCTGAAGTCTGGACAACACAAGGAGAATGCATCAAATCCCAACAGAGACAGAGACAGTAATGTAATGCAAACAAACTGAGCAAGGATACGAAGACAGAATATTGACAAAATATGTCACTAATCAATACACAACAGAATCAATCTTCATTTCAGTACAAAATTGCTAGTTTTCACTTATAGTAATTCCTAGTTTCATTCTCTGGAGAGTTTTCAATAAAATGTGATACTGGGCATTGATGTTCTCATGTCCTCCTGTGTGTCGTCCGTCTTTGACTGCATTTATTAGGTGTTTTGTGGGCCAGAAGGAAAAACCCTTCCACGACGTCTGTGTAAGTGTCCAGACCATTGTATGTTCAACCCTCTCTCTGACTGCAAACAGTATGCCATGCACAGCACAGACTGGGTCTTTCTTATGGCAGGCGCATCAAGCTCAGTTAATCATAATATAGCGCTCCTTACATCATTGCTGGGCTGCCATTGGCTCCTGTTTTTATAGCAATATCATCACTGTCTCTCCAAAAAAATGGCACCACAATGACTGACTTCCACGTTAAGAAGAGACACTTGGCTGTTAATGATCTTGCCCAATTTAAATACTTCAGTTTCATTATGGTAAAATTACTAAAGAATTGGAAAAAATAGCAACCGTTATGACCATCACTATATCCCCAAATAATGTATTTTGTAATACACATATAATAAAAGTGACAGTATCATATGTATGCAAATACCATATCCAATAATGCATAGTGATATATTGACTGATATGTTGCATACCGTTCTGTTTTGTGCTGGAGGGATGTATTTCCTTTGTCTTTATGATCATCTTTTCACGGGTCTGGATATCAGCGAAGCTGATTTACTGGGGGAATTTAGCTGCTCATCGTCATAACTTACTGACAGCCGTTACCATTAGCCCTGACCTCGACTGCTGGTCTGGAGGACAGCTGCCCACTGTGCCTTTATCACCAAACCTTAATTATAATGAGAACTGGGGACAAATTCATTTCAGAGCCATAAATTCACCCATTTGGGTCAGTCAGGAGTCATTAAAGGAATGGGATGTAACAGTGAAAAATGCTACTTTAATAAGATAAGAATTCATTTTAAAGGGTATTTTTCATATGACTGTAAAAGATAGGCCAGCCTTGGGAGTGAAATAGTCAAGGAAACTAAATACTCTGCTTTATTTATTTAACCCAACAATCCCTGCTGTAGAGTGACTGTCACAGAAAACACACTGGTGTGTTCAGTGCTGGAGCGTGGAGTTGATATTCTAGTCGCTACAACTGGAATATAAAATCAGAAACACAAAATGATGAATTGATGTAAGTTATGTAAGAGTTTAGTGTAGCCTATGAAATTCCAAAATCAATCACATCTTGAAAAAACATAAAAAGAATATTCTCAGTAACACATTGCTTTATGCTTTGATGGCCATTTTTTTTGCCATTTTGCCAATATAATAACCCATATGAATGAAGAAGTAAATGGGTGTGGTTCATTTCCTTCAGTGTGAATGCTTTCACAGGAGAAAAGGACCTAAACTTCACTAAGCATGGAACCAGCCATTGCACACCTATTCTGGGCAACCTCCAGGGCGATGTTTCGTTCTGCACTTAGAAGCTGAGTTAGCATTCACGCTCATAAAATGAACAAACCTTTCTGATTTCTCAAGCTTAGACCTAAACCTCTCTGGCTTAGTTGAAAACACCCTAAAGCAAACACAGCATATGTTTGGAAATCAATAAAATGCACAAGTTTGGTAAAATAAATAAAAGAGAGTAATGTTTGGTATAGAATTCGCCTCACATTAAGCACACAGCTCCACTCTGTTTTAATTCACATCATTTAGCTGGCTAAACTGGGGTAATATGTTTTTACAGAAACATGTGCTGGTATTTCTAGAATGTTCCCTTCTCACTCAGAGATGTATTATTTATGTTTCAGTCTTACTGCAATCATTATGAGGTCAGGTCTCTGAGCACACACACATACACACACACACACACACACACACACCTCCCTATATACTCCAAACATGACAGCAGACACAACAGACTACAGCAGACACACATTCTTACAGTTACTACAATCATTGCGAGGTCAGGTCTCTAAGTGCACACACACACACACACACACACATGCCTCCCTATAGCACACACACAAACATATACACACACATCTCCCTGCAGTGCACACACACGCACTCTCTCAGTTACTGCAATCATTATGAAGTCAGGTCTCTGAGCACACACACACACTCACACACACACACACACACTCACACACACACACACACACACACACACACACACACACACACACACACACAAACACACACACACACACACACACACACACACACACACACTCTCTTTCAGTTACAGAGATCATTGTGCAGTCAGCTTTCCGCAGTGCAGCCCATGAGAGAGCAGAACACAGTGTAGAGGTCCAGGAGCTGCGTCTGTAACCCAAAGCTTCATGCATTAATAATGTCTTCATGTATGTAAAGTAAGGTGTCTGGGAAAATGCATAATGAGATGAGGGGTTTGTGGGTTGTGGAACAGCAAGCAGTTGGCCTAGAAATGCCTTAGTGTTGTGCTTAAAGACGTCAGTCCGTGCTGTGCTAAGTGCGCTGTGATGGGGCGCACTGCGTCAGCACACAGGTGGTTTACCGCTCAAACGCTCGCTGTACTGTAATCTGAAAAATACGCTTTCTGGCCCGGAGCACTGCAGTCAGATCCGTGCTGTACAGAATCCATCCCCTCCATCTAACATCAGATAAACACTGCAATCTGTCTCTGAGATACCATCTCCTGAGTGCTTGTGCCAGGCATAGTTTTTTCTTCTTAAGTTGTTGTTTGTGTGTGTATTTGTGTGTGTGTGTCTGTGTGTGTGTGTCTATGTTCAAAGTGCCTCATTTTCTGTCTCTCAGACATACTTTGTGTGTTTTTTCCTCTTATTTTGTTGTTGTTGTTGTCAGTGCCTCAGGTGCAGCAGATACTTTAAAGTGGGGGTGGGGGGGGAGGGCCTCAGGGCTGAGCAGGGGTGGAGCAGGGCTGGAGCAGGGCTGGAGCAAGGCTGGTAGAGCAGGGGTAGAGCAGGGCTGGAGCAGGGCTGGAGCAGGGGTAGAGCAGGGCTGGAGCAGGGGTGGAGCAGGGGTAGAGCAGGGCTGGAGCAGGGGTAGAGCAGGGGTGGAGCAGGGGTAGAGCAGGGGTGGAGCAGGGCTGGAGCAGGGGTAGAGCAGGGCTGGAGCAGGGGTAGAGCAGGGCTGGAGCAGGGCTGGAGCAGGGGTAGAGCAGGGGTGGAGCAGGGGTAGAGCAGGGCTGGAGCAGGGCTGGAGCAGGGGTAGAGCAGGGCTGGAGCAGGGCTGGAGCAGGGGTAGAGCAGGGCTGGAGCAGGGCTGGAGCAGGGCTGGAGCAGGGGTAGAGCAGGGGTGGAGCAGGGCTGGAGCAGGGGTAGAGCAGGGCTGGAGCAGGGCTGGAGCAGGGCTGGAGCAGGGCTGGAGCAGGGCTGGAGCAGGGGTAGGCAGGGCTGGAGCAGGGCTTGAGCAGGGGTTAGAGCAGGGGTAGAGCAGGGCTGGAGCAGGGCTGGAGCAGGGGTAGAGCAGGCTGGAGCAGGGGTAGAGCAGGGCTGGAGCAGGGCTGGAGCAGGGGTAGAGCAGGGCTGGAGCAGGGGTAGAGCAGGGGTGGAGCAGGGGTAGAGTAGGGCTGGAGCAGGGCTGGAGCAGGGCGGACAGGGGTAGAGCAGGGTGGAGCAGGGGTAGAGTAGGGCTGGAGCAGGGCTGGAGCAGGGGTAGAGCAGGCTGGAGCAGGGGCAGGCAGGGGTGGAGCAGGGGGTAGTAGGGCTGGAGCAGGGCTGGAGCAGGGCTGGAGCAGGCTGGAGCAGGGTGGAGCAGGTTGAGCAGGGTAGTAGAGCAGGGCTGGAGCAGGGCTGGAGCAGGGGTAGAGCAGGGCAGGAGCAGGGCTGGAGCAGGGCTGGAGCAGGGCTGGAGCAGGGGTAGAGCAGGGGTGGAGCAGGGGTAGAGCAGGGCTGGAGCAGGGCTGGAGCAGGGCTGGAGCAGGGGTAGAGCAGGGCTGGAGCAGGGCTGGAGCGGGGGTAGAGCAGGTCAGGAGCAGGGCTGGAGCAGGGCTGCTCCTTTAGCCTGAGACTGTGACAGCATGGCGGGCCATTCACAGCCTCTCTATCACACGGGTCTTTGATGTGACTCATAAAGTTTGAATCACATGGGCAGATAGGTTGGCCGAAATGCTCTCGTCCTACATGTGCTACAATGGATGAAAGGATGCTTATGTTTTTATGTATCAAAGACTCCCATTTAATTGTCTTTCCTGTGTCATCTCTTTCTCTGAGTGCAGGAGATTACATTTGGCTGGGCTTTCTTGAAGACATCAAAGGGCCAGAGACAAAAGAGACATTCCTTAAAAGAGAAAAAGCAAAAAAAAAAAAAAAACTCTTTGCTATTATCTTGGGAAAATAAACACACAGACGTGTGGCAGATGGACTCTTGTAATTTCTTTGTTTTGTTTTGGTTGATGTTCATCACGGTTTTACTGTCATGGCCGCCCCCCGTCACATTTCATTTCCGAGGTTTTATCCGTTTTATATCTCTGAGCTCCAAATATGAGCGCGTGGCAGGTCGCGCCGGTCAGTTTCCGCTCTCAGAGTTTAAGAGTGAATACTTCCTGCATATAAAAAATTTGCAGGAAGTGGCAAATTCAAACTGTCAGCTCTAGGGCTTATTGGATTTGAAAGGAGTGAGATTTGATTTCAAACAGAAGCGGGTAACCTATACGCCTCCCCAGCTACTGGATCAAGAGGTGCAGAAAAACGTCTCCCCTGTTGGCACATTTTGCAGGGGACGCACAGCACGACTCTCAGGGAGTAGATGTGGGGGAGATGGTCCCGCTTTGGGATCTCTCTGCCTCATTGTGAGTTTGTTTGGAGAGGGTGCTCAGACAACCTGATCTGCGTTTGAGGGAACCTTAACCCTAACCCTAACCCTACCCCAAACCCAAACCCAAACCCAAACCCTAACCTCAGTCCATAGAGATCCTGGAGCCGGAGTCTGGCTTTTCACCATTCTGCTTCCTTGTTTTGGTTTGAGAGACAGACCCATTCTCGTTAAGACCTTCAGACATTTATGCATATTGTCTGGTGTTCTCATGGAACACTCTCGCCACCTCTCAGATGGATTATCTCATAGGGCTCAGCAGTCCAATGAGAATGTAGTCGCACTATATCGGCTTAGAGGTCAATTTCAAGGAAAGAAGACGAGACCCTCTAATGAGAATCTGTATTAAATCTTCTTTGCTGGGAGAGGCTTACAGTTATCAGTGTGTCAGTGCTAGCATGGGGTGATATGTCTTTATGAGTGCACTTATAGACACGAGGAAACAGCAGGAGGTCAGTAAATCCAGACAGATTGGAGCAATTATCACACATGACTGGCCATGCTTTTCATTTCCTGGTCACCTGACCACAGGGCAGGAAGTGAGGCACAGAAATGTAATTGGTTGTGTCCAAACGTCGTCATGCTAGTGTAACACTCCAAGGACGTGCAGTTAAATCAACGGTCTGAAGTCATCGCAGTGTGTCAGACTAGAGAAACCTAAAGACGTTATGGCCTTGTTTTACTAGGTCTATGAAACTCAGCCCCAGACGGCTGTTTTCAGTCTTAATCTCAGTCCTGCTGTACTTCTGTGCTGCTGAATTCGTTTCTTTTCAGAATCTGCTGAAGGCACATTGATGCATACCGCTTTTTCAGCGTTTGGCCCAACATTCACTCACATTCTGAATATTAAAGTCTCAGCTCCAGTCCCTTTGAAATGTTAAATCCAAAGGGCATATTGGCAGTGGATATGCCTTTGTTTATGGTGAACCATAGGATTTTATGTACCTGTGCATCGACCTGCGTAAAACTATAAAAAAAAATATGTCTCCATGATAAAATGACACTAACAATATTAATTTTTCTGCAGAATGTTGAAAGTGCTGACTTTTATAACACGATTCTTATGTAGAAAAAAAATCTGTACATATACATAAAAAAAAAACTTCACAGAGCTTCCTGTCTTTGAAGTCGCAAATTCCTTCAACTCTGGCAGCAGAGAGTTTCAAATTCAAACTGCACTACCCATTAAAAATATGATTTTAGGGACTGATTCATCACCCTTTCCCACTGTTGTTCCCTGATTTCACTCTTCCATAAGTCAAACTCTTATTAAAATAAAACACCATTTTTCTGTAACACACATGCTTGACTGTCTCCATTTTGACTGCTTCTCTCCTGTTGAAGTCAATGCTTTTCTATTGAAAGTGAGGTACCCCTGTAGAATGTGGTCTGCAGCTCTTGGTGAGTGTTTCTGTTTTCACACATCATGCTTACCTCTCTACTGATTCACCCCATGGCTAGTTATGGTGTGAGCTCACGCGCAGTCCGGTCATGGCGTGAGCTCACGCTCAGCCCGGTCATGGCATGAGCTCACACGCAGTCCGGTCATGGCGTGAGCTCACACGCAGTCCGGTCATGTTGTGAGCTCACATGCAGTCCGGTCATGGTGTGAGCTCACGCTCAGTCCGGTCATGGTGTGAGTTCACACGGAGTCCGGTCATGGCGTGAGCTCACATGCAGTCCGGTCATGGTGTGAGCTCACATGCAGTCCGGTCATGGTGTGAGCTCACATGCAGTCCGGTAGAGTTGTTCATACGAGTCTCTCTCCGCCTGACAGATGTCTCACATTCGTGTCCCAGCTGTGCCAAACCTGAGCTCTGGCGCTCTGTTCCGCCTGTGATGTGTGACTCTGAGTGAGCGTTTGCTGATGAAAAACAACATCTGATCGCACTTCACACAGACTGCATATTCATAACGCTTCTCCAAAGCATGAATCTTGCCCTTAGTAACATGACATAACATCCCTATGAATAATTTTGCAGAAGATGCATTCATTTTCGAAGGATAACGTGATATTTTATTGTATTTAAAATGCTGGTCTCAAATGGGGGATAACAGCTGAATTTATTTAACTTAAGAGCAACTAAATCTGACCAAAATTCCAGCATAGAGGTTCAAGAATAATTTATGAACATATTATTTCATGGTAGATGAAAAGAATTTACATAACCTCATAGAGCCTGTATGATCACATGTATTATGTATAATCTGAACATATAGTCATATGTAACAATATTGAGTATATATTTCAAAAGATTACTTATAAGCAAATACGATCACTTGCAGATATGCAGTGTAATGCACATATTGTGTAGTGCGTTGTACATAATTTAAAAACAGTTCCATTGTTTTGTCAGTATAAATAACAAACATAGCTGCCCTAAATATGACAAGAATAAATAAATAAAACAAAATCAAATTTTAATTACCCCTCACACATATTGTATTGTGTTATATGTTTATGTTATGTAATTTAACTGGGAGTTTCATGCATACATCTGACACTGCTGCTGAAAAATGCGACAAGGTTGAAAAATAAAATATGAAAATGAGCAAGGCTGATTTGTCACCAGAGGGACATGGCTTTTAACCCGTTCTTTTCTATAGATTCCCTCTGGGGAAAATAGGGTTATTCTATTCTATTCTATTCTATTCTATTCTATTCTATTCTATTCTATTCTATTCTATTCTATTCTATTCTATTCAGTATTCCACAATTCTAATTATTTCAGTAACTAGAAGATTATCATTAGAATGTCTAGTTGTTACATCATCAGTAGAATGCACAGCGGTTACATTATTAGAATGTATAGTTATCAGGATTCCGGTCACAGCAGTGAGGCCTTGTGTGATGTGTTGCTTTAATGCTTACCGTGCAGCGGTACGGCGGTACCAGCTAACTGCCACAGTCCCTCCACCCAGAACAAAGCAGGGCAGCGAGGCTTTGATGTTGCCGCTCACATCCTCCTTAAATGTCACTGACAGGTAAATTAGCTGAAGTGTCTGCTCAGGTACATCACTGACAGGTCCCCTGCTGAGGCTGGGAGCCTCACTGCCAGGCTGCGAGCCCGTAGCCGTAATCACAGGCCTCCAGCCGCACATCAGCCTGGAAGAGCGCGCGCCAACGCAAGCCGATCAGGCAAGGGCGCAGCCACAATTTTAAAGAAGATTCAGTGCTGATAGATGAGGGTGAAAGGAGACGCTCTGTGAATAATATCAGTCTCAGGGGTGGGGCTGAACTCATGGATCTGCACTGCCACCATTTACCAGCCATGGCAGATCTCTGGCCTGATTGCAGTTCATGAATTAAAGTGGCTTCAGGATGATGCTGATCCCTTATTTTGCTGCTTCATGTGAACCGGCAGAAACAACAAATGTTTCTGCAAAAATAAAAAAATTCTCCAAATGCACGTCATGGAAAATGACGTTTCAACAGTGCTCACCTAATCCGCATTAAAATGCAGTCCTTGTTGCTCCGGTATGAATGTTTCATTAAGACATCAGGGCCATCCTTAAATAACGTCCTCTTTTCTCTACAGCAAATCTGGTTTTAAAGTTACTTTCATGCCTGCTGTTTTTTGCATGGGATATATTTTCTGTAGTAGTCTCAGGTACAGTATTCATAAATTACCTCAAATTAGGAGTACTGATCTGAGATCAGGTGTCGACCTGTCTCTGTCCTGAGCTTATCCATTGTGAGCGAAAAATCACGACTGATCCAAGATCAGCTTTCCTATTGTGAGGTGCTTTATAATCACTGGTTTGACAGAACTAAGAGATCTGATCCCTTTGAAAGAGTGGCCTTCACATGTCCCTGAGCCCCACCCATGCCAGTGCAATCACCTGCGCCGACCCCTCCCTGACCTCTGAGTGGGAGAGGCACTGACAGCTGATTGGTCTGGAAGGATGCAGCTGAGAATACCGGACAAGCCCCCCTGGAAAATAACTCTCCAAATCCTTGACTGACGACAGAAACCCAATTATCTTCTTCCTCGTAAAACTTCATTTTTGTGAAACCCACAGCGATTGGCAGATTATAAATGTGGGCAGGGTCATGGCACGGTCTTACTTTCAGAGGGCGTGGCCCCCAGGGGCCTTTGGAGATCGATGACCTTCAAAACATCACTGCGGATGCAAACTAGGTGTGGTCTGGAATATTCCAATCGTGTCCGTTATAACCTGTATGTATGCAAATGTCCCCTCGTAACGTGAACTAAAGCTGTCCATCAGAGCTCTGCCGGCACCCAGGGCAAGGACAGAGCAGGGGCTGGGCCTGTATGCAAATTTTACGAGTGCACTTGAGGTGGGGCCTTCTCGCGACTGAAGCCCCTCTCTGAAGGAGAGGAGATTATGTGTTATCTGAGAGCGCAGTCACGAGCAGCGCTGTAATTTCAGCGCCTGTCAGCCTCAGGGGTCAGCGCTAACATACGAACAAATGATTTATGCCTCCTGCAAGAGCACTAAAACATAAGGGATATTTGAATACATCAATATATAGATAATATTCCAATATGAACTTTCATATACAGCTTTCATGTGCATTTGATGTAAATTGGGTTTTGTAGAAAAAGAAGCAGGTGTTAATCCTGCTGAAAAATTGGATGTGAGAAATGGAAGAGTGTGATGAACTGAGATACTGCACACGCTTTAACACCCTACCTTTCATAAGAGCATGTGTAGATGGCTGGTATCTGGAGACGCACGCGTTCCCATGGCGCTGGGGCTCATGAAGTGTTCTGCGTGAGAGTGTGTTTAAGGGCACTCGAGGCTGGGCCAGGCCCGTGGGTCAGCGACACCGCCAGCTTCTGTATCATATGACTCATTTACTACAGCGCGCATTTTCAACCAATTTTTCCACGCTGTTATGAAGCATGGAATGTAAGTTGGTTGTAAAAATGAAGATCACAAACACAATGTGCTCTAGCTTCTCATCCTGTTTATTAGCTTTGTGTTGCCTTGAGAAAAAGCGTGTGAATTTGCACGTGTGTAATTGCATGGTGGATGAGGCCCATGGGGTGTAAGTCAAAAATAACAGCGGTGCCAGTTCTGCCTCCCTGGAGGGGCGTTCATACATCATGTCTGAGGGGCTCGGAACTTTATCATAGATTATCACACAAGTAAAGGAGGGAGAGTACGAACAGACAAACTGTACATACACACACACACACACACACACACAGAGCACACACACACACACACACACACACACATACACACACACGCACACACACACACACACACACAGAGCATGCACACACACACAACACACACACACATACACACACACACACACACACACACACAGAGCACACACACACACACACACACACACACAGAGCACGCACACACACACACACACACATGCACACACACACACAGAGCACACACACACACACACATATACACACACACAGAGCACGCACACACACACACACACAGACAGAGCACGCACACACACACACACATGCACACACACACACAGATGGGTATATATACACACACATACACACATACAGATTCATTTATTGGGAAAGCAGAGAGGGTTTTCACACTTGATACACAAAAACACACACAAACACACAGACAGGGTTATTGGTAAAGCATAATAGAAGAGAGGGATTCTGACCTAAACAAAACACAAGCACACACACATACACGCATGCACACACACACACAGCACAAATGAGGTTATTGGTAAAGTGTAACAGAAGACCTGACCTCCACTGCTTAGATTTTCCCAGCTCACTGCCGGCCCTGGGGACAGGAGCACGTGTGTAGCTCAGAGGCGTGGATCTCAGACAGGCACATCGTCTTCCCCGGAACGACCCTCTGATCGCCACAGACACAGCAGATGGGGATGTCTGCTGGTTGCGCTAAATAATAGATTTTTCTTGTTTTGGGCAAATTTTAATTTTCATCTCTTATAAAGTGGCTTTCCATTTTTACTCTCAATCATGTAGACAATTAAAAGGGGGGACTCCGAAACCCGAAAAACAAGATTGGGCATGTTCTGTCTCATCCTCTGAATATTTGGTGTGACCGCTGTTCCTTGCTGCAAACCCAAAGCTTTCATCTGTTTCTGCAGAAGAGCCTTTGAAACAAAGACGACATCTGGGCACAGCTCATACAGAATACTGAGTATGACAGATCCGCTGTTTCCCTGCACTTCTGTTACATCTGCAGCCTCCACTACATGCTCTGGATCAGTTCCCTACAGTAGGAGGGAAGTAGACTCATCATCACTGTGTTTATTATTGCATTTTAAGTGTTGCAAAGTGACTTGTTTCCATAGTGACTGAGTTGTAAACACTTGGCATAACTCCCCAGGTGAGGTGAGAGAGGCAGGAACCCCCGGATGTTTCAGGTCAGGCCCGATGCACTGCTGGATGCCCTGTCGCCTCCTCGTCCTCAGGGCTGCCTGCCTCGCTGGACTGGTCCTCCTCGATTGATCCGCATGCTTGATTCCGTATGGGTCATGTGACTGTTTGACAGGGCCGGTGATGTTTGCTCACCTGGATGATTGTGGGGGGTGGGGGAAGTTTGGGTTTAGTGACACTAACTGCAGACATGATCACTGATCACTGATCACCTCCCCCTGAGAGGCAGGATCCAGGACGAGCAAACGATCACAGATTCACACATCATAACCAAGCTCTGTCAGCATGCAGTCAGCTAGGAAATCCTTGAGGAGCATTGCTGTGAGGTCTATAACTCTATTGCATTTATTTTATTTTTTATTACACTATCAACCTCTAAAATCAATACGGGGACTACACTGGAGAGCGTTTTCTCATTCATATTCATGTGCACAGTTACTACTTTATTTTTTTTACAGCAACTTAGAATGACCTCTTTCTTATCTCCTCCATTCTTCAAATGTCTCTTTCTCTATATCCGGAAAATAACAGGGGAACAAAACAAACAGTTTTTCTTGAGTTGCGGGAAATCCACGCAGGTTAACAACAGCAAGTGATGCACTGTTTGTTATCAGTGTGTTTGACAAAAGAGGAGCGAAGGCCCAGGTCTTTTTGATGGTGGGGTGCCGGCTGATTGCTGGTGTTACAGCGAGCCATGGGACTTGGGTAAGAGGCTTTTGATTCCTCATCACTGTAAACAACAAAGACCTCTCCTCCGTCGGGCACAGCTAAAAGCACAGGAAGGCACACCGTGAGCTGTTTGACGAACCACGGCTAATTTGCGCGCTAGGAAATTTGCGAGTAGAGACATGCCGCGCGGAGGATTCGCGCATGACGAAAGTTCTCCCGAGGGCTCCCATCATGTCACTGTCTTCCCCCATCTCGGGTGTCCCAGAAACTGAAGCTCAGACTGACAGAGATAGCTCGTGGCCTCGTCCTTTTGAAGCTAACCAGCAAATGCATCAGCAGTTCAGTTAATTCTCTCTAAATGTGACAGTAATTGCTGAACTTTTTTTTTTTTACTTATAATATCTTAATCCAGAAGTGACCCTCAGGCTGTCAAACTACATTTGCAGAGCCCTCAAACCTCCTTCCAAGAGCTGAGAATCTTGGGAATGAATAAGATCTGGCTTTGATGGCGGCAGCTACATTCATATTATTTCTGTTCTTATATGCAGGCAGTGGGCAAAAGAATGAAAATGCAAATTACTGTTTAAAGTTGGTCTGAATTTGTGTTTCATTTTAATTTACTACCAGTATGTTTCTGCTATAAAATACCTTTTTTATGGTAACATTGCTGTCCAGGAGCTGCTTGTAAACATGGGCCTATAACCAACCTGCTGCCTGTAATGAGTACAAAACCTGGACTGAGCAGTGGAATAATGTAATATAGTCTCATTATGTTCCTGTTTTCTACATGTTGATAAGGCTTTTTGGAGAAAGCCAAAGGAAGCCTTCAACCCACCTTGCCTGAACCCACCTGGTAAACATAGGGGTTGGGGTGGGGGGGAGGGGTAACGTCACAGCATGGTTACAGTATGGACAGCCATCTCATGGGAGTCTTTGGGTCCAGTTTTTATTCTGCATGACAGAATTACAGCCAAAGAACACAAAGTGATTTTAGGAAACCAAGTGCAGATGGTAGCTCCAGATTTCCACCTTGTTAATCTCTCAAAGAGCTGGAGGCTTCTGTCTTGAAGAATAATGTCTAATACCCCCCTAGAAAAAGTTCAAAGCTTGTATATCAGGATTTCAGAAAGGTGTGGAGTTGTTTTTTAAGGGTGAGGGTGACCCAGTTGCATCTGACACCGGGGGATGTGACAAAAAAAAACTATGAAAGGTTTTTATTCGTATAAGATCAAACAATACACATGAGCAGTGTAATGTTAGTGTATTGTTAGTGTAATGTTAGTGTAATGTTATGCATTATCATAAGGATCTCCATCAGTAGACAACACATTTTATCATACTGTAGAGATGCACTGGAAAGATGAAAAACACAAGAGTTGTCATTTATTTACGACAACAAAGGAAAGGTAAAACTAACCAGCCCAAACTCCCACATGTTACTTTATTTAATAAATGTTTTTCTCTCCCAGCGAGCTCGTTTGTCCTCAGTGCCTGCGCTGGAGGTTGCTTATGAGCTATAGTAATTAGCTAAGCCCTGTGAGGACGTTGCCTGAAAATTGCCGCCAGTCTTTGACCTCAGTAACACAATAACACAGGGGCCACGCTCGCTGCCCTTGAGCGAGACCGCCTTTATTTCCCCAGCCGCGCTGCCCTGTTTTAAAAATGTGTTCGATCGTTGCTCCTAAGGCATGGCCGAGCATGGGAAAATTCCACAGGAATTGAGTTTCATGATGAAAGAAGTCGTTTTTAAAATGTGGTGTGGAGTGATCTTTCCAGGACACGCTTCTAAAACCATTTTGTGGATCTCAGTGTCACTGTCCCTGTCTGTCCGCTGTGAAAAACTAGTGTTTGCAAGTGTTTGAGTGCGTGGATGTGTGTGTGTGCGCGTGAGTCCTAGCATCGCTCCAGTACATTTTTGAGAGGTTGTGAGTCAAGGTATAAATGTTGCTCTTCTCCTTAATTCTTCACAGTCTCAATCTAAACAGGCTTGTTTTAGCCGCCTAATGGAATTAACTAAAATCTGCTTTAGCTTTTCGTTGATTCCTTCTCACCCAACACCTCTGAATGAAGACCAGCATTCACTACCATTGTCCGCATACCTCAGCTACACTAAAGAGAAACTCAAACCGGTTGAATGCACGTTCTTGTCCTTGACTACGCTGTTAACCGTCTAACAGTAGAATTCATTGAATGACAGATGAAATGAATTTCCAGAGCATTAGCGAGGCTTCATAAATTGAGTTTTTGAATGTGATCTTCACTGCTGCCCTTGCCTGAACCCAGGGAAGCAGTTTTACAACCAGCTGTGACCTTACAAATGGCCCTGTACATCCAATTCCATCTCCATGCATGCCTTTCATTCTGTATGTCTGTCTTTATACATGGGCCTGGTGAGAAATGTGCAGTACTGACTCCACATCAGAACTTGGGGCCAGCCCACCCTTGAAGCCATTGGCTGCATGGTGCAATGGGTCGGTTCCATTGGGCTGATTGAAATGTGAGCGGCAGAAGCATGAAGGAGAATTTTCCAATACACTCATGTCACATGGTACTGAGAGAGTCCCTGCCCCCTCCTCCCTCTCTCTCTCTCTCTCTCTCTCACTCGTGGGCCCATGGTCTCTGTCCATCCCTGAGCCCATGCAGAGTAATGACGATTGTCATGATTCTGACACGCTGTGCCCCTCCTCCCTCCGCCCTCCCTCATCTTCAGGGGAAGGAGCAGTAATGTGATCACAGTGACCCCCCCCCCCCCCCCCCCACATGAGTTTAAATATTTAATCACAGGACACTTCACACTGCTCTTCTCCCCTTCCTCCATTTCCCCTTTTCAGCTCAGTGTTCCACCCTTCAAAAGACTGAGCGGGTAATCTCTGGCTGTTTCTCCGTTAAACGGGAGGGAGGAAGCAGGAAACGCCAGTTGAGCCGAGCTCAGACAACCGCCAGCGCAATCTGGGAAAAAAGATTGTAACAGACGGCGTTTTATTCCTATTCATCTGTAACCTGTGCGGCTGGAGTCAGAGGGATCACACTACTCTCACAGCACTCACTCTCACACAGGTCACGGGGTTCATTTGGCTTCCTTTAGTGGATCCCCGTCTCCTGCTGTCATCTGTTGGTCCTAAAAGGGAAAAAGGGGTGCCCCCAGCTAAAGGGGAGCCCCCAGCCAAAACCTGGGTGTTTTCAGTCTCACCATTCTAAGAAAAAGTCTGCATGTGACTCTCTGTTCATGCATCCATGTCACAACGTAGAACAGGCTCCACTCATTTTTTAAAGTGAGGATTTTTCGGCAGAAATAAATCTTGATTTACGCTCCCTGCATGAAAAGGAGCTGGTCTGAGGAACGTTCCTCTCAGTCCTTGGGTATGGCAGCACTGTGTATGCAGGCGTGAGCGTACGCACACTGATGCCCCCCAGCGGGGGCGGGGCTCTCAGGCTCATCATGCATGCAGGACGCACCACACGCCATCACCAATTACACCCTGCGCTGAACGGGACACCATGAGACTACAGCACATGCTGCTTCACATTCTCTACACAGTGTATCTCAGCTCTGTTTTACTTTAAAACGTTCTGTACCGCTCACTCTGCTCAGAGTCTTTGGCCGTGTTAACAGCACCTCGGAAAGGTTGGAGAAAGAGGGGAAAAACTTTTCTTGCCTATATGAACCGTGTGCCACGGTGTATGATTTTGCATATATTACAGACGCGACGTAGTTATGTTGATCATGATGTTACTGAACCAATGGAGGTATTTAACCTTCCCAGCTGTTTGGGGAGGCCATCTGTCACAGTCTCCAAGTATGAGGGTTTCCTCAGACAGAGTCAGGAGGCTAGAGAGTGCCTCCAGGAATCTGCTCGAGTTTGAGCGGACAGAACCATCCCAGCATCGCTCTGCACCAATAAACGTAAACAGCCATTTTCCCCGAACTTCAGGACAGGTGATAGATCAGGCACGGGCTGGTGACCCGTGCAGTTTAAAGCGTAGCTTGTGAGAACAAACAAACAATAAAGCATATTTTGGGACAAATAAATAAGGGCAGCTGTGCCCCACCTCTCTGAAGTGATTCACGGCCCTCTGAGATTCTCATTTCCATGTGTTTGAGTGCAGACGCTCTGATCCAAAGCCATTCTTATATTTCATTCAGCTTCACGGGCCCTCCGCGTGCTCGTGCTGTACACAGTCACGGCCATCGCCGGTGAAATGAAGGACAGGTGCACCTGCTGTTTAGGAGGATGTGGAACTCGGATAAAAGAAGGACTTGTGTGCAACTGGTGCATCCATGCACCAACCTTATGACACCCTTATATCAACATTATAACACTCTTACAACAACCTTATACTAACCTTACAAAAATGTGCAACATTGCAAAACTAAATCAAAAAAAAAAATCTCACATTTATTTACAGTTTAAAGTTGAAGTTTCTAAAATATTTGCAGATTATGGTCTGTAACCATGGAGAAAAAAACTCCAGTGTGTCTCTTTGTGACCTGATGTAAGTTGTCTTTTTTTACTTTAGCTGTGGTACTCTGCTGTACATAAATAAAGAACATAAAGAATATACCAATGCTAAGTGAATTTCAGGTGCAATCCTATAATTTTACACAGCTCAGTTCAGCCCCAGCAGAGGTGAGACGGGACTCTGGGCTGAAACTGTTTCAGGTTATGAAGGATTGTGGAATGACGTGGAGCAGGCCAGATGCATAACTGTCTGTTCAATGTTAAATATGCATATACATAATGCATAATGAGCTCCCTCTGTGTGTGGCCATGCCAGTCCTGTTTACTGTAAGCAGTATCAACATGGGCCTTTCCCAAGGCTCCCTGCTTATAAATGAGACAAATGAAGCAACAAAGAACATCTCAAACCACTCAAGTGTGTGTGAGTGTGTGTGTCTGTGAGCGTGCCTCTGTGTGTGTGTGTGTGTGTGTGTGTGTGTGAGCTACAAACCCAACTCCCTAACCATTACACTACACTGTAACCTGGGTCCTTAATCTTAAAAATGCATTGAGAATGCTGCAGACACTTCACCACATATTGGCTGACGAGCACCTATCAATCACTCGGCGATAGAAACATTTCGTCTGCATGCTAAAACCCGCTGGTGTCGGGACAGCGGGGGTTATTCCAGGTCTCAGCCGAAGGAAATAGCTCAGCGGAACGGATCCTGTCTGGAGGCGGATGTGGTGGTGAAACGCTGCCTCTTTCTGACTGGCACCTGACCGTTACACAGTGTTAGAGCGCCGCCATTTTACTGTGCCCATTTTTCCTGCAGGAGGAAGCTGAGACACACCGAAGCTGAAGCTGGGGGAGGGTCAGTCCTTTAATTAAATGGCAAAGCTCAAGCTGAGGAACATGCCATGTGGTGCTGCTTCACTATTGAAAAATGAGAAGTAAAAAATATAGTACTTTGCTGAATACACACACACACACACACACTCTCACACACACACACACACACATACACACACACACACACACTCTTACTCAAAAGAGTTCTGCTGATGCAGCTTCCTGTTTCTCTGAACACATTTGGGTACCTGGTGATGTTACAATAATGAGACCGGTTCTGCAGCACATCGGCCGGGGGCTTCTGCAGAACAATATTTTGGCCAAGATCCACAATCTGTCAATCAAAAGCAACCCCAGACACATCCAGGTATGTGAAGAGGTGAGTCACAGTCCTCACTGCCCACACAACCCTTACTGAAATGCTGAATATTTTAAACATATATTTTAAATATATTGTGAAGATAATTGCAATACAGCTACAATATAATGCAGTGCATTCTATTTGTGTTAGGGAATAAAAAGCTGAATTCTGATTATTATAATTATGTCAATGTGAGAATTTTTTTCAGAGCAAGGCAACACATTAAGTGGTTCACATACAATGACTGGAACACTCTTAATGATGAGAGCATTGTGGGGCATTAGAGTGAAACAGATTGAACGTGTTTGAGAAGATGCCAGTGCGAAACTGCGAGGACAGCGCTGTCAAATTAAGTCAGGGATTTCACAGGAGCTCTGAAGTCCTGAAAGCTTAATTATGAGCCGTGTGTGCGTGTTAATGATGTCCAGCACTGAAGGAAATGGAGCACATTGAGTGTCTCATACGACTGGGCTCTGCTCAGCTAATTACCAACATCATCAGCACTATATTAATAGAGCAGGGAAGTCTTTTTAAAACCAGAAAAGGTTGGCATTAGTAATCATAAGAGTACACAATGCTGTATGACCACAATCATTCGTCTCTTGTTGCTGTCTGTATCTTCGGCCTAGATACAACTAACTTTTTATTTCAACTTAAACATACAAATAAATGCAAGAATCACTCAGCGGGTTCATTTCATTATTATTTTATCTTGGTGACTTGACGTTGGGTAAACAAATTAACACTTATATTTAATTGCAAGCAATAGTTCAAAACACATTTTAATTGAATCAAGGCTTTTGCACAAATGCTTGAGTGATAAATATTATTCTGTTTTTAATGCAGCGATGTACAAATTAGCAAGATATGCTCAACAACCAGAGGTGGAGTAGGGACAGACATTCAGCCACTTCATGTCTAACAGTGGTGTTGTGCAAAGAAACCCTGTTTACTGTTAATGTTGAATCAACATGTGAGTACCTTGTTTTATCTGGAGGAATGCATTAATAGATATTACATATTAAATCAGGTGAAATCCACTTCATAAAGGGCGGATGCGATCATAAGAATAATGCTGGGATGGCTCTAAGTAACCCCTGGGTTTGGCTCTCATTTCTTTAAAGTGCAGAATGCTGGAACAAGCATGTAAATCAAGACAATAAAAGTGTCTGGAAATAATTTCTTAATTCGTTATCCTTCAAGGGCACCTTCCCTTCCCAGTGTTCTTTAGCATTTTTCTACATGTCTAATAGGGGCTGTAAATGAATTTTATGCTATCTGGAAAATGTCAACAATAATTATTAAATGAAACCTTGGGACAGCATTAGGCTGGAAGTGTTAAATATGATTCTGGTTCGAGGCTGACTGTGGGATGCTTTGCTTTAATTTTCTTTTAGGCTGTGCCAAGAAAAAACCTTTCTAGTGCTGAATATCTGAAGCAGCATTCCAATTTCTTTCATACAGATTTTTTTTGTCTTGTTTGAAGATGTTTCCTCCTGAAATACAGAACCTTCATTTTGAGAACAGAAGGAAGAGACGCCTCGTTGAAACTTTTGACAAACAAAAGAGAAACGCTGTATTACGAGTATTACACACTAGATGTTAATATAATGTTGAAATGAGAAGGTATGAAAGACATTTTGGGGTTTCTTGGAGGGCCGTTTGGCGTATACGGTGCTGCGGGCGCACAGACAGGTTTGGGATTGCTTTCCGCCCTGCTGCCCGGTGCAGATAGGCACACCTCCAAACCACATCATTCCTACACCGGCAGCCAGGGCACCCCTGCCGCTGGAGAGGATCAATTTTCATTCTGGTGCCCATACCGCTAACGGCCCCTCGATTATGTCTGTACAAATCGGGCCTGCTCTTTTGGTGGTGGGAGGGCGTTCTCAATGACATCATGATTTTGAAAGGGTGTGAATGGTGCATGCAAACTGGGGCCCGGGGTGGGGCGTGGGGGCGGGTTATGGGATATTACATATCGCATACACTGTTCCCATCTCTTTTTTCCCCCTGGAAAGTGGTACATAGAAGTCACTAGATGATGTCATAATGTAATTTGCATGTTAATTATGTCATTATGCTGTGATTTGCCCACTGATGGGCCCTCCTAATCTCTCATTGGAGGAGGGAGGGGCTCTGTGTGTATGCTGAGCTGTGTGCAGACTGGCAAGGGGCACACATCCTCATGTGCCACTGTCAGCCACACTAAGAGGTCACAACAGCATTGGATATCTGCATGTGCAGGATGGTCCAAATAAGTACCAGGACTTATTGCCAGTCACTTCTCAGAAATAAAGTCTTTACGAGTATGGAAAACTTGTTTTGCAGTGAGCACCAGTGAAAGCAGAGGTGCGCTCAAATCGCTTTGTGCTCAAATCCCGGTCAGTAAACACCTGTGATGCTCTCACTGGGAGCAAAGGTAAGGATGACAACTTCATAGGTTACAGTCTCTATGAATTTTACAGTGAAATAAAAAATGGAAAACAGATGAGTACCAGTACAATTGAGAAAAAAATACCATAGACTGCCTCTTCTTTATATTGTTAAACACGATCTTTGGAACCACAGCTTTTGAGGCTTAAATACAATCATGCATTTTGGCTCCTCGGTTTTTCCTCTGAGGTGATTATCGGTGATGTTCCAGTCTCTAACAATCACACTGGCTGTGAAGCAGTGAAATAACTAATTACCCACTTTTTGGGAAGGAGACTCATTCAGCATTGTTCTTGTAGCGCATTATGCCTCCAATTGTTTAAAAAATGAAGAATTTCTTTGCATTTCTTTCCAGTCAGTTGGGATTAACTGTTGAAAAAAATCGTGCGTTTGCACAAAGAGACAGTGATTGCTAAACTCCAGTGCCCATTGTGATGGTCCACAGGGCTTTCATCCAAGCTCAAAGGCAGATTGGTCTCTCTGGTGTGTTAAGCAGTACAGTAAGCCCTTTGAGTTATCAACTCTCTGGAATGACTGCTGGTGCATACCGGTCTGTGCCCACCTGTACAGTGGCAATGCAGCTACATTCATTTCAGTGGGACACGGCCCCGGTGGTGTGACCCGTCTAACCTGCTGCAGAAACCTGCCTCAGCAATTTGTGATTAAACCTTAAAACTTTGCTCCACTCTCTCCTCTCCAAAGTCAAAAAACCATACATTATTTAACAAACAAGCTGGGAAAATACCCGCTGGTTAATCTCTCTCTCTCTCTCTCTCTCTCTCTCTCTCTCTCTCTCTCTCTCTCTCGCTCTCTCTCTCTCTCTCTCTCTCTCTCTCTCTCTCTCTCTCTCTCTCTCTCTCTCTCTCTCTCTCTCTCTCTCTCTCTCTCTCTCTCTCTCTCTCTCTCTCTCTCTCTCTCTCTCTCTCTCTCTCTCTCTTTCTCTCTCTCTCTCTCATACATAGCCAGATAAGAGTACTTCCACGTATGCAGTATGATGTCCTGGTTTAGTTTCAGTGTGTTTGAAGAGATTCCCCTCTCCCTCTGAGATGAAACCATGAGCTGTTTTAAGAGATATAAAGTAATATTGCCTTGATGCTAATTCCTTTTTCTCATAGCCTACATGCTACTTCATGTTGTTTCTAGCGTCAATGCTAATCCCTTTCCCGTATTGTCTTAATGCTACGTTCTGGCACTTACAGCCTCAATGCTAATTCATTCTTTGGATATGTAAAAAGCACCAGCAACAGCTGTAAAATCCAGACTTCCTCTCCTTGCACTGAAACTGGAATGTGTGACTTAATTAGTCATGTTGGAAATGTATTAAATATTGCATAAAATGGTGGTGTTTTAATAAAGTATTATTAGTTTATATCATCCGTATTGCACAGTGGACTCTCCTTGGCTTTGCTGGGGTTGCCTCCTGCAGGTGTGCGAGGTGTAGGGACCGCTGTGACAGCGCCGTGCCGTTGGAGGACAAGGCAATCAATCACGCGCCTGACAGAGATAACAGAGACCCACAGCATTTATACGCTCCAGCAGGGGTCCTCAGGTCAATAACAACACACACCTCGTACAAATCTCCAATCACCGCCTCGGGCTCCTGCAATTAATTATTAAACCTGCCGGCTATGCTACCAGCTATGTTAACGGCACATCCCTATTTGCTGGGTGGAATGTGTGTGGAGAAGGTGACCAATCAGAGGAGAGAGGGGGGAAATGGGGTATCTGTCTCAGGGAAGGGGGTGAGGTATCGCGGCCATTTTGCCCCTCTAACAGGGCGATACAGCAGGTGTCCTGGGAGGGAAACGCCTGCCATAGACACACATGTGGCCCTTTGATCATCCAGAGAAAAAAGCATCACAAATTGCGACTGTGTCACCATGACCAGGTCTGTGTGACTATCAGCATATCCTCTGCTAGTAGTAAGAAAACACTGATGATAAGGCCATCTGTTTAACACCTAATAATAAGGTTCAATAACACATTAAATAAGCCTGCGGGTCAGTAACGCTGTAGAGGAGAGACTGAAAAGTTTGAGCAGTTAATTGTACAGAATTGCAGGTCAGGCCAAAGGAGGGAAAGAGAACGTCATGTTTTTGAGGGTATCGCAAATGTTCTCCATGACATCCTGCTCTCTTGGCTCAGACACCCAAGAGTGGGGAGAGAGGGAACATTAAAACATATTTATTTTTAAAAATGTGTTTTTGATGGAGCTGCAGGCTTTGCCTGTTTTTTTTGTCAGGAGGTTAAATTGGACGGCAAGAGAAATATGAGACGTGCATGCAGGTGAAGAGACGGGGCCCAGAATGAGACCCCCCAGGGAGAAAAAGGAAATTGAAATGTCATTTGGATATTAATAGAGTAATTTCTGCCTTGGCAGATGAATTCGGAGGACTGGGCAGCAGCTGAGATGGGAGACAAACAAGCGGATGTGCTGTTAGAGAGGAATAAATACAGCGACAAGCTGCTGCCTCCTCCTACCTTTTACAGCCAGATCTGCATGTCCAGCTGTTAGAGAACAGAGTTAGACATTGTGTGTGTGTGTGTGTGTGTGTGTGTGTGTGTGTGTGTGTGTGTGTGTGTGTGTGTGTGTGTGTGTGTGTGTGTGAGTGTGTGTGTGTGTGAGCGAGTGTGTGTGTGTGTGTTTGTACTCTGCTCTTTGAGTTATTTCCCTTCATTATCCAATCTTTTTCCCCAAGCTCTTAATGACTTTAACCTGCCATGATAGAGGAGGTGTGTTTTAATGTAGCAAGAGGAGAGACTGCGTGATGATGATGATGATGATGATGATGATGAATCGGACAATGACGATGATAACTGAAAGAGATCACTGAGGGCCAAAAGCAGCCTCCTCTTTTCTGAGTGCGTGTACTTACTTTGTCACTGTATTTCATTTTTACACACACGCACACACACACACACACCTACACACATACACACTCTCACACACGCATGCATACATACACATACAACAGCCTAATCTCTTCCAGGCTTCATGTATTTGCAAAATGTGAGGGTAATGTTTAGTGTTTATGGGTATATAATCAAAGATCATAATTAATTACCCTCATGTTTTCTAGTTGAAAGTGTCTGCCTATGATCTGATGTCGTTATTTCTTTTGAATACACAGTGAATTGGCATGGTTATTTGTCGCCAGTGACACTGCTGGCATTCACAGTGCTGAATAATCTGCCAGGCAATGCTGCACAGGCGTGGCTGTGAGAGGCTGTCATATTTCCCTTTATCTGCGCAGCTGGAGCAGAGGAAAGGGGCGCAGAGAGGAAGTTCTCCCTTTATCTGCGCAGCTGGAGCAGAGGAAAGGGACTCAGAGAGCGGGGATAATCCCTGATTATTTCCAGAGTCGCGGGACCTCATCTTCTCCACATTTGTTCTGCTTTTGTCGCGTTCCAAGATCATTATTTAAATGTGTGTCTCTTACATCTCTAAGGAGTTCACGGCAACGGTGGGGGGGCGGGGACTCCGTGCTCATTAAAGATGCTTTGAAGTCCCCCTCCCTCCCCCTCGCCCCACTTTTCCCCCACTTTACAGTGCTCTGTTCAGACACCTTTACCAGATTGGGGGGAGGGTGCAGGTAGGGGGTGGAGATTTGGATAATATATTCGGGAGATGTTTGTAATTCTGTGTGTGGTATTGAAATCGCAGTGCGTTAAAAGTTTCTTGGCGCTGAATAATGCATGTGACTGTCTTCGGTGTTGGCGTGGCGGTTATTGCTCTAGAGCCGATGCTGCGGTCATTACACTCTGGGCTGTTTACATTACTGTGTGGAGAATTCAGACGGACCTCTCTCCTGCATTATTGCCTTCCACTGTAAGGGTGACAACTGGCTGATGTATTTGCTGGGACTTGCCCCCCCCCACCCCCCACGGCCCCCCCACACAGCCTATTGATGGGGCCCTTGTCAGATCCGGGGGCCCCCAGATCAGCTCCTGCATAGTGCCTATGTGTATATGGCCACTGGCAGTGCCATGCCTCTGCAGGGGGGTTTGTCAGGGCCAGGGGTTGTGTTATTTTGCTTTTCCGTGGTGTACATTGCTCTTGTGTTTCTGTTGTCTGATTGGCTGCTGAGAGGATCGGAAAGTGATTAGCTGTTGAATGTAGGGGTGTA
Source organism: Albula glossodonta (assembly GCA_019788955.1). Taxonomy (NCBI): domain Eukaryota; kingdom Metazoa; phylum Chordata; class Actinopteri; order Albuliformes; family Albulidae; genus Albula; species Albula glossodonta. The sequence goes on from JAFBMS010000214.1 coordinate 311,111, forward strand.
GAGTGTTGGGTCATTGAGTGTTTGTCTGTAGAGTGTTGGATATTACAGTGCTCTAATGCACAGTGTAGGGTTGTAGAGATTACAGCTGAAGATTATCGGGCTGTTAAGTGTTTGGCTGTGTAGAGCTGGGCTGTAAAGTGTGCACAGAGTTTATGTGCTGTTTGTGGCTGGAGAGCGGATTCCTACAGCATATAATACAGTGCTGTGTAAAGCTCTACAGCAGGCTGAATTATGTCTGGAAAAATAAACATTCCTCTTTTTCATTACCTTTCCTTTGTGTCAGTCCTTCTCCCTTCCTTCATCTCACTACACCTCTTTTTCCCTCGCTTCCTCTCTCTGCCCCCCCGTGTGTACTTCTCTCTCCCTCCCTTTTTGACTGCAACGTCTCTGTTCTTTAGGCAGCCAAGATATTTTGTGTCTGTCTGTTGTGATTTTAATATTTTGAGTCTGTATTTTGCTGGACTTTCTCTTGTATTTTTAGTTTTCATTTTTCTACTTCATTTTGCTTCTTTAATGTTTCTTTTCAGGACCTGATAGCGATTAAGTTTGTTCTGAAATTTTTCCGTCCAATTTTCTGTGCATTTGTTTTTCAAATGATTATGCATTACTGTAAATATGTTTTTAGACAGAGTTGGTTGGTGATTTGGTTGTGAGGATCCCTGATGTTGATGTGCTTCTGTTCGTTAGGACTCAGTGCCTATGGGGGGTCGCTCATCAGGGCTCATTTGCCCGCGTTGCAGGTTGATCCAGCAATGTTGACAGTTAATTTATATAACATGGGCGGAAGTCTCACTCCATGGCCTTGTTTAAGGAATTCTGTTGCTTTATCATCTATTTTCACTCCAAATTTGTTTTTATGCTGATAATATCATGGTTCACCCCTAAAAATATTTCTCCTTTTAAATTTTGATGTTTTCCCTTCTCTGCGATGTGTTCCTCTCTCTTTCCTTCCCTCCCTCCCTCTCTCTCTCCGATGTGTTCCTCTGCTCCACCTCCCTAAATGATTCTCATTAATCATTTGGTCAGACGTCCCAGTCACCCTCTTTACCGGGAGAAAACTCTTTACAAAGACCTGAGGATTGCCATCGACATTTATCTACCCCCCACCCCCAGCTCCCTCTCTCTCTGTCTGCCCGTGAGCCTGCATGCATTTGTTCCATGTGCTGTGCAGGTATTTGATTTGATAATGATGCTAACATGTGTTCCATTACAGGTGTGTACAAGTCACACCTGTAATGAGAAACATATTCCGGCCTCTGGCCCTAACCACAGAACCACAAGTGTTTGCAGATTTAAATTTGTAGTCTTATTTTGTGTACACACAGACACATGCACACACGTACGTGCACACACACACACACACACAAACACACACAAATCTCCAGGTCTCAGAGGGTGGGTGTGGGAGGCAGGGGGGGCTGACTAATGAGCACACAGAGGTGAGACACATAAGGCCATAGAGAGCTGGGATGCAAGCGCACGCTCACACTCACACAGACATATGCAATACACAAATTGTGCATTCCTCCTTCATTATCTGAAATGCTTGAAACAAAGTAATTATTGTAACCCCACCCTACCAATTCAAGGAAAATACAGCCAAGAAAAACCTACAAAAAGGGTCTTGTTTACTGTTTTCCTATTAATGTTTTAATTATTTCCCTGCAATCGTGTTTATTGTGTTACTCATGCTAATTGATTGAAATTGAAGTAGGATCTTGACAGCCTTAGAAGGGCATGATCTCTTAGGCACGGCGCCAGTCTCTGTATGGAATAAAAACAGTCACCCAGTATATTATTATTACAGAAACCTGAAGTAGGGTTAAAACTGTGTATTTCCTGTAGAAACAAAGACCCACATTAGTAAAGTTTGGACTGGAGGGGGGTGGGGGGGGGGAATTCAGCTGCCATCTTTCATCTGAAGGATGTGCTGAAGGTTCTGATCACATTTCAGTAACCCCGGGAGACGACGCACCTCGCTTTCTTTCTTAAAAAGCCGGGGCTCCTTCCAGCCTGCAGTGAATGAAGGCAAAACTAATCAGAATATGAAAAATAATGCTAATGTTCCCACAATGCACTGCTCCAGTTGGCTTTCAGGTATTCCTGTAATAAGATTTAAATTCATAACCGAGGCGGGTAATGAATTTAAAGGGCACAGGCTGGCAGCCATGGGATGGTAAGCTCTTTGGCAGAGAGGGTGCGTGAGCAGTCACAGGACAGAGGAATGTAATCAGGCACGGCTGGAATGAAAGGATATAATCCTCTTTTTCAGTGTTTGATTGCAATTAAGCATTTGGAAACTACTCCACTGGAAGTTTTAGTAAATAATCAGACCTTCAGTAGAACGGAAAGAGATCTGTTGTGTTCTGCTGTATGTTTCATTGAAGCCACTCAATTCTCTCTCATGGATTTCTTTTTTCGTCACACAGTTCATCGGCTTTGCAAACACAGATGCTTGTGTACGCAATCAAGAGCATTTTTCATTGTTTCCTGTTTATGCTTCAGCTGGAGGAGAGAGCCTTAATATCCAATTATCTCCTGTAATACAAAGACATTGGCAGACATTCATACACACACACACACACACACACACACACGCACATACGCACATACATGCACACACACAATAAGGGAAAATGTCTGGTATTGGTTATTTATAAAGACATTTATAAAGAGCAGAACAAGCAAGAGGGAGTTGGAGAGAGACAGATGCAATAAGAAAAGGATGAAGGAAAAAGATGAGAGTTCACTGTGTGCTGGCCCCACACTCTGAGCAAACCTGTGTTTTGTACTCTGTGCTAACCTATGCACTGAGCTCTGTGCTAATCTGTGCTCTGTGCTTATCTGCACACTGTGCTAACCTGTGCTCTGTACTCTGCGCTAACCTGTTCTCTGTGCTAATCTGTACACTGTGCTAACCTGTGCTCTGTTGTCTGCGCTGATCTGTGATTTTCCAGGCAAGCTGTACTAAAACAGTCTTACCCACACTCTGTTCTATGTGTACTGTAAGAGGGCCGCCACAGCCACGGTCACGGTGTCTGAAAGGTGTATTTAACGGACTAGCGAGGCCCTGAGCCACCATTATCCACGGCGGGTCCTTATGGCACGAGCTCCCAAACTTTCCATTCAATGCCAAAACTCCGCACCCCGAGGCTGGAGAGCTACTCAGAAAAATAATTCACTTTTACATCAAGGCACTCCTATCCAGACCAACTTACACAGTTCATTTCACATATGATCCATTTACACAGCTGCATTTTCACTGAAGCAATCCAGGTTCTGTGCATTTCTCAAGGTTCAGCAGAATCAAACCTGCAACCTCTGAGCTACAGGCCCAGAGGCCTGTGACAGACCTCATTAGCACATTAGCGCTGTGTCATCATCTCAGTGTCATATCACATTACAATGCAGTCATTCTGCACACACTCTTATCCTCAGGGACTCACAATGCACATTCATAAGAGACTTGTAGGTATTTAATGTAACATTCATGATGAACATCTGAAACTATGAAATATATAAAAATATACTGAACTAAATATTTGTAAAATGAAGAAAGTTTTTTCCATTGTTTCCAGGAGCCACTTTCAGAGCTTCCCAGGTCCTAATGCACTCCAATTTCTGAGCCTCTGCAAGTGTGTGTCTCTGTGGGGCGTAATATGTCCATCCTCATAGCTAAATCACCCCACTCACTCATGTTCATTCATTAAGCAGCTGACATCCACACTCATTTCCAATCCATGCACTTCACACGCTCACACATTCACTCATTCACCTACCTCACAAACTCACCCCTTCATGCTCTCATTCACTCACCTCACACACTCACCCCTTCATGCTCTCATTCACTCACCTCACACACTCACCCCTTCATGCCCTCATGCGCTCACCTGTTTTTTGACTCATTATAGCTTCCTCCCAGCAAACCCATAAGGAGCTTACGCTGAGCACCACAGAGGGAAACTTTAAACTCCTCGGACAGCATATCAAAACCAGGAATGGGCTTATTGAAGGGCTCTTATTTTCTGTTTATATTCAGTTCTCTGCTGAACTAAATTTTGGACTTTTTATGTGAATTCTGAGTTTTTACTTTTTCAGATGGTCTGTCCTTCATAGAGCCATGATGTGATCAGTGCGAGAGGACTGTCATCGTATCGGATGTGTGTGTGTGTGTGTGTGTGTGTGTATGTGTCTGTGTGTGTGTGTGCACATTCTAAGTGTATGGGTTCCCCTGTGCTATGGCCAAACTCCCAGTATGGTTTCCTCAGTACCTCCACCTCACCTCCCAGTGTAACCCAGCTGGGTTACTGAATCCCTCCTACTGTACTGCAGCTGATGTGTGGAGAATTTTCTGGCACAAAATGACTGCCCTGAGCCTCCCAGTTTGGGCCTGCATGCTGGGGAAGACTGAAGTGAGCTCCCTCCCCCTTCCCCTCCCACCTCCCTGTAAAGTGCTCTGTGGACTTGGCATGAAATGTCAGGTGTCTCAGAAGCGTAATCCATCTTTATCACTATCAATTACTTAGATAGGGTGGGGCCGCGCGTCAAGTTTAAATGACATGTGGTCCCCTGGCCACCACCTGGGTGACACACTCCGGTGGTTTAAACCCCGCCCTCTTTCCTCCTGAGATCATGGCGCTGCCAGCCACATAGTTCTCCTCTTTGATGGTGAAACGTTTTGCATCCAGAAAACAATCGCGGTCTAAATATCACTGCTGTTTCAAAGGCCGCTTGCACTCACAAAGGATTCATCAGCTATAAGCATGAGGAAAACAAAAGCAACGAACAAAAGCGAATAAATAAATAATGGAAGAAGTCAATGCGCTGAGTTGATTTATCCAGAGCGGCTGCGATTGTGCGGCAGTAGATATTTAGAGGGACCGTCTGACTCGTGGTATTGTGGTGGAACAATAGCGGGAGGGATGGAAGCCGGAGTCCAATTGGTGCTTTTTTAGGGGGAGAAGAGCACTGAGGCTGTGATTAGCACGTTAGCACACTCCCTCCCGCCCCCCCGTTCCCAGGCTGCAGCTCCCTTTGTTTTTGAAAAGTGCCAGCGCAGGATGATTAGCACGTTAGCGCAGGATGATGGATGTACCCGCAGCTCGGTCCGTGCCACGGCACACCCCCCCCCCCCACCTCCACCCAAGCTCCTGCCATCTGTCACAGGGCCAATGAGGCCCCCGCTGAAGGCTTAATGTGGGTACAGATAAGATAATTGCCTTTTATCATTAAAAAAAAAAAGCAATGAGAGGAGAAGGGTGGGGCAGTGACATACAGTCATCTGTGGAGACAGTGAAAGAGAAGAGGAATGTGCCAAACGACAGCGCTGACGAATGTGTGGGGGTAGGAGTGACAGCACAGGTGGGGGAATGAGTGGCGGGATGGCAGGAGTGCCGGAGCCGAGCGCCGCGCCACAGTCACATGGTGCCAAAGCAGCGAATCCTCTTCCGGCTGCGCTCTTTCCGGCTCTTTGTGTCACCTCAAATTTATCCCATACTCTTGCTGTGGGATGTGTAACAGCGTAATGCGCTGAGTGACGTTTCAGTGCATGGCCACTGTTTCATGGTATGCCATTTTTGAATTGATAATATTTTTCTTTATTTTTAGTTCATTTTAAGTTTAGTGTATTTTCTCCATTATAGCAGCAAACGTATGTCACTCCGACCTTTCATCTTCTTTCACCTCATCACTTATCTCTTGCATTGCAAATCCTAAAACTGACTTCCTCCTTCTCATTTGAAATCCAAAAACAGAAAAACTCTCTCTTATGAAAAACCCTACAGAGAGCTACTCTCTCTCATTTAAAATGCTGAGTTACCTTCTCTCATTGAGGATTTGTACACAGAGTGATATTGCTTTGACAGAAGCAGTTTTTTATTTAAAAAATAATAATAATAATAATGGTAGACCTACCATATACTCACAACATTATTGTGTATTTAACTCATCCTTTGCTTACTGGACCAGGTGAAGGGAAGTTAAAGTTAGCGGTAATTTGGGTGAGTTGTTCCAACAGTGAAAGAGCTCTTAAACACCACTTAGGTGTATCTGAGATACCAGTCAGGTCTGAGCAGCGAGGGCCGCTGCAAACCAAGCCCAATTCTGCTCAATCTATTTCTGATTGAGGCTAATGATTAACAAACGTGCTAGCATAAAATTAGCATCCCTCGTCAGCATGTGACTCATTTCTTAAATTACCCTTAATGCACTGCCATTGTTCACGGCAGGTGATATTCATTTAAAGGGAACATCCCCTGGTTTATGTGAGCATTATTTCATATGGCACTCACAAACACTGCATCAGCCAATATGGGCCCAGTGCCACAGCACGCGAGACGTGGAAATAAAAACCCACATCACATGTATTTAATGCAGAGCGCTCGAAGGTAATGGCACCGTATTATTCTCAATTAAGTTCAACTGAATTAGCCGCTGGTGGTTGATCCTTATTAAAATTGGCAAGCTGGTTAAGTCAGGGGAGAAAAACAAGCGCAGGATCGTTATCGCTTTAAAGGGGAAACTCGGCGATCTCGTTGGGAAGACGCGGGCTGTCCCCGTTATGAAGATGGGAGCGCACCTCTTTACTGTTTGTGGAAGGCGAAGGTTTTTGGAGTGAAATGTGAGACTGAAGTGAGAGTGAACTGTAATAAGGGGAGATGGAGTGATCATCACTACTGCATGTGACAGATGTGCTTCTCTTTGAACTGAGTCGTTCTGGCAAACCCGGGTGCTTTCGGGAGCCAGAACCGAGCCTGCTTATGGCTCATAAAGGGTAATGTGCATCTTAATTGTCAACAGACTCTCAGTTCATAAAATCATAAATGCGCAGACCTCCGAGTGGGGCCAAGTCAAAATGTGCAATGACACATGAAGGACAGAAAGTTTTAGCCTCTCTGAGAACAAAAAACAGTTTTAAAGTTAGACTGCAAGCCTGGAAAGCTATTAGTGGAACTGCTGCTGAGGTGTTCTGTGACAGAGAGGGGCTGCAAAAATAAACAGTGAGTTGCATGACTATTAAACAAACCAGCAGTGACATGTTTTAGCAAAGCAGAAAAAACAGCAAAATCATCCATTCAGAAGCAACCTCCTGCCTGCTGGCAGGTCTGTCACAGGAGACTGACTGATGAGTTTCGGCACGCACAGCCATGCTCTTTCCCTGGGTTTAGCCAAACAGAGGATTCATAAAAATTCTTGCAGGGAACTTAAAACACATCTTGTAGTGCAACCATAATAATAGAATTTTGACACGATATTGACAACAGGTAGGAGGCCATTGGAACGTTTGAGTTTGTTTTACTTCAGATACATTTACAGGAAGCATTTTTCATGCCATGATGGAAGTAAAGTCTCTTAAAATTGCAAAAGAATGAAACTGAATGTGGTGCTGGAAGCGTGTCTGAGAACAAATGATTAGAGAGCCGTGCAGCTGCACAGATGCTGTGAATACTTCAATCCACAGCAAATTGACTAATTAAATAGTCACAGTAATTGCAATCAAGGGTGGAAATAATTTCTGACAATGTGTACAACATATCAGCACTTGGAAATACTTAATTCAAACAAGGCAAGGAGCTAGGAGTTCAGTTTGTGAGGGGGGTTTCATAGACATTATCTTTCAATCTTTTCTTTATGACATTTTCATTTGAAAAGAATCAATGAATCCTCTTGACTAGAAGTTGATGAGTTAAACTGCACTTGTGCTGCCGCTGGCCTGGCTTCAGGTCTATTACTCTCGCTCCTACGCTGTTGTAACCCAAAGACTAATGTGTTGGATGGTGTCTACTTTCATTATATACAGTACACATGTTGTCACACACAAAACACATGAAGCCTTGTTATTGTAGAGTGCTATAATCTTAAAATCCCACGTCTGGGGCTTTTAAAATTGTTGTCATTTTCTAAACAAAGGCACAGCAAGCAGCAGCAAATGACATCTTTGAAATTAAATTGTATAAAAATCAGAAGAAACATGAAAAACATCCCCTGTGCCTGCAGGGCCCATCGGCAGGGCCCATCGGCAGGGACCATCGGTAGGGCCTATCGGCAGGTCCCATCGGCAGGGCCCATCGGCAAGGGCCATCGGCAGGGGCCATCGGCAGGGGCCATCGGTAGGGCCCATCGGCAAGGGCCATCGGCAGGGCCCATCGGCAGGGCCCATCGGCAAGGGCCATCGGCAGGAAGCCCTGCATAGATAAGCCATGTTAATATGCATATGCAGCTGCAGAATTATTTTCCCATAAGAGGATGTGATGCGTTTCTCTGTCCTGTAGGATGGTGTGATATCCAGAGTGGGCCTGTTTATCTCCCAGAACAGAGACATCTGCACGCCAGCAGGATGACAGGGAGCGCATCTCTGAGCGCCGTGCTGCAAGTCTCACAGGCTACGAGACTGACAGTGAAAAAGCTTCATAACGGATCATCTGCTTAAGCTCGTTTAACACAGAGAACAGATTCAGCTCTCTCCGGGCCTGTCCAAGCCCTGCTGCCGTGTTTACATACGAGGAGGCTCAGACCAGCGCAGTACTGACCCACAGCTCTCAAGCCAAAGCAGTGCTGACTGACAGCTATCAGGCCGGTGCAATACTGACCTATAGCTTGCATGCCAGTACAGTACTGACCAACATCTATCAGGCCAGCAAAGTACTGACCAACTCTCAGGTCATTCTTTCAAACAATAACCAATTGGTTATGAAATCCCCACTGATTCATTTTCAGTGGCATTCACAGTCCTAAAAGTTAAATCTATCTATTTTGTAACGTATTCCTGTGGAAGGTCTGGTCTAGCACTGCAGAGTTCAGTATAATATGTGAGCATGATTAAGCCTTTTGTGCTCTGTGACAGGAGAGGGTGGAGGGGTCTGTTCACAAATGCAGATTATTTTTGTAAATGAGACAATGAAGCAATAGAACCTACAAAGTAAACCTACAGGAAAAATTCCAGAATTTCAAAGGGACAAGGAAATGGGAACATAAGTCACAATGCACTCAGGGCAGAATTAGGCAAATATCCACTCTTATATGACATGCAAAAAAGGGCAATCAAATTCTGGCTCCATTTAACAAATAGTCACCCAGCAAAGCCCAGCTCTGCTAAGCAATGAGCCAAGAGAAGACTCCTCTCAGCGAGGTGGGCCTGGGGCATCCTGGGAACAGTGAAACAACATCACAACAAATCAGAGTCAAGCACATTATACAACACAAACTAAATTACACTGCCCATTGGGACACAAACAACAAAATGACATGCTATCTGGGGCCATAAAAAGGGAATACTCTATCAGACTATCTGCCCATGGTATAAACAAACAATAATAATGACTGATGGCCTACTATTTATACAGCACTTTTCACAAAGGAAAGAGCCAAGCACAGCGGCCATTTTGTGCCAAAACTCTTGCCCATAAGCTGCAGTGGGGAGGGAAGATATTACTCAGCAAATTAAACTTGGGCATAGTTAGGTGGAGGGTTGAGAGGGCCAAGATCGAAAATTTTCCAGGACACCACGGAAATGCCTATCGTTGTAGGTGACTGTTCTTAACATCACAAAACCTTGGTATAACTTCTGATCAAAAAGATGGCCTCTCCTACAGCACAGTGTCCCCATCAGCGCGTTGAGGTGTCCCAAGGAAAGACTGGCCCCTCCTGGCCTATCAAAACCACTTACAGCAGCAATTTCATTTTCTGGGGTGGTCTCTGATCAAGGAACTAAGTAGCAATTCTCCCTGCATGGCTGAAGCCATTCAGGAGAGACATGTCATTGAGTGTTATAGCTGTTCATTACAGGGTACACTGTGTTATAGCTGTTCATTACAGGGTACAGTGTGTTATAGATGTTCATTACATGGTACACCATGTTATAGCTGTTCATTACAGGGTACAGTGTGTTATAGCTGTTCATTACAGGGTACACTGTGTTATAGCTGTTCATTACAGGGTACAGTGTGTTATAGCTGTTCATTATAGGGTACAGTGTGTTATAGCTGTTCATTATAGGGTACAGTGTGTTATAGATGTTCATTACATGGTACAGTGTGTTATAGCTGTTAATTATAGGGTACAGTGTGTTACAGCTGTTTATTACAGGGTACAGTGTGTTATAACTGTTTATTACAGGGTAAATGGAGCTATAGCTGCTGTTCACAGCTGTTGTTAGCCTTACTCAGTGTATAGTGGTGACAGAAAGCACAGCCTGGTCCCACAGAGGTAATGCTTTCCCTGCCTGGGGACCGCAGATGAAAATTAGCTCTGAAGCAAAAGCTGGCAGTTATGATGGGTATGATCCCTGATAAATAAAATAATAAAATACAGCAGACAGACCAGGTTGTTCTCACTCTGTCAGTGTTGAAGACAGAGCTGAATTTCACAACAAAATGTGAAAAATCCAAAACTCTGTGAGCACCTCAGATAGTTAGACAGGCTACTTTTTTACTTGAGAGACTGGAGGCCCCGAAAAGACGTTGTAGATCAGTACGGTTCCACTTGTGGGACAGAATGAGACAGAACTACTACTGCCACAATGGTAACTACTACTGCTACTAGTACTAATAATAATAATAATAGAATCTCCAGCGAAATTTCTTCTTTTTCAATGCAATATTTCTCTCGTTCCAGCTTGTTATTTTACAATATGCTTTGGCAACATAAGTATGTTCTTGTACTGCCAATAAAGCTATTTTATATTTGAATTTGACAAGAACAGAGGAAAGTGAGAGAGAGAGAGAGAGAGAGAGAGAGATAGGGGGCAGAGACAGAAAATGAGAGGCAATAAAAGAGAGAATAAAACAAGAAAGGAAAGCATGGCTCCTACCAATTACCCTGGCTCGATTAGCTAATTCACCAGATACGCTAGCGCTGTTCCTCTCATAGATTAGGCCTCAGTGAGATGTGTCATCAGCAGGCAGGCACCAACACAGAATGAGGCTGTCACTCATGAGCCTCTGGAGTGATGTAGCTAAATTAGGCTAATTAAAGCATTAAGAGCAAAAGATGGCATAAAAATCCACAAATACACACAGCCCTGACTGAAGCAACGATGAGAGAGAGTCTAACAGACCAGGCAGGCCGTTATCACAGAAGGGAGCAAGATGGGGAGGCAGAGAGGGAAAAGTACACAGAGAAAGATGAAGAGGAGAGATAAAAGTTTGTCAAGCATGATTTAGCCCTCTTGTTTTATTGCTAATAATATTTTTTTATATTAGTTCATTTGTTTTATTTTTTGAAGGTTTGGCAAGTGGTGCATCTGAGACCATTTTTCTCCCCAGAGCGGAGGGGTTTCTCACCCGAGGGCAGCACACGGGGCAAAAGCGCTTCGCTGAAGTGTAAACGTCGTAGAGCTTCGCCTCGCCACAGCCCCAGCGCGAGCAGGAGACGCTGCCATTTGTTTGCCGTCGTGTTTTACATCTGGGGGAAGCGATGCTTCATGATTACAGATCAAACATGTTAAAACGTTCCAGGGGGGAGGTGGGGGGGGGTTCTGGCAGTTCGGAATTTGCACTTTCTTCCGCTTAGTGAACAGACGTTGGAGAGTGTTCCTCGGAGCGCGGCACATCGCTCTTCGTTTTGCCGCCTCTGATCACGGTGTTCCCCGGCCCCCTGGGGAAGGAGCAGAGAGGACTTTAAAGGGACGCGGACAGCGCTTGGCTGTACATAACTAAGGGCTTCAACAGACCGAAGCCTTCACTGAAATATCGAGTTCAGCCACACAGTGACATACAGGGTCTTTGCTGAAGACATTACAAGGTGTGTAATGCCACCTTGTAATATCTTCAAAAAACACCAAAAATGTGTACTCTACAGTGGGTAGCACTCAGGGCTTCTAACCCATAATGCGCTGTGTGACAGTAGAGCGACAGTACAGAAAGATCTAGATGAATCACACTGAATGCAGGAAGGAAGCTCCCCCTTTAAATATACAATAGCGTCCTGAGTAGGCCCCGCCGTTCCATTTGAGAAACACTGCTGTAAGTGGTAATGCAGAGCTAACCAAGTTGGGATAAGCTGTGCTAATATTTGTCTGGGGGTGGGATAAGCTGTGCTGGCTTTGTATTTTGTGATGCTGTCCAAACAAGAGCACAGAACCCCTATGGCAAACACAGAGGCCCGTGGCTGAATGAGTTCCAGAACCAGAGATTTGGGTCCGGTTCAGCCAGGGATGCTGAACTAGGCCATGCAGTCAAGGTAACGATGCTCCTGTTTAGGACATGTTTATGAGCAAACTTACACATTTGCCTGGAGAGCTGTCTTCCAGAATTCATGACTCCTGCACACTCTGGAGTTTTACATTTGCATTCATAATATTATAGCCTAATATATCCTCCTCCTCTCTCAGTCTGCATACCTCTGTGTGCTCTGAGATATGAGGTATTTGCACTGATTAAATTACACAAGGAAGGGCAATGAAGAATGCTAAAGCTAGTAGTTTTGCTTCCACAGGAAACGCCATTCCAGTCCTTCTCCCTTTCTCTCTCTCTCTTTCACACACACACACACACACGAGCACACACACACATGTCATTACTGTCTGCATATGAAAAATGTTTAATAAATAAAGACTGTGTCCTTCCATTTATCACAGTGCAGCCGCGAGCCAGAGATGACGGCATCCAGGAGCACAAGACGGACGAGTGGATTCATCAAAGCGATCGATTCCGTGTGTGACAGACCGAGCCGGCTTCACCTGGCCTGCTTGTGCTATCGCCACGGCGACCCGCGCACGGCTAATGGTCGCACTATCCCTCCTTCCTGCACGGACCATGACAGGCAAACACAAGCATCATTAGCCTCTGATAACAATGTCAGGCTCATGTTCCCTGGTTAGCCAATCAGATAAAAGGGATGCAGGCAGGAGCCACCCATTAGAACTGACTTCTCCAACTACTTTTCATTAAACAACCGAAAACAACAAAACTAATCAGGCAAACATTATATAATTTTCCACATTTAAACAAAGAAGGAATTGAGGAATATTTATGCTTTAAAAATGACCATGATGTATATGATATACAAAAAATAAGAATACAAAGGAAATCTTCAAAATGAATTAATTTCACACTTGTAGAGGACATCTGAGTTGGTTACTGAGGTTAACCATGTTTTTGGGGTTTAAAATGCTAACTGTGATTACTGCATGGTAATTCTACATATTGAATAAAGTGTGTCCATTGACGTCCAAACCTTTAATTGAATGCTGACAAGATAAGACAGTTCACATTTACTGCGTGAAGCTGCAAAACAGATTTGAGGTTATAGAAACTGAGTACATGGAAAGAACCGAGATGTATCCCAGGTGACGGGAATCTCAAAAGACAAGGCATGACTAATCAATACTGACAGGGCATGTTGATGCAGTCAAGGCTGTGATAACGGGAGCAGAGTCCCTTTGCCTTCATCCCGTCCACGGGAACAAGGCCGCGCCCTAACCCCTCTGAAACAGCTCGGTCTGGCAAAGACAGAAAGAGCCAGGCTTGATCTCTCAACAGCACAGACAGCCGTCTGGCAGAGTAAAAAGATCAGCTTCTGTTTCTCTCCTAAAATAAGAGGTGCATTTCTGCCCAGCCTTAACACACACACACATCACATAGCTTCAGCATCTTTTAAATTCAATATCTCACCCGACAATGAAGAAAACAGGAATCCAGTACACATACAAAAGCTAAATGTGATCATAATAAATCCATCACGATACTCACATCCATGCCTATACATTTTGCCAATTTAATCATCTGACATGCAAACTAAAACAGACATTAAACAAAATAACAAGCAGCGAGGCTGAGTGTAATTAAGAAAGCCATTTATGTGCATTCATGAACACGTGTACGCTGACGGTGAGAGATTCCCCACTCACAGGCTGAAGGCTTCATGGGACTGAAAGCCCTCGTTGAGAGCATGCCCTGCCATAACTCACCTCCTTCCAGACACTGCAGTTAGCATCAGCAGCTTACTAATGCCAGAATATGGATAACAGTGTAGTTAGTATCTGTAAAAGGCTTAAAAAACAACTGAGTAAAATCAATCATTTATTTTAAAAACACAAACACATACAAGTAGCAGTCCTTCCATCTCTCTGTTCTCCTACTGCCACTTTTAAAGGCTTCACTACTAATGACACCTGACTTCACTCAGTCAGGTGTTGCCAATTTCTTTATTGGGTACAATTAATCAATGGAAAAACTTTAGGGAAGGGCCACTCCTTCACAGTATCCTCATTCACTGAGCAGTCTGTTTTTATGTCAAGGTCAAAAAGTGATGGATTTCCAAGGAGGAGGGACCACAAAACAAATCAGTCAGGTCCTCACACATTTCTTGCTGTCAAATGATCATTGCGTTCAAGGAAAATTAAAATAAATGTAAAAAAAAAAAACAAGATTCTAACCATTATAATACCTTACTTTGCCAGCAGGCTACCTCTTACTCATACATGTCATGCCAATGCAGCGTAATCCTCTGAAACACACGCACAATGGAGCCGGCTCTGGGGTGTGAAACATTCATTTGCATGCCAGCAAGGCTCATCCCTTTAACTCTCAGTGTTCTGGTTCTCAATGGACCCTGGAGCGGTGTTTAACTCACAGTGTTCTGGTTCTGAATGGACCCTGGAGCGGTGTTTAACTCTCAGTGTTCTGGTTCTGAATGGACCCTGGAGCGGTGTTTAACTCTCAGTGTTCTGGTTCTGAATGGACCCTGGAGCGGTGTTTAACTCTCAGTGTTCTGGTTCTGAATGGACTCTGGAGCGGTGTAAATGAGCAGCGTTTTCTGCAGAGCAGCGCCGGTTCCGTTGATTAAAAGTAGTGCTGCGTGTGTTCAGACCAGTGTTAAGTGTATGCATTTGCAGACAGACCTGATGCATGGAGACTCAGCACACTGTGTTGCATGACTGTTTGCCTGAGCTGAAAGAGGCCCATTACTTATAATAATGACCTTGTTCTAATAAAGCATTTTGTAATTGGAACCTTCTCCTCTGCAGGCAAATGAATAGTCTGGCAGTTCTTGCATACCGTAACACTTGATGGAAGTGATCCTTCATCCCTGTTTCTTTATGTGCCGAGGGTTTTAATCTAATGTGGGATGGTTAATTTTTATTGGGTCCCTGTGGTAGTAATTAACTGGAATCGCCATGGTGACTGCTTGATGTTATTATTATAATGTGAGCCATCTATAATTGAGGAGAGGGCCGAACCAATCCCCTTTGGCATGAAAGGGTAATCACAGAACCCTTGGATTGGGCGTCAAAGGGGGGAGAACAGGAAGTAAATACACACACGCCTCCTCTCCACATGCATGTGACCTTTGCTGTTATAGCCTGACATCCCTCCTGACACAGTAGCCCGGGCAACAGCAACGACTGCAACATAGCAACATGCCACCCAACAGAAAGACAGATCCAAACATGTGAAACGATGCAAATGAATTTTATTCAGTACCAGATACAAAGTTACTCGGCAGTAACGTGTACACTTATTACTGAAGACCCACGGCAGAATGTGCCACCTGTTGAGTAGCTGCTTACATGAGCGTGTAATGGGTGTGAAGCAGTAAGTGACCAGTGGTTGATTCATGAAGCACGTCACCGGAAAGGGGCCAGTATTCCAACAGGGAGGAGCAAGTGTGTCTGTTTGAAGTCATTGTAGTATTTATTTATTTCGTTAACAGTACGACTAATTACAATAATGATGCATGAACTGAAATAGTTATCTATGTGGAATCATGTGTGAGTGTGCTGGCGGTTGCCATGGGACCAGGTGAGCAGCTATGCGACAGGAGCTCTCAGGTGGCGTGGTCACTGTATGAAGCTTCCAGCCTAAAGTACATTGTGCACCACCTTCACAGTGTCCGTGCCATTTCCACCCTGCTCTGGGTAAGGTCTGTGTCCACCTCGCACCAACACAATGTTCCTGTAATTTCCAAATGTTTCTTTTTTCCCCCTCACTGCACAGAAATGTGTTATTTTCAGAGGAGTCAGAAATACGGTCCCTCTGAAGGACGGAGTGATATAGAGAGAAAGACACTCACCCCTCCCCTTCTCTCCCTTTCTTCAATCAGCCAGCTTCTGATTGCTTTGAGATTACAGGAGCACAATTCTGCCATAACTCACTGTCCTTAAAGTTTCTGCTTCACAAACATACTTTTATATCCCACAGCAGAAACCTTTACACCAGGGATAAAGTGCATACCCTCTCTCTCTCTCACTCTCTCTCTCACTCTCTCTCTCACACTCTCCTCTCTCTCTCACTCTCTCTCCCTCCATCTCTCTCTAACTCTCTCTCTCTCGCTATGAGTTTCAACTGGAAGGAGGAACTTGTGTCTGCCAAGGGGAGTGGCCGGGATCTATGAGGGGGAGGGCCCTGAGTCTGAGAGGGGGAGGAGTTTTATCCTGTAAGATGGGAGGAGCCTGGGTCTGAGAGGGTGAGGGGCTTTACCCTGTAAGATGGGAGGAGCCTGGGTCTGAGAGGGGGAGGGGCTTTACCCTGTAAGATGGGAGGGGCCTGAGTCTGAGAGGGGGAGGAGTTTTATCCTGTAAGATGGGAGAAGCCTGGGTCTGAGAGGAGGAGGGGCTTTACCCTGTAAGATGGGAGGGGCCTGAGTCTGAGAGGGGGATGAGCTTTATCCTGTAAGATGGGAGAAGCCTGGGTCTGAGAGGAGGAGGGGCTTTACCCTGTAAGATGGGAGGGGCCTGAGTCTGAGAGGGGGATGAGCTTTATCCTGTAAGATGGGAGGAGCTTGGGTCTGTGACATGGGTGCACTAGCCTGCACCATGCTACAAACACAAAAGCTCTCTCTTTCCCTCCTTCCTCTTTCTCTGTCTTCACACAGCACCATAGGTAGCACAGACCTAATTGAGAAACATTCAATTAGACAATTAGAAACAAGTGAGAAACAAACTACAACATGAATGACAGACCGTGTCAATGTTCATGTCCCACCAGCGTGGGGTAGAGTGGAGACTGGCTCCCATGGCCGCGGTCTCTGCCTGCACGTCTGAGGGAAAGGGACGGCCAGACAGCTCCTGCTGTAAGCATTGCATCAGCCGCGCTGCTCATTAACTTTGGGACTGAGGGCCCTTATTTAGCTCCTTCAGATGCTGGGATTCGAGGAGGAGTTGTGTGTGAGTGTGTGTTTGTGCATGAGTGTGTGTGTGTGTGTGTGTGCGTATGTTTGTGTGTGAGCATGTGTTTGTGTGTGAGTGTGTGTGTGTGTGTGTGCGTATGTTTGTGTGTGAGTGTGTGTTTGTGTGTGAGTATGTGTGTGTGCGTGTGTGAGCATGTGTGTGTGCGTGTGTGTGTATGTGTGTCTGCACGAGCATTTGTGTATGTGTGTGCATGTGTGTGTGTGTGTGCGTGTGGCTGTGTGTGTGTGTGAGTGTGTGTTTGTGTGTGCATGTTTTCTGTTTGGAAGAATGAGGTACTTGTCATTCCCTTTTCCTCTTCTCTTCATTCCACTTATACATTTTTCTTTATTGTCGATGCATGCAATTATTCTGTACAAATGTAAATCAATCACTAAATCCTACAGCATAATTTCATGAACCCATGTTCAGCATGTAATAACGTGACTAATATTGTACAATACTCTTTGCAAATATAACTCCTGTGATTTGTGTAATTTTGACTGTTAATATGTTAATATTGTCTCATGTTTATGTTAATGACATGCTAATAACAGTATATTGGTTTTGTGTCTCAGATATGAATTGAATTATGTACTCTGACATTTACTGTAATTTTGTATGAATCAATTAATAATCAGAGACAGCTATGTCAGGCATACAGTTTTATGCATTGTGAATATATGTTCATGATCACGATAGAAGAACAGAAAGCTAAACATATTTTCATACTCTGGTTGCTGGACATTCCATTCCTCCCCTCCCATCCCTCTCTTTCTTGCGCTCGCTGACATCCTCACTGGCCTCTCTCCTGCCAGTGTAGATTGCTTTTCCTGGTGGAACCGCTTCAAAAGAAACCCCCCCTCCCCCGCTCCCTGTCTGCGAGCCCCCTGGCCGTACTGAGAGATGAGGGCGGCTGCCGTCATGTGTGTTCGCCCCTCCCCTCCCCGTCCCGCAAAGCAGAGCGAAGCGTGTGCAGGTAAGCCCCTGGCCCCCCAGCCTTTAGAATATCCCTCAGAGCCCTGCTCCTCCCAAATTCAGTCAGTACACACTGCAGGGTCACGCTCCGCAACTACACACATCACACAGGCAACCTGGGGCGCTCCTCTCTCCCGCTGCCTCTCCTCCTCCCCTGCTTTCACTCCCTGTCAGAGCAGAGCAGCAGAGTGCCCACCTCACACTGGGCGAAAAGACAGTCTAACTTTCCCAGACTCCAGAAGAAAACGGGCTGAATCAAACACATGAAACTACACAATGGCAAGAAAGGGCTGTCCAGTCCATCTAGGCTGGTAAGCCTACAGTCTTCAGAGCATCCAGCTCTTTGTTAAAGCTGGGCAACACAAGGGCCTCTATTGCCTGTTACCAAAGGAAGCCATTCCATACACAGACACGCAGCACTTCCTGTTACGCTTTACAGGTGTGGAGGATTGTGCAGTGATGTCACTGGTTCATGCGGAAGAAGGGGATCCCTCCGTGCTGGTAATGTACAGGGGATGAGCTCTGATAATGAATATGTGCATCAAGTCTCACCAGTTGTGAGACTGTCACCGGCTCTAGACTGCAGTGCTATACTCACCCATTCCGCGAGGGTGACGGGGCCTTATTGATGTTGAGATGAGGTCAGCTGTGTTTCGGTTCTCGGGCTGCTCCATCTCGCTCACTTCATCTGTCATTACATCGCCTGAGCTCTGCGTCTGCACAAATGGCCGACCACGCTCGGAGGCTCGGAGAGATGGACGGGGCGGGACAGCGTCTGGCGAGACTTTGTGAGAGTGAAGCCCATTGTGTGATTCAGGGCAGGTGAAAGGAGCCATCGCTATCCGTCCTGATCACGCTGACATGACATATTACACTGGGCCGAACCAGCTCACCTCAGAGAATAAAGAGGAGCAGAGAGAAACTGCACTGTCCAGCCTGTCCTGCAGGCTGAAAAACTGCACTGTCCAGTCTGTCCTGCATGCTGAGAAACTGCACTGTCCAGCCTGTCCTGCAGGCTGAAAAACTGCACTGTCCAGTCTGTCCTGCATGCTGAGAAACTGCACTGTCCAGCCTGTCCTGCATGCTGAGAAACTGCACTGTCCAGTCTGTCCTGCATGCTGAGAAACTGCACTGTCCAGTCTGTCCTGCATGCTGAGAAACTGCACTGTCTAGTCTGTCCTGCATGCTGAGAAACTGCACTGTCTAGCCTGTCCTCCATACAATTTCTCACTTTGGCCACCACTTTCCTCTGAAAACTAAGAACTGACAGGAAGTTGACCGTAAGACTTTTTACTGTCATATCAGAAATTAGAGAAAAGCAGACAGGACAGAGGAATAACAGGAAGGAGAGAGGAATAGCAGGAAGGAATTGGGGATGGAAAGAAGAGAGGAGAGGGGAATGAAACACCTGCGCTGGTTGGTAGAAAGGCTGTGTGTGCTTACGTGATCTACAGCCGATTCGCCAGCTTAAGGCTGCACAATGCACTGAGAGACACGCAGAGTGAAGTCCTTCAGCTCTGCATTCTCTCTGGAAGGTGCACCGCAGTAATCCCTACACCCCAGCACCCTGTCATTCTCCCATTTCCCCTTTTCTCCCTCTTTCTCTTCTTTCTGCTCCCTGCTCTTTTCACATATGAGCACACCTCAATAGATTAATTGGAGTTGTACACCCATCGGATGATATGGTGTGACTCCAGTGAGAAAAGCATTTTTGGGTATGCTTGTTGTGTTTGGCGATGTAGATTTGGTTTTGTTTACTATTCCTTTGCTTGTTCCTCATTTTTTGTATGTAGGACTTTTTTCCTGTTCTAATTGTCATGCACTTTTTGACAGCTGCTTCATAAAATCCTTTTAAGTGGCTGCCTCATCTCCTCTTTGCATCACTCTCTCTCTCTCCCTGTCTCCCTGTCTCCCTTTCTCTCTCTCTCTCTCTCAGGCAAAAGTATGCACACAAATTAAATTAGTTGCCTTTCATTTGTCAAATATTTAAATATTTTAAGTTGCACATGAAGGCAGACCAGATGAAAATACAGGAGAATGATGGGCTCAGTATCCAGAGACAATAAACCATCAATGGCTCACCGTTTCAGGAATGATCTTTTACCATTTTTTAAATATTTTTTTATGTTATTGTGGGAGAGAACCTGCACCTGGCTGGAAGATTTCACCGCTGACCGGGGGGTTGCAGGCCCGTCACAGGACAGCATGCCTGATGCCTATCACAGCAGAGACCTGGCCAGGAAGATATGATGGTGAGCTTTTCAAGAAATGCAAGAAAAATGATGGTTCTCTGGTTAGCGTCTGAATGGGCTTCGCTCTGCTCTGATGCTATGCTTTCAGGTGAGGCCTGTGAACGGTAACATTGTATTATTATTCTTCTTATTCTTATTTTATTATTGTTATTGTTATTGTTGTTGTTGTTGTTGTTGTCATTGTACAGTGATGGATGTCCTCGCTGAGCTGACACGGGGAAGATGGAGAGGTGTTTTAGATGTGGGTTCGGGGGTACATGGACGTGTGGGGGAAGGCAGTGACTCTGTGGTTAAACTGCTGGTCACATACGCAGCGATCTGCACCCCTCCCCCATTCACTTAACATCGCCTCTGTGGACCAAGGAACGACTGGATCGTGTTAAAGGCTGAAAGGAAAAGGGAAAACATTCAATTCTGGCTTATTACAAAACCTGAGCTCTTTTTGCGAATGAAAAAGAGAGAGAGGGCGTAATTAATCCTGTAACTGGTGCAGGAACAGGAGTCTCTGACACACTGACAAAGCCCAGGGATAACGCCGGTCTCTGATCACAAATTCAATTTAAGGCTTTTAATAAACCTTTCCGGTAACTTCCGCCTCCATTCCCTCTCAGAGATTGCATCATTAAACTGAGATTCTGATCAAATGTGACCTCTAAATATCCTTTTTTGTCCTCTATCTCATAGGTATATCCAGTGAACTCAATAGCAGCTGGAAATATACATCTTGATTTAAATTAAAACTCCTTGTAACTAATGAGGTCCCCATCAATGAAATCATGTCTTTCGAGCAGACCTTTTTTGTTGTGCTATTAATTATTCTTCCATTGTGTTCATCTTTTCTGAAATTGTCTCTTTTGTGATTTTGCTGAGTCATGGTGCTGACACCTAGCTATTTACCGTGGTGCACCATTTGTCCACGTGCCTCATTCCCTCATTACCTTTCTGAAGTCATTTTCATTAACTTTTCTTTGTGCTGTGTTCTGTGAAGCAGTCCCCTCGCTAAGGTCGCAGTGATGAATGAAACTGTGCAGACTGATTGATTCACTGTATGAGCGCTCACAGCAATCCATTCCAGTGCTTCAGAGGTAACTCTAACTACATAAATATCGAGTCGAGTACCCAGTTATTAATACTCTGACCTACGCAACATAATCATCTTGTTTTTACATGACTAAAACATAATCAATTATATTCAGTTCATGAGCATGCAAAACAGGACAAACGCTTTTAGGCTGTTAAAGGAAGAGAAACTAAATGGTGGTTTACGGAAAATATAACAAGAATATACCAGCAAAAAAGAATGAAAAAAAACAGGTTTACGCTGACTGTTGACACAGGCTGATGTCTACCGGAGTTAGAAAGTTGTATGTGCGCCCGAAATTATTCTCTTTCTGTTGTTTCCATAGTGATTTACAGCTTTAATTTTAAGCTTCTGTCCTCTAATTAGTGAACAATAAAGCACAAACAGGAGGAACCATAATGCCGCATAGTCCCAGGGCCATAAAAACTGATGTTCTCTGTGACACCGTCGCTGTCAAAGCTCATAAAATCACACCGAATGCTGCTACTGGGTAAAGCCCTGAGTGCTGAGGAAGAGTTCAGGATTCAGCTGGTCTAGAGCCCCCTAGAGGCGGCAGCTGAAACAGCACTAGCACAGATCAGGGCACTCACCAAACTGGCTAACACAAAACATGACAATGGGGAAGGTTGGAAGGTTTGGTTTGATGACCATTTGGCTGTAAGAGAGTTTTGTATTGAGAACAGTCACTGATCACTCTGTTGTTCCAGACGAGTTTTGTCAAAGTTACAGGAGAAAACCCCAGGCAAATTTCCTGGTAATAATCTCAGATGGTTATCCTTTTTACTTTCTCCCACCCTCTCTCTCTTTGTGTGTGTGTGTGTTGCCAATGGCTGTTTTTGAGCAGCCACACCCCTGCTGTTCATTTCTGTGTAGATGAATGCTTCCATTCCCGATCCCTGAGGAGCTATCCCAATGAATTATGGGAAGGTTCCACACACTCCAGGGTCCTCTTTGTTAACAGGAACATGATTCTGATACAGTGCTGAGCCCTGATATCCAGCGATCACACAGAGCCAGGGATGTGCTGAGACCACCTGCTGAGATCACACCTGGGTAAAACAGTGACTTACCTGAGGAAAACACATCATTCCTGTCTTTGTGTTTGCACCAGGGTTCCGAATGAAACGGCTCTTCCGTGTGAACATTTCGGCAAGCAGCAGGTCCTAAACTTTTCCTGCATCCAAAGAATTTCACCTACATGTTGGAGCAGGCGTGACGTTCATATTATATACCTGATTTATGGTTTCTATGTCATTATTATTATTATTATTATTATTATTGAAAAATCATAAAAGCTCAGTAATTCACTAGCTAAAAAGTATGTGTGTTTCATGAGTATTAAATCCTGTCACAACACATTCTGATGTGATGTAACACATTTGTGAGGCTGCAGAAATAGCATCGCGGGAGCATTTATGCTGAGTCACACGTGCTTATTTTATGCAGTCACAGAACTTACTACTGTGTGTGTGTGTGTATGTGAGAGACAGAGAGAGCAATCATGTGTGTATGAGAGAGAGCAGGTGTCTATGTGTCTATGTGTCTATGTGCGTGCATGAGCGTGTGTGAGAGTGTGTGTGTGTGCATGTATGAGTGTGTGTCTATGTGCATGCGAACGTGTGTGCGAGTGTGTGTGTGCATGCATGAGTGTGTGTGTGTGTGTGTGTGTGTGATGCAATGCATAAGAGCTGGTTAGTGGTCACAGACATTGGCTGTGTGAGTTATGAGCTTGTATATTCAGAAGTGGGTCCAGAGTGCCTCGCCCTGTGATTTAAACGCGGGGGGTTATGGGTCAGTTTGGGAAGTTATTAATGAGAGGAGAGCCATGCTGAAAAACAAACATGTTAATAACTCAGCAACTTGACTTTTCTGGCTTCAACTTTACTCAGTTTTCCAGTGGGTGAGGAGAAGAAACACACACTCACAAATACACACACACGTATCCTGCAGCCCCGTAATGTCACACACCACTCATTCACCCACAAAATTCTGCTGATGTCATGATCTTGCCATAATGTTTCCACCACAGAGAATGTCAACACAGCAGCAGCTCTGGGCGCTGACTCCTGCCGGGCTGCAGAGGAGCCGAAATGGCTGCTGAATACAGAGCTGCCTATACAGAGCATCACAGATCACATGGAGTTCAGCAAACCCATCTTATGATGATAAACTGTGAAGGAGGCCATATTGAAACTGAAGTTCCAATTCTAAAATGGTTCTTTAGTCAGGGAGTACCTGGAAACAGTGCCCAACAGCAACAGATAGTCCAACCTCTGAGATTGTCAGTAAAATTACTTTTTTTTTCTTAAACTACACTTCTCAAGCAAGAATTTTGGGTCATGAATTCCCCGCTTTGTCATTTTTAGCTCTTCAGTGCTTTTTTGGTGAGCACTCATAAGTTTTAAAGTCTATTGAAACTGTTTTCCAGTCTCAGTATGTCACATGTGCACTGTCTGTGGGACAGGCTGAGCGAAAATGGCTCAGGGAGAGAATTAAGCCACAGGTAACATTTTGTCTTTTCAGTACGTTTTATACATACATGTCATAAAGAGAGAGAGTGCGAGAGAGTATTCAGGGCAAGGAACAATTTACTGAGTTCCTGGAGTAAATAATTCATGCTGCAATTATCTTGTCAGACGCCTCTCATTATTGCAGATTGGGTTAGTTTGAGGGAATATATATAGCCTTTCTTTTCCATTGAAATGCAGTGACCAAACAGGTTAAGGACAGAAACTGCTGAATGCTTTTTGTTGGCAATAAACCTTGTGATTCACAGTCACCCGGTGTGGAAAAAAACAGGGCAAGTTCCTGTTTTTTATTATTTATTTATTTATTTTTATTTTACTTCACTGAATTGGACAGGGGACAAACTCATTTAAATTCATGGCTCTTAGTGAAAGAACATTTTATTCCCTCTACAAATCAACTGTGCCTTATTGAGCCGCTTCATCCCTGTAATAAACAATATACAATAAAAAGATGCATTTTCACACCACATGAAGTCAGAATTAAATCATATTCCTCCATAAAACCAACACATGGCCAATATCAGCCAAGAGCCATGAAATGAATAGAATCCCTGCAGCCAATTTCCAATTCTGCCGAGAAGACACAATATAGCTGCAGAGCAACGTGAAAGCATTTTATAAAATGAGAGCACAATAAACAAGAGAGATTAAACACCCAGCTTTCAGCCAGCTATCCCATGCACAGTTGGATCCAATTAAAGCGACTTTATCTCCTCATAAAAATAACATTTTTTAAAAAGTTCCTATTCTTCTGAAGCCATAATTGTGGCTAGATAATTTCTGCTTTTTTAATCTTTACATAGTTTTCCCCACACCTTACATTGTCTGTTTAAGACAGTTTGGCTCATGCACTCCAATTCCAACATCACTTTCACTTCATTTGTGCCTCATTAATGGATGCTGCAGTGGAGCCACTGGTGCTCTGATACTCACGCTCTGTTGAAATGAATGATTATTAAACGAATGGCCCCCTCTACCACCGTCCCTGATTTAATGCACAGCACATTACCTGAGCCGTGCTGCGCTGTTCTGTAATTACAATATGGTACATAACTCTCATACATGTTGTGTATCATGTAGGAGTTATGTACGCCCATCATCCATGCAAAATCTATGCCAGGCTTTGGCAGTAGAAACGTTGGGTCCACAGGGTGATGGCCTCTTCACTTTGGTTTGATGAGAGATTCCAAGGAAATGACATCACACAGGGCCAAAGAGAAAGGAAGTGAAATCACAGAAGCCCCACTTGCCTGCTGAAGCACAAACAGCTGGGAGCCTTCAAGGGAAGTGACATCACAGAGGACACAGTTGCCTGCTAAGACACACAGCTGGGAGTCCTTAATTGAAGTCATTATTGCAGTGTTTAAATCAAAGCGGTGGTAGATAATATTTTTATTATAAAGCCATAAAAGGATTCCATTAAGAGAGGCAGGAAGTTGCTGTGTCTATATGAATCATTTGAGCAGATGTCCCTGTTCCAAGCTGAGTATTTAGCAAATATAGCACAAAATTACACAAATATCCCTGTCCCTTTTTTCAAAGAGACAATCAATGCCAAGTCATTATATTTTCTTAAGATGGGATACATCTGTAAGATTGAAGACAGCTCAAACAAGTCAGAAAATAAAAGTCCACTGGCCTTTACTACAGAGATAATAAAACAGACAATATAGTTTATCACCTTGCTTTTAGAAAACAGAGACAGAGAGGAGCACCACAAATCACACACAATGCTGGAAACAACACCTGTGATCATTTGTGGAATTAATTTCTAATTCAAAAAGGGAGCCCAAACAAATAGCTAATATATATCCACCAACCACCATCTGCATTAATTCTGTGATTTGTTAAGATTCTCTGTGGAGCTCCTCTCTATTTACTACCAGTGCAGTGAGTATTCTGTATTTTACTGCAGAGTTCCCAGTAGTCGTATGTATCCAGGTGTGTTGTTTTATGACCAGCTCAGATCATTACTGCATACTGATGGGGGAGAAAGGAGGAGAGAGGGAGAGGGAAAGAGAGGGGAGAAAGGGCACGGAAAGGAGAGAGGAAGAGAGAGCATTTGCAGCACATCAGAAAGGTGATCAGGGAGAGGAAGATTGGAGGGAGAGAGAGGAAGAGAGACACAGCAGATTGCCCTCACTAGGGAAACTGGACCCATCGCCCACATACGTGAGTGAAGTGCAGTGATGTCAATTGGATAAAAACAATAAAAAAGGTACACCAGGTACGCTACAAACTAAGATGGACCTCTCTGGTTGGGTTAGGTGCATTGGATACACAACCATGCACTGAAAAAAACATTTCTGATGAACTCTGCAAAGTGGTGCCCGCTGATATTGTGTGTGTGTATGTGTGTGTGTGTGTGTGTGTGTGTCTGTGTGCGTTGCACTTGAAGTTGTACATAAGATAAGAACCACAAGCTTCAGCACTGCAGCTATACAATAAACACCTACACTAAACACAATCTGGCAAACCAAAAGTAGCTTGCTTCATCGCCATAGCAAAACACACTCCCATGGAGACAGCAGGAAGCTGGAGTGAGATGGAGCAATGGGAGTATGGATTTCAGAGTGTTAAGGGTCCCAGTGTTTCTAACTGACACCTTATCACAGCCAACCTCTGCTCTGACCTTTGACATGCCCTCTGACCCCTACCTCCAGGGCAGGGGTGGGCTGACAAGGTACTGTCTGAAAAACTCACTAACAAATGCAAAGATTCTGTGTCTCTCTGGCATGTGATGCTTCACCTCGTCTCTCTGTGGAAGAGACATGGACCAGAGAGGACAAGGAGGGCATCATGTTAAGAGGAAAAGAGACAGAAATAAAAAGGGAAAAGGGAGGAGAGAGCGATGGAGACAAGAGAAAGAGAGAGAAAATAGAAAGCAAGAGAAAGACAGGTTATTAAACAGGACTAGTGGGGGAGGAAAGATGAGGTAAAAGAGAGGGAGGAGGAGAAACATTTGGAGGAGAAGAAAAGAAGGCCAAGGAAAAAGGAAAACAGAGAGATACAGATTAAGAAAAGCAGAAGGATGGGAGCGCAGAGGCAGTTGTGACGGCAAACTGAAGGAGGTGGGGGTTGATAGGTATGAGCAGGAGAAATAAAGAAGGGGAGAAAATAGAGAGGGAGATGAGAGTTAGGGAAATACACAGAGATAGATTAAAACTAAAAGGACAGAGTAGTGGAGAGGGGTGTGAGGTTAACAGCGTATGTGTGAGACAGAGAGATAGAGAGAGAGACAGAGAGAGAGAGAGAGGGGGGGACCCACAGTAATGGGGTCTGTGAGGGAGGGCTAACAGACCGCGGGCGATGAGAATTTCGGTAGCAGCGTGACGTGATGCGGCGATGCCATTCAGCCAGTCGTCTGTCACACTTCATTTCCACGGTGGTAACGGCCCACAGCGAAGCCCCAGACGCCGGGGTCACGGGCCCGCAGCATAACGGGCTGGAAAACACCGGCAGCCTGGGGGGGTGGGGGCATTCAGTCTGCGTGGAACCATTTTTCTCTATAAACTCTTAATGGACATTCATTGAATTACACAACGATTTCACCAGACAACTGCATGAACTGTGGGAAATAAGAACAGGTAACTATTTACAGCAAGGCTGCAAATTACTGCCATAATTATGCTGTAATTGACATGTAACTACATCATATATATGCAATAATTGTGGACCTGGAAGTGTCTACTTATTCAGGTTATATAACCATATTTCTAAAACAAACTCTAATTCTAGCACAACCTCAAAGGCTGCAATCATCTGGCTGCAAAAATACTGATTTATGTAATCACAGAATATTTGCATTTTCTGAGAAGCAAATCATTAGAATATTTAACCGCAAAATGAAAGCTGCATCCAGGTTAAGATGGCTTATGACGGTTTTCTTTCTTTCACATGTGAGATACAGTGAGAAAGTGTGCCCCCTACTGGAAAATAATACAACTGCTTTTTCTGTGCAAGTCTTCAGATAACACAAGCAGTCTTTGGTCTGTTAAAGCCTGACGCTCCAGCCCTCTGTGGAGGTGACATCACTGCCCAGCTTACAATGCCATCTAGAGGCCACACCTGGAAAAATGGCCAACATGCTGTGTGTGTGTGTGTGTGTGTGTGTGTGGCTGGTGAGCATTTGAATGAACGCACACACACACACACACACACACACACACATTTGCATTTTTGAGTATTTCTGACAATACCAAATTTCATTATGAATTTTTCCATTTCAGCCATGGAGATATAGGATGGAAAAACAGCCCAGAGAATAGTGAGGTTTGAAAAGGCAGGGCTTCACTTATGTGCAAATTGTAGGTGCCGCC
This sequence comes from Albula glossodonta, assembly GCA_019788955.1. Classification (NCBI taxonomy): domain Eukaryota; kingdom Metazoa; phylum Chordata; class Actinopteri; order Albuliformes; family Albulidae; genus Albula; species Albula glossodonta. The sequence continues at coordinate 339,373 of JAFBMS010000214.1, forward strand.
ATTATCCTTAATGCATTTTCACTGTTGACTTCATAAAAACTGCCAACATTTTTTTTTTTTTGCTTTTTATAAAAATGATTTTCCTTTTTTATGCAAACAATTTGTTTTTTTTTTATTCTGAAACTAGACTCACACAAAATTGCAAATTGACATTTTAAAGTTGCATTACATTCAGTCTAATGGGACTGGAAAGGCAAATAATGACAGATAAAGTGTGCGCAAACGCACACAGGCACACACTTACTGTCTCTGACACACAAAAACACGTAAGTACTTAATATGAGCAATTAACCACTTGGAAAAGTGGGTCTGGTAAATAGCTCCATAGCTTTGGTTTAAATAACAATAAAACATTTTAATGTCATCTGGTTTAACAAACTTCTCTGAGAGTTGAATTGATCTCAGCATTTCTTGGAAATTGATCCACTGAAAAACCTGTTCAATATGAAAGCCGAATGAACCTCCTGACAGCACAGCGGCCATTAACTCTCCACCAGCACTCTGTGAAAGAGCTGAGGTGATAACCACAGAGTGCTGATCGAATTCCCTTAAGCTGGGTCCCTACATTCGATCACTCCACCTTTCCCTGCATCTGACTGGGTACACAGTCCCTGCCCAAGCCTGTTCCTCAAGTTGTCATGGTAAACGAGGAATGAGTTCTCTTAGTTACATACAGGTAAAGGGAGTTTAAAAACATGCAGATCCTTAAATAGTTAATCCGACTTTGGAAAGACTTCTGTGGGTTTCTGAGAGTCAGAAGATCCACCTGTCAGTTAATTTGAAGGTTGATGACCTGCTGGCTTTTAATAGCTCCATAATTGAAACTGGTAAACAAGTAAGAATTTACATGGCCATCATGAACCCTACAATTATGTCAGCCTGTTTTATTTAATTTTTACAGGATTGTGATTCCAAACAATCTGGGCTTTTCCAGAATTATTGAAATGTGTTTCTCCGGTAATGTTCTGAGAAAAAAGGGCTGTTAACCCCCTGGTGGCTACTCTGTAGTACTGCATGTCCATGAGTACCTAATAACTAAAAACTGAGGTGTCATGAAACAGAAGCAGGTGGAGTTTCCAAAAGTAATCAGAGACTGATCTGAACCAATCATTATGCCCTATGGAAAGGAACACAATTTTTAGTGCTTCAAACAAGTCAGTGATTGATTGCTAGGGTAGGGTAGGGATTATGAAGTGTCATTTTCTTGTCATCAGTTCTTTGCTTTGACATAAACATGTTCTTCACATCTATCAGTACTTATAGCCCAGTCTGAAATGTCAACAAAGCCTACGAGTGGACCCTCTGCTAGGAGGCCAGTTCCACGCACTGTGATCCAGTCACACAAGCGACAGGGGCCTCCCTCCCGCCTCCACACCAGCATGGCCCCCGTGGAGTGTGTTTGAGCCGTGCGCAACGCTATTAAGGAACTGCTGATACCTGGCGCACACCACCTTCAGCGTGTCGGCATGGTTACCGCAAGGTCAGTGAGAGAGGGAGAGACAGAGACACACACACATGCCCAGCTGGGGCTCAGATTCCAGCCCTCAGGATCACAGTGGCTGCTACACACCGGCGTCTGAGATGGAGCACAGTCTCCCCTTCCCTGGAAACAGGCTTAAACAGGTTCTCAGAGACTCGGTTGTTTTCACTTGTCAGTCTGTAATTGGATCAACTGAAATTTGAATCTTGTTCTAATGGAGTTATATGCTACATAGCACAAATAACAATTTGATCTGATTGAGATTCTGGGGACATGAACGCTGGACATGTAATTTTCACAGTATAAATAGCTATTTCTGACATAACGTCACCTAAATAGGGTAAATAACCCTTCAGTAGACTTCAGAGGTGCCTAATTAAGAACAATTAGCAGCTTCTTCTGATTCAGAGGCTGTCATTACTGCTGGAATGAAAATCAGTATACACAATGAGTCCCAAGGACAGCGTCTGACAATCACAGCTTCACAGATTCTTGAACGGAATGAAAGGCTTTGCAGAAATAGAGTAATTAGTTGAGCAGTGGCGTGATATTCCAATTAGGATGTGAACGTTTCTCTGATTAGTAATAAGTTCATCTTACACTGACACAAATGTTGGGTACATGAGTGCTGGTAATCAGACATGTAGCCAAGGTTAGGGAAGTGCCCTGATGAGGAAGGTACTTCACCTACAAAAATTCAGTAGTTCAGTTTGACAGTATGTACAAATGTAAGTTGCGCAAGTCACTCTAAATATGACTGTTATCTGCTAAAGTTTAAGAAATACCTGTTTCAGCTGAGCACTTAGCGTTCTCCTGATGTTGACCAGGAGTGGTGGGCAGATTAGGCTGACGAATTTTGACACAGAAAGATTGAGACAGAAGGATGTGCGAATGAGACGCATAGCAACAACTTCCTGCCCTTGAACTTGGAGAGATGCAAGGCAACAGGATGTTACATCACTACCTCTCACACCCTCCACCCATTATTCAAACGCGGCTGCACTCCACTCACTCACTCCCAGCCCGTTCACCCTCCGCCGAAGGGACAGGAAGACTGCACTGCTGTCACATGTGAATCAGATCATTTCAAACGATGAAAATGGAGGCGGAATCAGCAGCACTGTTTTCACTGAAGACAAAACATTCAGAGAAATACCTTAATGATGTCACCCTCACACGCTGAAGGAGCCCCTCTGCTTCTGAGCCTGACCCCACTAACTCACTGCCAGCACACAGAATTACAGAATCACCGTACAGCAGGCCGACACTGACTGAAATTATTCTTTCTTTTTCAGTTGTTAAAAAAACAGTAGCATGCTTTTCTGAACTAGTCCACAAACTAGTTTCAGACAGTAAATGTGTGTATAGGGGTATATTTAGCTGAACATTCTCTTTCTACCAGCTGTGCAAAAGCTGTGAATATGTGCTAATGACATACCCAAGTCCTGTACCTGTTTGCGACAGAGTGTGAAACATCAGTACTGTTCGATCAGGGGGAAAAATCCCAAAGAACTGATCTCAACGCAGAGATTAAGGTCAGCACAACATTTTGTTGGATGGCTGGATAATGCTGTAGGCCAGTACAGCCAGCGTGAAGGTGAGGCGCGAGGAGAGTGTTGTGGGTACAAATCAGAAATCAGACATCAAACAAACGACCCTGGCAAACTCTGGCACCAGACAGCAAGGACCTTCAACACCGAAAATCTGCCAAGATTTTAAGCCTATAACTCTGAATGAGTGCATGTGTTTTTGGCTTCGCTCTCTCTCTCTCTCTCACGCACACCCACTCGCACACACAAAGCACCAATATGTGTAAAAACCAGATAGCAACCTTCAATATATGCAAACTATTTATTACAACATTTGCCATGAGATAGTTGTTAAATACATAACTTGTGTCCTCCTGCCCTTCTTTAACTGTGCAGTTCAGTTTCAGGAAACAGGAATCCAATATTTACACTTTGTATAAGGAATGTTACATGACACTTCTTAAGGCGCAAAATTTGTTTGGCTTTCTTTAGATTAGGACAACAGTAAAAGCAAAAAAGGAAAAAAAAAACAGTGAAGTAGAATGTGTGTGCAGATGTACTGCCATGATTCACACGCTGAAAGTGAGAGCAAAAGTGTATAAAAGACTGAGGGTATTCCCTCAGACACGCCTCACTTAGGCTTCCCAACAAAGTTAGGCTTATAAATTACAGTCCAACAGAAATTTTACATTTTACACATAAGGGTTGTCCCATCACACCACTTCAACGGATAAGAGGGCATAGGCCACACTGTGGCTAGGCCACAGTTTTGAAGGTCTGCAGTATCAAGTTGGTTTGGTGAATGAGTCTGTTGGCACTGACGAAGACATTTATTGCCCTGGAAAGACAGTAGAGAACAGAGAACATCAGACAAGAGCCAGATTTTGACCAGGGCAACTGAACACCTGGAAGACTGGGTTAATGTGAGCTTTTGTTTCAATGACTTAACCTTTGCTTTTTCTACAATATCATATAGACAATTAGTCTAAATAACTGACATTAAATTCAAATCAGATAAAAGATCACTCCAATGATAAGAATAACTGGTTATTCTTATTGGCATTTTTAAGGGGTTTAACACCTTCAGCTTTAACTCGGTCAGAAGGTGTAAAATAACAGGTCGGTCTGTGCTTCCAATTAGATACGGACATCCGCCAATAACCAATCTGAATGCACGCGAGGACAAACTGAAGTTTGGTTCTTCGGTCTCACAGGCTGAGGCGTCCAACTACGGCTGGGTAATTATTAGCTACAATTGTTATATTTATTATACTATATTTATATTTATGGTCAGTTAAAAATACGTTGTTAGTGTTCTCTTCGTTTGTAGTGCGGTTTTTCGCAAACGTCAGGAAACCGTTGAGTAAAGCTTCTTTTTTATGAGGTAGCGATATTTCGGTTATCTAACTTTATCTACACGTTAGTGGATAAGCTAGCGATTAGTCAACTTGTCAGCTAGTGATAGACAGCTAACCCCATACAGTCAGCAAGTTTCATTATAACCTTTGTCACTATTAATTAATATGAAATTGACTGGAAGGTGTCTAATATAATGGTTATAATGACATTCAATATTCAATACGGATTTTCATTTCCTCACGTCACGGCACAGCTCGTAAGAAGCTACCTAACGTAGCCTAGCTCGAGCTAGTTGTCATTCAACAAACCATTTGGGATATTAATGAACCAAAAAAAAAAAAAATTGAACAACTACTAAGTGAGGTGTTTCCTGTAAGCTTTAACAAACAATGATGTTAAATTGTTTATTCTTTAATGTAGTCTGACCCCTTTCACTCGCTGCTTACAAAGCGTATGGTAACTTACTTTCCGTCTTTGAAGTATGTCTTCAGTGTGTCGCTGAAGCTTTTGGAGTATTTTACAAACTCCTTCTTTTGGTGTTCAAGAGCCTTAAAAACAAAACGTTTGATTTTAATTAAACAAAAGAACGCAAAAACTATATCATGAATCGGATATATTTCAAGGCTTTTATCAAGGTCTTTGAGAAAAGGTAACCCGCCACAGGGGGGCAGCAGAGTGCTTTAATAGCCGAGTATGACACCCACTCACCCTGCGGTTCTGATACTGGTACTTCTTAAACACATTATTAACTGTATCCAGCAGCTCCTTGATGGCGCTAGCGATGTCCCTGAAGGAGGAGTTAAAAAGAAATGAGCAAGAAATAGATGTGCTTGCTGACAGTGTAGCATGCATTACTTTAGTGTATGTCTGGCTGTTAAAATGGATTGGAAGTTAAAAAGCTATGTAAGTCACTGAAGTGCTTGTGAAATTGTGTAAATGTGCAAAGGGAAACTGATAGATGTCATTATAGGTAGATAGTCCTGTTTCCTAAGCTTATCATATTCAGCCATACAAGGAAAAATCTATAAAACAGGTGTCATGTTTAGGTCATTCAGCATAATCTTTGAAATGTACCTCTCCCGTTCTGTGAAGAGATTACCACTCCACCCAGCAAAACAGGGTTGAGAGGCAACGAAAGAATGATCATTCTTCTGCTAGTCAGGTGTGTGAGAGTGTGCATCAGTGTCTTTGGGAGTCTGCATGAAAGTGTGCCCGAGTGAATGTGCATGTGTGCGTGAGTGCACTCACTTGATGGTCTGCAGGAAGCGTACTCTGTCATTGATCTCATCAGGAATTTTGCTGAGGATCTGCTTCAGTGCTCGGGCCTTCTCATTCAGGTCCTGGAACTCCTGCTCCGGCCTGTCAATCAAGTACTCTGCAAGCACACACCCACGCGGAATAATCATGAAAATCAAATATTTCATTTATGGAATATTTTGAAAAAAGACATGTTAAACCAGCACAGTTAGTTTTGACTAAAAAGAGCACAGCTTCAACAATACCCAGAAACAATAAACATATGCACTTAAAACAATAAAGGTTGTGTGTAACACTGGTAAATATATGAAATGGGGAAAATAAGGACTATGATGGTAATCTCTCTCACCCTCCACATCGTCGGCAGCCATGCGCAGCAGAGACTCAGTGAAGTTCACCTCCACGTTCTTCTTCTCCAGGATCTTCATGATGATGTCTTGCGTCAGCCCCGGGTTCTCCTTCTCCGCCTGCCCGGAGGAAAGCTGTCAGTCACCCACCTCGCCTCGCCCCGCATCACAGCACCGCACTCAAGGGCCATGCATCAGGACTGGGGGGCCGAAAGCTGCAGAGACTGTGGAACTCAGCCTGGAGCTCAGAGGACGGCAGGCTCACATCTCAGCAGAGGAACTGACATCACCCTACCCATCAGCAAGGTACTTGCAACAACTTGCTTCAACATATCCAGTCACTTGCATTTGGTGCATTTACAATTTGCCATTTAGCAGATTACCTTTTCCAGAGGGACTTAAAAAAGTGCAGCCAATAGTGCATGCAATTTGTTTAGCAAAGAAAATCAGTACAAGTACAATAAGCACTACATCACTCCAAGCACGTACCAGCAGGTATTACGTAACACTTTTCTACCATTGTAATGGCAGAGGAATGTGTACTGTCCCCAGGTGGTAAAACAAAGTGTGTCTTGTGAGAATTGGGTGTTTCTTGACGACGTAATTTGCTCCTGTGGGAGAAGTCTCTAAGATTGGCCATCTGTCACTCCTTACCTTGATGAAGGCGGCGCGCAGAGTCTGTGCTGCAGACAGGTTTACCCTCTCCAGCTGTCAAAGAGTGACACATCCCATTAGCACACCAGCAGAGATGCTAGCACTGTTAGCATCAGCGATGACAGCATTAACCCAGGCTGAGAGCCCCACCCCAGCAGCAACAGAGTTCTGTGGAGCTTTATGCCTGGCCTCTTTTGGGTGTAGCAGTGATGTTAGCAGGCAGTGTCCACAATACTTGACTGTGACATTAGCATTCGGGTTTGGCCTGTCCTGTAGGCGTTAATGTCTTCAGTAGAAAAGGGTGAAATTAGCGTTACCATTTAGTTCCACTGTGGGCCTCACCTCATTGAAAACTGGGTACATAACAGCGTAGAGTGTCATGGAAACCATTGAATTGGTCTCAGCTTCATTCTTCATCTCTTCCATTGTCATCCTCGTGGGGAGTTTCACACGCAGGGAGAAGGAGCTACTGTCAGTAGCACGGAAGCGGGTCGCACCTCACTCCCGGGAAGAACCCCGCCAATCAAACAGAGAGCCGCTATGTGGCAGGGAGAGGGAAGAGGGCGTTAGCGCTTCAGCAGCTAGCATGCCAGGCTGATACTTCACTGCATTAACCACAATGCCAGAAATAAACTAGTCCATTCTGAAAATATTTTCTGATCAATCACATCTACTTAGAGAAAGTGCATTTAAGGAGAAGGACAGTGACTCAAACCTGCAATTCAAGAACATGCTGTGAGAAACAGGGAGTGAGGAACAGAGAGGTGTGTGCCAAATGAGTCACACTCCTACAACACCCTGAGCATATAGCCAGTGTCAGCGCTGGCATGGTGAGGGCTGCTAGAGTAAGTGCTGCTGCCTGGCAGTGAGCTGTGTGTGTGTATGTGTGCTGAGATCACTCAAAATCGGCCTGCCAGGATGGTGACAGTGGAGTTACTCAGCGCTGGATACTCACTGTCCAGTTAAACCCATTGAGACTGGCTGGTGCTGAGAGTTGAGCAACCCTTATAATTTACAGGTGGCGATGGAGTCCAAAACGATACAGGGTTAAAAGATCAATGGTTGGTGCGTCACTTTGTTTAAAGGATGTATGGATTTTTTTCCATTAAATTTGATTATTTTCATTAAATGTACAGCTAAAAATCACCTTATCTTGGTGTGGTAATTAAAAGTGGCATCACCGTGACACTGGCACGATGACACTTTTCATGGTTAAGTGTGCCATTGATGCACCGCTTCGTGCAGAGGGATGCTAATCAGCTAGCCAAAGTTGCCCACGAGAGATAACGTTAAGTAAAATATTACCCTTGCCTGGCCTCTTTAGCCAGGGTTTGTTTTTGGTAAGTAACGTTGGTTAGGTCGAGATGAGTATTATTTAACAGCATCATTGCTAGCATTCTTTCCATGCAGTGGAGTAAGATGACACATATACATACTACACTGTAAAAATAGTCAAATATTATGACGCTGGTGCACAAAAGGCGATGTATCCCAGGCTATACAAGGTAGCCAGTAAGTGATAGTTATGCTATCAGCTGCGCACAGCTGACAGTTTGATAAAAATAAATAAATAAAGACGTTACTCTTTGCAATGCGCATTTAGATGACGATCACTACCCTTAAATTTCCAGATACACACGATGACCACATAGCCTTAGACGAGACGCACCGTTAAACCAGCTAAAAGTTAACGTTTATCAACATACCTCGGGCCCATCTCCAGCACCGCCCTCTGACACATGTCGTTTTTATTGCAAGGGGTAACGCTAACGTTAGCTCGCTCCTGTTCAGAACTATTTAGCCTTGCCAATTCACAGATGTCAACTTAACACATCGCAGGTAGCTTGACAGCAAACTCTCAGCTAGTCTGTGTTAGCTACCGAGCCAACTTTGCTCACGTATTATACCAAAAGGATTTGATCAACAGTAACTGAGGCTACATGACCAAGTAGCTTGTGTAGCCTCAGTTAGCCGGTAAGCTAGTATTGCTAACCTGGCTAAATTTCTGGGGGCAAATCAGATTTAAGTTGGCGTTAACACACTGTCGAAGAAAACTAAGTAGATAAACGAATTGACAAACTTTTGCTATCTCGTATCTTAACTATGTTTTGCTTCCTGGGTAGCTAGCAACCTAAGCTTAGCTTAACAAGCCAAACAAGCAAGGTGACTAGCTTAGCTATCTCTTGTAGGAGGAAACAAACGTTAGTCAATATGAGTTGACAGAAATGTATATAGCTGGCTTGTTACAGTGTTGATTGTTGAACACATACCTGCGTTTTCGCCCTCAATTCGACGGTAAAATCGCCCTTCGACAATTATACAGCTAAATTCTTAATGTGGACCAGTGTTCGTAATTGCTTTTTTCGACCTGAAGAAGGAAGTTTTCGCATGAACAGCAAAGCGCTGGAGATTCGCTGACGTGATGCGACCGCTTCCGCCTGAGAACCAATCAATTTACACCGCACGAAAGTCCACGTTGGCCTGGGGGAATAAAGAGGAATTGTAGTCCTTTGAGCCCATTTGTACCCGAACGAAAGGGCCCTCTACGAATACATACCCAGCTATCAGTATACTAAACTTGTTTCTGCTGTTTCCGCATATCTATAATGTAAAGATTTGTGTGTGTGTGTGTGTGTGTGTGTGTGTGTGTGTGTGTGTACTAAAGCATGACCAAATGATGTTGCTCAAATCATTGTTTTGTGTTAATATTTTTGCTAATAATTATAAAATAATAAGTAGGGGTTCTCATGTAGCACCTACATGCAAAAAGTTTCTCAGTTTTTTGTTGTGTGCTTTTCCCTGATAAAGGTTATAAAAAGGTCCTGAGGAATGTGTTGGGAAATGAGAGCTTCGGTTTCATTTGGGGGGGTACACTGTAATAAGTTACAAATGACTCAGCAAGAGGGTTAGATTCCAATCAGGTTTACTGAATAGCAATAGATTTTGAGAGCACTCCAAGGATGATTAAATTAAACTGCCTCTGTGAAGTTGGTCTTTGGAAAGGGAATTGAATACACAGTAGAACAGGACCAAAGTGAGTATAGCCTCTACTTGATGATACTTGAACTTCATGCCCAAACTTGCATGGTTTTAATGGAGACAGCTTGAGAGCTCCCCTTCTACAGATTGCTAAAATCCTGAACATGACAACCGAGAGAGTATAACAGAGTCTAAGTGGATTATATAATCTCAGAAAGGATGACAAAATGAATAAATCCAGAAGGCAGTGATGGAGGTTGCATTTCTAACAGACTCCACGAGCACATGGACAAGCTTTATTACACTAGCCATCATCTTCAATACAAGCATTGTCAATACAAAGCCTTTTTTTTAGAAAACCAAATATATCTCATAGCATCTTTTTTTCCTAATTGCTGAAAACATCTGTACAAATGTATATATTGATTTCTATATATTTTACAGCAGTAGATAAGAAACGTATTAATCAATTGACAGAGTGATTTACTGATTGATTTTGCAGAATAGCTTATTAAAATTGTTGCACTGACACAGAGGAGAATATACAAAAGAATGTCAACAGAAAATACACACAATTTCTTTTCTCTAAAATAAATTAAGGGTCCGGCTGTTGCTCAGAGTGTAAAGAGCTATCAATTCATATTTGATGTCCCTTATTTAACACAAGTGAAAAGAAGCATGATAAAGTGAAGAAAAAGCTGAATAAAACCAGCACACTTTACAAAAACACACTTAATAGTACCTAGTACTGCTAATGGGTGAGTGGGGCTTCATGTACGCTAATTCAGGGGGAGTTATCATGAATAATGACTCAATGAACCACTTACAGTATTTTCCCATAGAGAGTCTTTTGCTTGGTTTGTTCAAACCTGTTGCTGACAATAAATGGTTTCCCCAAGCATTATCAGGGCAATGAAACCTCACTCTCCCAACACTGTACACATTTGCACACAGCGGCCATACTCAACAATAAATCATTCAACAGTTTGTCTCACTTCCAGGTCCAACTGGAGGCTGAGAGAAAGGTAGTAGAGGACGAGAATGAGGTTTCATGAACCCCATAATGGGTGGAGCTATAATGAGCTGTCAGACACCGGCTCGTCTGAACCAATCATGAGATTGTGCTCTCTCAGGAAAAAAATGTATTGGTTCAAATCAGCATTTCACACATAGCTCATTGTAGCTCTTCCTGTTTCATGATCCTTCATTCATTCATCACTACCAGATGAGGCAAGGCCAAGTAATCTGGCAGGTAACATTCTCTTAGTTACACCTTACAGAAGGCAATGTATGGTACAATATGACACAGAAAATATCAGGAATATTGTTATATATTTGAAAATATACAGATTACTGTTGTTTGTATATGTGTAACATTGCAAATACAGTGTATACTGGCATATACTGTGCAGTATTTGGTGTATTAATATGATTTTTCAACAACTTATGCCATATTTATATTTCCATATAAACTGGAAATCAATACTATAGTACTGTCACACAGAACACGACATAAAACATATTCCTTCTATTTTACAAGTCACATTTTTGAAAATAACAAACGACTGTATGTGGACTTGGCAGTCTTCATCTTTCCCCCCTAGATTCTGCCCTCGATATCAGTGTTTATTTATGTTTTCATATTTTAGTTCTATCAACACATATTTACATGAAATCACAAGCCAGATGCTGTTGACTGACAATGGTTCATTGCACAAAGGTCTGAACACCAGTGTTTACACACCAAAGGGGAGTGTATTAGGAATTATAACTAATAAACACACTTTACACAGTATAATTCATTCTAAATGACTTGAATGAGACTGAAGGGCACACACTTACATGGCTTTATAATAGTATTCGTACAAAGTACTCAAATAACAGTTGTACTAATGAACTGCAATACATGCAAACTGCACACATCAAACACTTCGATTATTATAAAACTGTATCTAATGAGTGAGACTTTAGGAAAGTCAGTCAGGATGGAAAAGGAACCCAAACAATTTAAATAAGGTGCTGAGAGATTCTTGGCACCATTGATTTCAGTGTTTCAGTGAATGCATGTTCACTGAAATAAAACAGAATCCTGAAAAGTTATATTTCTTTTCGGGGAAGAGATTGCATTGTTACAAACATGCAGTGAGGTCAGGGGACCATAGATTAACTGCCTGAGCGGGCGAATGACTCTCAGGTCTTAGATGATAAATGGAGATAATGGTTTCTGAGGAAGAAATAAATTAACCAAAAACCCCTTTGGTGTTGAACATGCTGGAGAAAAATGGCCAGCTGCTCAGAGGTACTTAGATTCAACATGCTTTTGATATGTTATCATATTTGTCGATATACCCATGTGCGCCATAGCATGTCACAATAAATAACATCTGTATTTTTTATTCAGACATTGAATCCATGGATTCTTGTGGATATAGCTGTTTCCTATGTTCAGATGTCCCAGTGAGACATTGAAGTAGCACAGTAATTTTCAGATTTTGGACTTGAAGGAGAGATGTTCCCATTCCAGACTTAGGATAGTGTATTTAAAGTCAATGGCAGAGCTGTTTGTATATGGGACCTTTTTGCCTAGCAAAAGCTCTATGAGGACATGGGAAGACTGAGGGAAGACACACTGTAACCCACTAATGGACCCAACTCTGGACCAGGGGTAACCCTTACACAATGTGCTGTGGAAGGGTCCATGATAGTACAGGCCCAGTGTAGCCATCACCAATCAACAAACCGTCATCAAAGCTTCAGTACGTATTCCATCAGGTCAGCAAAAGCTTAACCAGTAAAAGGGTTTTCCGTAATTCTCCCGGTTTTACAGTCGATCACTCTGTTTTTTGTGCTGTATCCAAAGGGATCGCGTCAGCATTCGGCTGTCAGCAGCCTGCGGTGTGGACAAAGAATGCTTTGTGCAGCAGGTTAGAGGAGAATCCTGAATGGCCAGAAGGAGGCTGAGACCTCAGGTGGGATGGCTGCTCTGTAGTCAGGTGATCAGTAATCAGACACAGTGGCACTGAGGTTCTACTTCAGGGTGTCCTCTGGGTGTCCCATGCGCAAAGACACTACAGCCATGGAAGACTTAAAAAGGGACTTCTTTTCATACAAACACTTGCATAATATAGGAAATGCCCCCCACGGTATTTTTTAATGGGGTGCCTCACCTCTGCATGTTTACATTAAACCTGTCTCCTCACCAGGAATGGTTGATACCTCTTCCTGGCCACTCATGTAAGGACAGATGGACAGACAGACTGATGCCTCAGTGAACTTCTGCTCCTGTCTCACAGCTTTGAGTCGCAGGCTCCACTTGTAGATGATTGCAAACTCCAATCACGTCCTTCAGCGGCTTTTGACATCCCAGCATTCCATAGGACTCAGTTCAAAACAAAATCGTACTCAAAGATTTATTTTAAAAGTTATAGTAATAATAATACTTACAATAATAATAACAATTAAATAAAAAGCTCTTTAGGCCATGTGAAGAATACAAATGTGTCCGGACAAAGGCACTGTGTCAATCTCTCACATCTCTGCTCTCCGATTGGGCCTTGTGTCCCTGGGCCCACCCTCTTCTACCATGTCTTCCTCATCCTCCTCATAGTTTTCCTCCTTGTTGGCCTTTGCCTGTTGCTGGGCCTCTCTCTCCTCCCTTTCTGGTCCATTTTGCTCCTTTGTTTCGGCCTGGAAAAGAGCAGTCAATCAGTACAGTTTCACATAGACAGGTGTGTGTTCTACGAAGGTAGAGCCCACTGCAGGGTCTGAACAGCTCGGGGAAAACGCTTACATTCCACAGCTGCGATCATCATCATCACCTTTATGGTTTACTACTATTAGGACAAGGAAGATCTAGACTGAGGCAGAATTTGGAATAGATGAAAATAGAACATTCTGGAATGATAAATGACATGTTAACTTTTTTGGAATGGATGATACATTCACTGCGTGCAGTCATGGAAACCTAAATGATGCTGGCTACTTAAATTACTAAAGTAGGTAAGTCACACTGCTAGCTACAGTAAAGCCCCTGCATTATGCTGCATTAAAAAATTCCACTCAGCTGTGGTGATCTGAATGTTGCAGTGAAACTTCTTGAGTAATGAACACATTTGCAGTCAAGGATTATGATACGTTTTGAACTCAGACAGTGACAAATGCGCCAACCAAAGTCCTTTAAGAGCTATATACTTCATCATAAACCCATAAAAAAGAAAACACTGAATCTCATTAGAACAATCATTATTGTTTCAATTGTGTTTGTCTTCAATTGGATTCTTTTGTAACCTGTTTGATTTTGATTTGGCTCTACATCACACAGTGTTCATCCTTCCCATTATGCAGTCACAATGCAATTACAGAACATTCATACGTCTCACATTCTACTGCCTTTTTTATCAACAGACAGTATGACTCAGTCCTTTCTGCAACAGTCAAGAGCCTGATGTAGATAAGGCATAATAGTGCATACTGCCTCTGGTTTAACATCAAGCTCAGCCAGCTGGTTAGTCTGTATTTGGCTGGTTAGTCTGTTCTACTGCAGAATGGAGTCACACTACAAAATTCAGGACTGGAAGTTTGTTTTGCTAGTGCTCAGATGGATAAGAGTGGACAGGTCTTTGGGGATACAGTATAGGTTTGTCAGTCTCCCTGGGACACTCACTGGCTCTCCATTCTCCTCATAAGGGTCCTCTTCGTTTTCCTCCTCTTCCTCCTCCTGTTTCTGCCCGTCAGCTGGGTCGTCCTGAGCCTGGAGAACAGAGCCTCATTATTTGAGCTGCTGCTGCAGGAACCCCAGTGGGTGTTATATGTGCCCCCGTGTGCTCGTTTTAAGCCTGTGTTCTACATGAGTAATGTGCTGAGCCTCCCAGGGGCCTGAGAGGGCCTCTCTGGCAGACATGTGCTGCTGTACAAATCAAACAGTTAATAAGTGCATCTGCAGCCTGTGTGTGTGTGCATGCATGCACGTGTGTGTGCACGAATATGCATGAGTAAGAGTGTGTGCGTGTGCATGCGTGTGTGTGTGTGTGCGCGAATATGTATGAGTATGTGTCAGTGTTTGCATGTTTCCCCTCTCCTCACAAGGGATATTTAATCAAGGCTGAGCCAAAATGGCTATAGAATTCCCTTTACTTCCAAAACCACCAATCTGGACAGATATTAATGTTTGATTATGATTGTAATTATGATCTGACCCACAGAAGACCCCCCCACCCAGCGTTTATATCATGGGAAAGCCATCCAGGACCGAAATAATAATATATATGACCTCTTTACGTAACAGCTTTACATAACTTCTTAAAATAACACTGAAAGAGTTTGGCTTTTGTTTTATGTGCGTGTAAGTGTAGCCCAGACACATATATAAATATATATGTGTATGTCTGTGCAGTGTGAGAGTGTGCGGGCGTGCGTGCGTGTGTGTGTGTGTGAGCGTTTCTCTTACCTCTTCCTCTTCCTCATACTGCTCATCCTCTTGTTGGTCTGGATTCCCAGCCATCTGCAACAATCCATGATAATGGTCACCACGGCAACTTCTACACCCATCATAAGCTCCACTCATAGAACGCTGCAGTGTCTGTGTGTTCCTCTGGTGTCCTTTCAATTAGCAGTCAATTCAGACCATGTCAATGACATATGGAAAATCATCAGTTTTGAAGCACACCGGGAACATCCAGACACTTCGGTGCTCCTGTCTGAGATCTGCGGTGTTTCCTGGTACTTTACACTCACAATATTAAGCCAAGCCAACATGATTCCAGTCAAACTGCTAAGGCAACACACTTCACTGCATAAGAGGCTTTTGTGAGCATCATGCTGTTTCCACTAACCTGTTGTCAGCTGACACCTACTGTTTAAACTTACACCTGGTCCGGGAGTGCCAGAGATGTTTCTGGTTTTTTTTTCCATCAGAACCTTCATTTAGCTAATTGCATGAATAATTAGGTTTAATTGAAGCAGGTGCATGTTCTTGGACCTCACCACTCAACCTCTGCAACTAATGTGCATACCCAGGCTGAGACTCCTAGGGATTAATCAAATAGTGTAAATAAGCTCTATTGAGAAGAAGAGATGGTCCAGGACAGGGGCTGCCTCCTACTGTCCAGTACAGCAGCCCCAGCTCCTTCAGTGGACATTCCCACCCTCGGAAGCCCCTTCCCATGGCTCTCACCACCAGCTGATCTTCAGTGGCCGGTCGCTTTGCGGCTGTTTCCTCCTGATGTTCGTCTGCTTCCTCAAACTCGTCTTCTCCCTGGTTATTGGGGTCATCCTCGGGGTTCATCTCCTCCTCTGCTGGCTTCTGGTAGGGAGGGGGTGGGGGGAGGGGGGCAAGGTTCGCAAGATGGATTCATGTGCTTAGGCAATGCTTCTGGGTCTACTGAATCATTCTCATTTGTAATTTCGTGATTTTACTAAAAGCCATTTGGGCCAAAATATATGCAACGTGAGCTCAACGTTAGTATGCGTCTTCCACTCACAGTCGAACGTGCATGCATGCTCACATGCTTGCCTTTCATGTACGTGTGCTTGCATAGATGGGTTTTGTATGTCTGGATTTAAAGGTATATCCACTAGGTGCAGGCAAGGGTGCTTGAGTACTTTGTGTTAAGTATAAATTAGTTTGAATATGCATGTCTTTTTTTTAATAAGACAGTGTATAGGATCTGAAAAATCATTTCAGAAACAAGGCAGAAGCAGTTTTGTTGCTCACCTCCGCCTGTTGCTGTTTGGTAGCTCCTTCCTTCTCCTCCTCCTCTTCATCAGGGCGTGTCTGTGTGTTCCTCTCTGTAACAGAGCATACAGTTAGAGGCCATTATTTATTTCACACATGCATGCACATGCACACAATAGTGTGGAAAGGGATTTCTCTCACGAATGCACAAACACACAAAACAACAAAACATGAGCAGATGTAATATGGCTTTTGTGTGGTGCAGGGTCATTATTAAGGGCAATCTCGTTATTTTGAGAGGTCGTATAAACTTTCAGCTATGTTGAGAATGGCATAGAGACACAGACAGGTTAATTTGAAGACAGTGAGCAGATTAGTGTTCAGTGACGAGGTCTCACCTTCATCCTCCTCATTCTGTGCAACTTCTTCGCCCTCCACGATGTCTGCATCTATGTCCTTATTCTCATCGTTTTCCCTGTGACAGACAGAAATCAAGAAAGAGGATGAAAGAGGAGAAAACAGGTTTATACTGAGAGAGATGACACTCAGTTATATGCATTAGGTTAAACCCCCAGAAAAACCTACATGCATTTTGACTGACTGATGGTGGCAGAGGTAACAGGGTAAAGAATAATTTTACACTTGCCCACAGTGCACCACACAAACAACTGTGACTACCTCTGAAGCTCTGGCTTCTGAAATCACCTATGACCTCTAACCCCTGTGACCCTAGGCTCCTCTGGTTTATCATTTCACACATCCATTGTATTGTGGGATTCATCAGAGGTACTGTAATTGACTGTTCACTGGTTTTCTAACAAAGCAGATCCCTGAAAATGACACAGTTTTATTACACTAGAGTGAAGAACTAGTCAGCCACATAGTTATGTCCTTCGGAGTGAGACTACCAGAGCCCTAACCCGAGGTCCTGCTCCTCCCGGCTGGTGTCTCCCTGCTGCTCTTTTTCCTGCTGTTCCTGTGGGCCCTGTTCTCGCTCCTCCTGCTCTTTCAGGCTCTTCTCTTTCTCCTGCTGCTCCTGTAGCTGCTGCTCCTGAATGTTACGCTCCCTCTCCTGCTGGTCCCGCTGGTGCTGCTCGCTGGCCCGTTGCTCCTGCAGGTCCTGCTCCCTCTCCTGCTGTTCACGCTGTAGCTGGGCCCGTTCCTGCTCCTCCCTCAGGCGCTGCTCTTTCTCCCGCTGCTCACGCACACGCCGGTCCCTCTCGTCTTGCTCCCGGAGCAGCCGCTCCTCCCTATCATGCTGCTCTTGCTGCAGCCTCTGCTGCAGGGCCTCCTGGCGCAGCTGCAGCTGCCTGCGCTCCTCTGCCAGCTGCGCAGCCAGTCGCTGCTGCTCATAGGCCGACTTGGCCCGGTCCACCTGTGCCTGGGCATGCTCCCACTCACTCTGGCCCTCCTCTCCTGCGCCCTGCTCCTCCCTGTGCCCAGCTTTGCTCTGCTGACCCACACGCCCCACTCCTGCCTGCTCCTGCTGCTCCCTCTGAAGTGGCTCCTCATGCGCCCTGCCCTCCTCCTCCTGCTCCTCCTGCTCCTCCTTCACCTCATGCTGGGATATCTCTGGCTGAGGCTGGCCATTCTGCTCTTCCTCTGGCTCCTCTGGCTCCTCCTCTTCCTGGATATCCACCTGTGTGTAGAAAAAACAGGATTTTACCCTGATATACTGTATCCAGCATGTCTGCATTGACGCCATCTTTAATAACTGCATCCCGTCCAATCTGTCTCTACCAGGGACATTCACTGTTTACTGGAAATATGTATATTTTGGCAGCTGATTGCAACTGCAACATTTCCACCATATGGTGCAATAAGCAGAACTGGCTGGATGAGCTGGGGCTTTTACAGGACAGAGTAATGTAGTAATGTTGTGATGTAGTAATGCAGTAATGTAGTGTAGTAATGTAGTAATGTACTATAGGAGTAATGTAGTAATGTTGTAATGTAGTAATGTAGTATAGGAGTAATGTGGTAATGTAGTGTAGGAGTAATGTAGTAATGTGGTATAGGAGTAATGTAGTAATGTAGTGTTGGAGTAATCTAGTAATGTAGTGTTGGAGTAATGTAGTAATGTAGTGTAGGAGTAATGTAGTAATGTGGTGTAGTAAACTGAGTGATAAGCCAGCACAGTAACATCTGTATCTCCTACCTGGGACTCATGATGGAGCTCCTTCTGGGCAGCACCCTGAGGGGCGGCTGGGCTGGGGTTCTCACCCAGAGGCTGTTGGAAAATGGGCCTGTTGTTCAGGGTATGCTTCAGCCGCTTAAGCTCATCTACTTGGACCTTCATGCAGAAAGACAACCACACAAATCTGTCACTCCATTTCTGCAGAGTTGTGGCACATTCTGTCACATTGTGCGGCAATGTCACAAAATTGTTGAGGTAACGTTAGACAAGTTGTGAAGATGAATAATGTGCACACACAGGTGTGTACACACACACACAGGCATACACAAAATAAATAAATGCATGATCAACATGGTTGCCATACACTTATCGGGTGAGATAGTCACATTATTCTTTTAATTTCTTGGATTTTATGCACATGATATCTGAGTTTTGACCTTAGTATTGCAAGGTGTCAGCAAAGACCAAAAAGCAAAGCTACACAATCATATAGTATCCCTCCAGACATAACGAGACTGTAAGTATCTAGAAATATAGAAATAATAAACAACAGCATTGCATAAACGTCCACACACAAACCAGGACAAATCAAGAAAAGTAAAAGAGTAGTGGTTCTCAAACCTCTTTCCCCAAATCAATGTTATTTCAACATTGAAATAATTTTCTAAATCTTAAGGGAGATTTTTACTCCAGCAAATAAAAAGCACATTTGCAATGTTTAATTGGTATCAGCTTACATTTAATGATCAGTGGTATGAGTACATATGTTGTGCTATAGCAAAGGTTATTGATATGAACACATCAATGACAAATCAATTGTAAATTTTCATAATATTGTACATTTTCACTGGGGGATTCCAAGAACCACTGAAAATAGTGGATATTGAGACGTTCTATTATTTGAGAATAAAGTAACATACTGTAGTTTTTCTTGCTGAAAACACTACGGGTAAAGAGATGCTCTGTTTATTGAGATCAAGCAGGGTAGCAAGATTTCTATTCTTTGAGAACACAGAGGATAGATATCTGTTCTACTGTTGGAGAACAAAGAGGATAGACTGTTCTACTCTTGAAGAACACAGAGGACAGACACGTGTTCTATTCTTAGTGAACACAGAAGATAGAGACATGTTCTACATAGAGACATACTCGACACATAGGGAATATATATTGATGTTCTACTGTTGGGCCATAAAGCATGTGAGTAAAAGGAGAACAAATCACTTTCTAAAACAAAAGACAGTAGAAAGAGAAAATGACCTTGCATGTTATTGTTGTGCAGTAGCATGCAGGAGGAGAGGAGGAAAGGTCAGGGTAAGTGCAGGTTAGTAGCATCGTCCTTTGCTGCAGACACGGCAGAAACACTGCGACAGCCAATCCACATCAACGCCATGCTCCGGGAAGCCAGGGGTCAAGGGTCAACACACAGCCAACCACATGGCAAGTGCAGCCATCTACAGGGAGGAGAAAACACGGCCGACCCCGTTACATCTAAATCTCATTCATATCTTTGGTGCCAGCAACATTGAACAGGCATTGAGCAATTTCCTGTTACTCTGTGGAATCTGCTCCATTTTGTTTCTGTATCCCTGTCCGGTTCACCCCTGCCCATAGTTTTCCAGCTGATTAGCTAAAGAATGTGTTTGCTGTTGAGTGCAGTCACCTCAAAGCAATGGCAGGGGCCCAGCCGAGCCTCCTGAGGAGAATCACTGGCTGAGCACTCCACTGGCTCTCTTCAATGTTCCACTACAGCAAGTCCTAACACATATGACACTTTCAATTCTTTTGACATGGAGTTTATGTGTACTGTGCAAAGAAACTTCAGATGTGGTACCACACACCAAATTAATGTTACTGATTTTCCCATCTCTGTTAAAATGCAGAAATGTGAAAAGGACAAGACTCCCAAAAAACTACGTTGC
Organism: Albula glossodonta; assembly: GCA_019788955.1. Taxonomy (NCBI): domain Eukaryota; kingdom Metazoa; phylum Chordata; class Actinopteri; order Albuliformes; family Albulidae; genus Albula; species Albula glossodonta. The sequence goes on from JAFBMS010000214.1 coordinate 359,710, forward strand.
CTGGATTTCATACACTAAGAAACACTCACTTGCATGTCTTGGATACTTAGCTTTCTTAAGGGCTTAAGTTAATCTGACATTAAATTCTGTGACATCTTTTATTTACATAGTATTTTACAAAAGCGCAATTTTGTAAAACCACCCTTGTAATTCATAAAAACATAATGTTGCTGTGGAAACTGCTTTCTTACACCGTATCCTTGCCTCGGCAATCTAAGAATGTTTACATAACTTTTTAATTCAGTCGAGCGTGACAAGTATCTTATGGTGACTTCAGAACTGTTTCCTCTTTAAGACTACACCCAACCACTTAAATAATTGAAATGAAATACTAATTGACTCTGACAAGAGGAACTTTCCCTGCACTTCAGTTTAAAAAAAATACATAGGGATTCAGAAAAGAACCAAGGCCTTGAGTTAGAATGTAACTGGAACCAAAAATATCCACTAAAATACAGTTCAGGCTCAGCAGCCACAAATCTCCATGCTGTAAGATAAATATAAGTACATATAATGGCAAGAACAGTCCATTCAGCCCAGCTTGGATCGCCAGTCTCTGATTATCTACGGAGTACTGAGTTCTCAGTACTGAAACAAGCCTTATTGAAATAATACTTCCATATTCTGGTATGAAGTTTTCCCTTATCTAATTTCCATCTCAGCCCCCTTGCCCTGCTAAAGGTCCTCAGTCTGAAATAAGTTTTATACATTGTAGTCCATCTTGTTAAACCTTTTGGTTTAGTTGCCTTCTTTGTAACTCTGTAAAGAACCTTGACATCTTTCGTACTGAATGGTGTTTAGAACTGCAGCCAGTACCCCAAAGCGTGGTTTATAACCTTAAAATGTCCTCATTTGTTAATTATCATTTGTGCTGTATATTCCAGCATCCTTTTAGCCTTTTTACTACTGTGGCAAAATGCCTAGATCCTGATCAAATCTGGTTGACTGTTACTCTAAATACTGCTTCCTTAAAAGTAAAGCAGAAGTTTTTGGCACAGCAGCTGTGTAACTGAGTGGTAGGAGATTAGAGACATGAGACAGACAGAGAGAGTGGAAAAAAATTACTTCCTGTGACCTGTGCAACAGCAAGTGCGTTCTTGTGATCCTGCAGAGTCAGGGAAAGCTGGTCATGAGACGTCTTCAGGTCTTTGTGCTGTTGCTGTGTGTCAGAGGAACAACAGAGACTGTTAGATGCTCTGCAGACTCTTATCTTTAACAACTTATTATATTTCCACAGACACTGAGCAATCAGTAACACTGAGCGATCTGTAACTCTGCTGCTGAAGATATTCTCTTGTCAGTGTTGTACAGGAATTTATACAGTTCAGCTATTGCCCTGTTGTTTTCTAGACCATCAGTGTTACGGCAGAAATTCTGATTTGCAAACACAGTAGGAAAGAAAGTCACTCAGAACCCTGAAATGTTTGTAACAGTGAAAGCAAAAATGGCAGTGAAAGTAAAAATACATGAATGTACAACATTGCTTGCTTTTTTCCCATCAGTTCCATACGGTTTTTTAGATAAGGTGCAATTTTGCTAGTTACTTCTTTTAGTAGTTGCTGTTAGTCACTGCCTTTGATTCAGCGATTTGAGGTTCCACTGTTCTGGTCCAAGTTAAAGCCTTAATCCTCCCCCTAAACCAGTGTGATTACCCAGCATGCCCTGGGCCTTCCCTCACCCGCATGTCCAACAGCTGGGAGTGAACATCTTGATGGGCCTTTCTCAGCTGCTTGTTCTCTTCTCGGAGATTGTACACATTCTCTGTGATAGAAAGATTGAGTTACACACGCACACACATGAACACATTCACAAACAGGCACAAACAGTATAGATTATACACTGAGTTCTATGAAAGGTATGTGGGGATGTACACACACACAAACAAAATGCAATTTATACATGTTCTCTATCAGCAGGAAGAGAGTGAGTGCAAGAGGAAGACAAAGACAGAAATGACGACAGATCGATTGATAGGGCTAAATGATTTACACACGCAAATACAAGGTCACACCATAGACAACAGACATTAGTCTCAGTGGGAAACCAAAGACAGAGGGCTGAAATCAAACACTTCTAGCCTCTTTAAGGCCATATGTAATTCAATCTAAAAGGACATTGCAATTATGTTTTCTTCAATTATGTTGTATTTTACTTGATACAAGCAAACACACCCTTTGGAAGGTGTCATTTTAAATTACACTGGCGTATGCTTCTATGACTTTGGTCTGGTTCGACTGAATTGCATAAGCCCTGACAGAGTCTCTGCTTGTTTGACCGAATTCAGCTCAGAGCTCCTTGCAGACACAGGGCAGCATCAGAGCAGCATTAGAGCAGCATCAGGGCAGCCGCCTCTCCGGCACCTTTGAGTTTGGAGATCTCTGTCTCCTTGGTCTGCTGCAGCCGTTGGATCTTGCCGCGGTGCTCATCCAGGATCCGGCTGTGCTCGTCATCCTTGTTTTGGTGCTGCTCCTGAAGCTCGTAGTACTGCTTCTTCAGGTCGTCATGCTGGTTCTGAAAGAGTGAAACGAGAGGGGGAGATGGGAGGGGAAAGGAAAAGAGGAGAGGGAGACATGGGAGGGGAAAGGGTAGAGAGGCAGAGAGGAGCAGGAGGAAGGAACCAAAAAGAGGGGGAAGAGGAGGAGGAAGAAGAGAGTGGAGGAGAGAGAGAGGGAAACCAGGGGAAAAGACAAAAAAGGAAGGATTATAAGAGTCACGAGTCAGCAATTTCAGATACCCCATCATAATCACACAGCAGTTCCAGGGGTTCTGCTTGTGATTCAGAATTGCTACTCAGCCGAGGCAGACTTTTGACAGGGTCATATGTCAACTGTGGGCCACAATATAGGGCTGTCAGTCATCTGTCTCTTTTGCCAGAGGTTAGCGCTTGTGAGCAGCCGAAACAATTTGTCACATGCAGTTTGCCAAATTGCAGATTGCGGTCAGGATTATTTTTTGTTGGGCAGTTGCTGGCTGTTGGTTTTGGAGCATTCTTGTTGGCTCTTTGGGTTGCTGGCAAACAAATTCGACATTGGCCTTGATAAGACTGACATGAAGCCAGCTTTAGGCTGGATGCAGCACGTTTACTGGGATGCTGTGTGCGAGAACAGGGTTATTCCTGGAGAAATGAGTGAACAAGTGAAATAGTGAGTGCAAGTGAACGAGTGAGTGTGTGTGTACGAATTGATAAAAAATGAATGAGTGTGTAATTCAGGAGTACATTTTTTGTTGACTTTCGGAGTTACACTGGACATGTGAGCGACAGAATGACAGTGGGAATGAATAAGTGCAGGTATTTCAAAGAGCAAATGAGAGAGTATGTGTGTGTGCATGTGAATGTGTTTGTGTCTGTGAGACTGAGTCATTGTAAATACTGCAGAAAGATCAGAGCACCTGTGCCATTTCTCAGTCCTTTATTTTCTTAAAAGATTTATGTCTCATCACTTACCTTTAGCATCTGATGTTGCATGTGCAAAGAATTATACCGGTTGCTGGAATCTTGCTGAAAAAAAAACATTAAAACCTTAAAGTGTCATATATATCAAAATTGTATATAAAAACATAAGACATGTTAATTTTCATTATTCATAAGACAGTCTGCATGCACAGCACAGTATGTGTTGTTACAACTGAACACACCTTTTCCTTATTCAGTGTCTGCTGTGATTCAAGTTTGTAAACCTGGTAATCTGTATTGAAAAGAGGAGAGTTAGAGGAAGTACCACGCCAAATGCATGACCATGTCTGAGGTAAGCTCTTCACACCAGGGCTGTTAAACTCCAGGTCCTTAGGTGACATCAGACATCACCATGACAACTGACTCCGCACTGATCTTCCCAGTATCTTGCAAGTTATTATTGGGGATATAGAAAGTATTTTTGCAAACAGCTACATGACGCCAATCTGTCGCGCATCTGTCCAAAGCCTGGTGAGTAAGTATAGATGTCGTGAGCTGGATTCGCTAAATAACTTGGCTAGCTATCTATACATAGGCAGGGGGGAAGAACCAGAAGCTCAGGGGGATGCAAGGTAGATGGGCAGAGAAGTGATATCTGATGTCCAGAACTACATTTGAGGTGGATGAGTCAAAATCTTCAAGCATTGCTCAACAATCACAAGACAGCACCACTTTTGTTCTGTCTTAGAACAGTAAAATCTGTTCTAAGACAGAGGAACCCATGGTGTTTACAGGTGCCGGCACCAACCACACACAACACTTCCTTGATGAAGGAGGAAAAGTCCATGCTGAATGCAGTAAAATCTTTGTGTTTGGAGCAAAGACCTACAGACACCGTGGGCTCAGGACCTTGAGTTGAGTAACCCAGCTTTATACCTCCAACCACATTGCGGGAATGTACCTTCTTTGGCCTTCTTGTGTTCCAGTCTCTCCTTCTGTAGGGATTTCTCCAGTCTGGACCGGTGTTCATAAACCACTAAGAGAGAATGACAGTGAGATCAATACGCTGCAGATACGGAGCCACCCACATCAGAGTGTGGGCAAGGCTACAGTGCGCATTCACACTTACCGCTCCATCAATTACCCTGACTCCTTCAGCTCATAAAACCTACATACACCCCGGCCAGTCCACTCATAGAATACACCAGAGTTAAATGTTTAATGCAGAGACACAAGAACAGTCCTCACCTGTGGTTTATGACTCAATGAGAGCAAAATGTTCTGAAACTGAAAGTCGTTCATTAATCATGGCAATTTTTTGCCCACAACCCACAGGACACTGTCCAAAGTTGTATCGTTTTATTACGCATTCTTATGTTAATGAAGTAATTCCCCTCTTCCAGGTGAACTCCACTCTACTGATACTGAGCCTCTGCATTTATCATATGACCGTCTCCATTCAGAAGGGACCAGCTGTAACTGTATGTCAGTATTATGACAGAGTAACTCCAGAATTTGCGATAGATCCTGCTTTGGAGAACATGTAGAGCACCAGGTCTCTATTCAGCACAACCGAATCCATTAAAAATATGGGCTGGCCTAGTAACTCTATATCTGAAGCTAGGGAGCAGAAAAACAAGCCCTGTGGCTCTGCCCTGGGGCAGGTACAGACAGCCACTCCGACTGACTGGCACAAACTCACAAACACAGAGCCCTGTTGACCCACCCATGGCAGGTTATACTGGGACTCTCCCATTAACGCAGGGAACAGAAATTCCCCACGGGGATGGTGAGGTGACTGAGGACGCTCTCCACTGCCCTGGGTCAGTGTAGCACAGTCTCTTCTGTGTAGCACAGACTACTGAGACTTAGTGTAGCACAGAGTCTACTCCACACAGACCTAATATGACACAGAGTGTATTTCACACAGTGAAAGGTCAGTGTGCAGTCGGTGCCAGTGAAGTAGCGCATCTCGGCTGTAGGCTTATTGGGAGTGCGATACGCAGTGCAGTAACTGCTCCATGCACACTGCTGTGTCCAAGCGATAAAGTCTGCCTCCAGCAATACACAGCCACTGAAAGGGAAATGAAGCAATGAATTGGGGGAAGCCAATCAATACAAGCCATGCCCTGTGGCTCGGCATAAAAGAGAAATCTCTCTGCAAACACTGGAATTACTCCTAAAAGCCTCTTTCACTGACAGATCAGGTGTCTGTAAGTGCCATGCCTTGGTTTGGAGGCAGATTAACTCTTCAAGAAGTACCTAGTCTCCAGTTTCCACTTAGTTCGGATGATGCAAGTAAATTGATTAATTAAATTACAGTCCATTTCCTTTACCATAATTTGAATTTTTTATCATTTTTTTTTCACGGAGTGCTGAAGTATAATTCACACAGGGCTATTAATGACCCAGGAAAGAGCTGGCAGGGCTATTGCTGGAAATGATGAAAGGGTTCATGCACTCAGATGATCTGGTTTACCCCTCTGTGCAAGACAGAGGAGCCACTCAGCGGGCTGGGAATAGCTGTAATAGAGGGGTGGATTTACCTCCAGGGCAGGGGCAGCTGATAAACAGAACACTCCGCTTTAAACTCTGCCCCATCCCAGCCCTCTTCTTCATTGTGTTTTCACCATAAACAAGTACAGAACTTTAAGCAGATTAGCCTCACCCATTAGAATTAGCTGCTATCTCCTTCCAGCCAGACTGCATCCCGCCAAGACAGTGCTGCTATCTTTATGCCAATCAGATGAAACCTTTTACCTTACATTTTCCTGGGTTAAAATAACTTCAATGGGGTTAAAAAGGTTCAGATTTAACTAATCATAACAAAATTATGTGATGTGAAAATATATTTTTAAATGAACTATGTGTAGCCCTTAATGCTACAATGCTTTATTTATTTTATTTATTTACCTTTTATTTGACCAGGCAAGGTCAGCTGCGAACCTTACTTGGTAAAATAATTCTGGGAGTTAAAAGATTTCCATCATAGATAGAGTTCAAACACATGCTTGACAACAGTACATTACAGTTTAAAATACATGCATTAACACGGTGTTTCTACATTCGCCTCCAAAAGGAATGAAGCGGTTTCTCTATCATGTTCTAATCATGCTGCAGAAAACAGGAGGGCCCAGTGATCATTACCTGTCTGAGACTGTGGTTAGCCTCAGGCTAAGTACTCAGAATGTCTTCGGTTGTAAATACTGATGGAAGTGTTCACAAAATTACATAGGTAAGAAGGTGTGTTTCCAGGAACAGTTTTATAGACAAGTAGAAACCAGTTTGTTTGCCTGCTGATGTGGATAGTGAGGCAGTCAATGAATGAATCCAGGGCATAAGGGTTACAAGCAGGAGTCAGAGGGTGATGTAGTGTTTTCATTAAACCTGAGGAGGTTGAGAGTAATGAAAAGAGGGTTGAGACAGTTTAAATTTGTATTTCAGAGTATGTGGCGCTGGCTAATTGCTCATTGAAACCTCACAATTAAGTGTCATATATTATAATCATAGAGGCATAATCCATCATGGGTTTCTGCTCCGGGGGACTTTTTATTTAATCAAACCTGAACCTGTTTTTTTCCACTGTGTACCAGGAACGAAGCACAGGCTGCACACTTCTAGATTATGTTAAATTTATGAATGCCTCAAACTTAAACTGCTTTTGTCCATGTCTGGGTTCTGCTGGTCACCAAAACAAGTAATTATCTGCTTTGCTGTCTGAACCCCACCCCACTAGCACTTCTCCAGTGAGGTAACTTTCTACCTTAGAAATCTTAGATTTCTACATTTACTGCTTTGATTTGAATAAATGAGAATCAGTTACCTCTCATATATTAGTCATTACATGTTCATATAACCGTCCCTAGATCAGTGGTTACTGCCCTATTTTTCCTGATCATGTGATGTGTGATGGTCTGGCACCCACTCCAGATAACACCCCAAGGAGGGGGTTTTGGGTTGTTCTTCTATAAGCTCCCAGAGAGAATGGGCCCCATGGTCTGGTATAAAATCTGGGCCGTGCCAGCAGTGACTGGCAGGGAGCCCCAATGGATGATGCTTAATTAGGTTTAATATTGCCGAGGAAGGGAGGGTTGATTTGGCAGGGATGTCCATGACATATTAGTGCTCCCCTGACACCCTTGCTGGTAACAAAGCAGCCCACGGTCTACAGGAACACAGCTGCACATGAGGGGTCCTTCCCCATCTCAGGTGTGCACGAGCTCAGCTTGCGGACTGTAGCGTGGAATGTTAGGAGTTTGGAGGAGAGCCTGTGCTCGTCCGAGCTCTCCCAAAATGACAGAAACAAGCACAGCATATGAATATGTTTAGGAATAACAAACTGCAAGTGCTTCTCCTGCCTTTACTTGAGGCCAGTTCTGCTCTGCAGACACACCAGTCCCAGTGTCTTATGTAAACTCTTAGTCTGTAGATGCTTAACATCTAATAAATGTTAATACTTTCTGCCCCAGGTTCCTACAGTCTGTTTTGGCTTCACAGATCTCTAAGGGTAGATCTGATTGGCTTAGGCAGTCTATTGTTTCACGCGCCCACTCTGCTGCGGGGACTGATGTAAGCAGTATTAGCAAAGCACATCAGTTGGCCAGTTGTGAGGAGTGAGGAGCTAGAGTCAGAGTGAGGCTCGTAAAAGCGGCCTGTAACGACTGCTCTGAGGAGGAGCCTTTTAGCACTGGTCTGGCCAGCTCTATGTTTCATATGTGGGTCTGTGTCCGTCACGAGACTGTGCAGCTCATCCGGAGCGCCACAGGTCACTAACGAGGCGGAAATCACCAGCAGCTCCACCATGAATACTACATCAACATAAATGTAAAATCAGTTTACTGGTCATAAAGTACTGCACTCAGCCAAGGCTCAGGGCTCTAGGGCCCCTCTGGGGTGTGTGAGGGCCTTGGGGGGTGGTGGGGGGTGGGGGGGCTCCTTGTACCAAACTGAATTTCCATTATTCATAAGCTCCTGAAAATGTCAGCCAGGCAGCACTGAGGGACTGTGGAACACAGGGCTTAGTCTGACTGAGGTTCCAAGCCACAGAAATCCTGAAATCTGCATGAAGGATCCAGGGAAATGCCATGCCATGGTGAGAGAGGGAATTTCAGCTTCACAGATGGAAAGAAAAGAGGAGGAGCTGGACTGACCCCCCACTGTAATGTGTAGCAGAACCTGAGAGATACAAACTTCAGACTTAAATATAAGTTGCATATGATCAACATTCCCACCATGCGCAAATGCACTAATAACCACACGCACTGCACATCGTCACTCCAGTATGCAATGAATGTAAGGATTTGAATGTAAACTTCACTCTCATATTTACCCGCTTAAAGTAATGCAATAATAACCACTCTCCATGAGTATTCTAATTCTTCTTCAGAATCAGATCTGCAGTTCCCTAACAACAGGAAAGATTTGGGGAATTATTTATGTATTTATTTATTTATTTATTTTTAGTAATGGGACATTACTTGAGTCATTTTAAATGCATTACTGCAGATGTCAATGCATTATTGTGTTATTTTGGTGCACACATTGGATCTATGTGCATCATGTATTACTCTATAGGTGTATAAGTATCAGGTAGTCATGAGAGGGTCGCACCAGAGCTCATTCAGTGTTTGGGGACTGAAATCCCCTTCTTTGATTACTTATGGACAATGACTATTAAATATGACAATACTAAAACTAGTTTATCCACTTCTGTCATTGACAAGCATATGCAATTCCAGTGTGTGACGAATCTTATCTTCACTGTTGCAGTTTTCTGATTCACTGCACTGACACAGCAGTGCCAAGACGTGGCGAATAGTTGAAGAGCCATAGAAAAAACCAGAATGGGTTGAAACCGCCCACAAGCAAAACTTGTGTGACACAAGATGAGATCATGTTTGAAATCTAAATAAAACAGAAATGCAACCTCTTAAAACACATTACAAGTGAATAATTGTAAGTGCACCCTCAAAAGGCACGCGCAAAATTACTTATAGAAGTAGCATTTTGGACGTGCGGCGGCGTACCTTGGAGCTGCGCCGAGAGTGACTCTTGATGCTGTTGGTACTTAACGGCCATCGCCTCTGTCCTCTTCAACTGCTTGTGCATTTCGTATGATATCATACCAGCGTAGAAGGTTCCACAGACCGCGGTCACCAGTATGAGAGACTGGAAAATCCGCTTCTGTCTCCGCGAGCACACTCCGTTCCCCATGTTGACTCGCACCTCCACCCCGCGTGCCAGTGCGGACCGGCTGAATTCAGGCGAGCCGCCCGACAGCAGCAATGCGAACTTTTTTGTGAAACTTTTTCGCTTTCCTTTGTTCTGCAAACTTGCGGCTTTACTTTCTCCAAAACATCGCTTCAAGCCAAACGGAAAATTCAGTTTGCAAAGGAAACAAAAACTGTTTAAAAACCCAAATATAACTTCAATTTCTTGTGACCGAATTTACGGGTCTTCCAAAATTATGCTGCCAAGCCTACCCCTGTCCTGCAAAGTGGGTGAAAACTCAGACCAAATATTTCAGAAATGTCACATTTCACAATTTCCTCGAAAAAAGTAATGGAGAAAAACAAATAAAATTCTTAAAAAATACAACACATCCTTTAAAAAAATACAGTACCTACTGCAATACTGCCAGGGCCATCATGGTACCTTTTAATTTTAGTTACGTGTCACCTAGAAGTAGCCAGAAACCATCCAACAACGAAGCCTGAAGGAAGTCCCTCCTCTCTGGATACTGTACGAGGGGAAAAAAACGGGGCCCGTTCTGCGGCTTCAACCGCACAGCGTTTCGATAGGTTCAATTTTCTTGGCTCCGCCCCACAGTGAGAGTAAAACTTTCTTATTGGTTTGTATTGCCGACTGTCAAATGAATCTGGGGATTCTCTGTTTAGTGGTGAGGACTGGGGGACCCCCTGGGAGTTGTCCGGGATTTTCCTTGCGGAACTGCTCCTGCACCAGTAGCAATACCCAGATCGTGGAAATCCAATGACCACATGTATAGAACCGTAATTTGCGCAGATTACTGCTCTGCGCAAATTACGGTTCTATAAATGTGGTCATTGGACTTCCACGATCTGGTTATTGCTACTGGTGTAGGAGCAGCTTAAAATGTGAAATCGGAAATGCATGTGAATAGTATTTGACATGATCAATGATCATCACTTTCGTGGTTATTATTATTTACTCATGAGATATATTATCACAACGGCACAATTGGGTGTCCAAGAAAAATACAAATGGATGTGTAAATTCACAAGATGTGGGATGAAGTTCCTGGGATTAAATTGATAACAGTAACAGATTAAGTAACAGTAAGTTCACACAAACACAAAACCATGACCGCATTATGCATAAGCAACAAACAACCCCACCATAAAATAACTGTATGCCAAGTATTCATGTATGTTCACCATTGTAACAGAAGTATAAACTAGAATACCACAAATTGAATAGCAAGAATGAAACATGACTTCTGGGCATTTTCTCTTTAATAATAAAGCTAAGGAGGTCATAGGAACTGTTTTATAAAGGACATAGAAATGTATTGAGAGGATGGTTTTGATAACTGCAGCAGAAGATTTGTGTTTAGCTATCTTTTTTTATTATGTTATTGACAGAAACAAAAAACAGTACACAATGACGGGCCCCAGGACCGAATTTGAGAACCACTTGCGTAGATGAATGCTCTACTGCCATCTAAAGGAGGAAGCAGTTTAGAGCTATGGACAAGACCTAAATTGGGAAAATATTTCAAGACATTTCTATAACTCTCCACCAGAGGGTGGCAATACCTCAAAGCCAGGCAACTTTAAAGTGCCAGTCAAGCGGTCTGTGGAGTGGCAGATAAACGATAAGAGATTTTGTGTGTCTCAATGTCTCCCCAAATAATTTTAATTTGCACTGTTTTTATACAAGACCAATAGAGGTTTCCCAAAATGTAAAAGTGAATGTGCCAAAAGAACAATTTTTGAACCACACGTTTAAATCCTGTGAACAAAAAGTCATAAATTCTGTCTCTCTCACTCTCTCCTCTGACGATTGCTATCCCCTCCTCCCCACCCCACACACACATACACACGCATATTTCATGTGTATTATTTAGATTTGTATTATTATGTGTTTAGCTGATGTTGTTAGCATTCTGCTTGTAAATAGAATGATAGCTGATGCCTGTTTTTGTGTCCCTAAGTGAAATCTGTGCTCTGGTGTAATCTATGAGTCAACTGGCCCTGGAGGGCCACAGTTTGTATTTGATAATTTTATTACTCAGCAATTCATTGGACAGACTCAGCAGCTGATTACACAGTTAAGTTCCTTAACTTAGTGATGCATGACGTTGCTAAATTATCTGGAGAAGTAATGCCCCTTCATTCACCCAGGACAGCTGCGTCACTTCTGCAATTATACAAAAACATACAGCCAGAGGGAAATCATTTCCAAAGGAAGTCAGAGAGGTTTGTGGTCCAGTTACTCACACTGTCACTGACATTCTCATTTTTTACATTTGGATCATAGTATAGTAAGAATTGTTGCTTCAAACATGTACTCACTAATAACCACAAGGTGGAGCTAACTACCTAAAAATGAACTGGATTTTTATTCCGGTCCTTTTTGGAAATTCCTGAGTGCCTGAGACATTTAGGCATTGGCATGGCAACGCGTCACAGTGTGGTATAATGCTGGCCTTTAACTCAGAGATGTGGAATTAGCCTTGTCAGCTGATTATTGCTAGGAACATAAGATGACCCATGCAGATGAAAGTGAAAAGGATGTTTTTGACTGTTAAGGTTAGATGGGTGCTTTACTGATGCAGGCACTGTATTTACTGTAGTTTCACTTCCAGGTTAGGATGGCACGATGTACCACCTTGTAAAAACATTCTTGTAAGACCGATGAGATGTGTAAACGTACAGAAAAATATAAGCTGTGTAAGTGTATGTATATCGAGCCTGGCTTGTTTTGCAAATTGGCATTCTGTTCCTGTACCTGGAGGGTTTGCGAACGCTCCACTATGGCTGTGCTCTGCTGCCCCTCACCCCCAGAACAGAATAAGAAAAATAAGAAAAAGACTCAATGAGGTAATAAACTGTGAGAGCAAAGAGAAAAGAAATGATGTGAATTTTACAGAAAGCTGACTGTGACTTCAAACATTGGCCCTGTTCAGGCTAATGCCCTGTTAAAGCTGTACTAGCCTGCTCTATCATGCATTCAAAACTAATGAGGCAATAAAATGAACAGATAAGTATTTTTTGGAGTGCATCCATTCCCCCTGTTGATGTGAAATCTGGAGACTGTCACTCGCATGTGGGAATGCTGAGGTATTGTGTGTGTTTTGAGGGCTGTTCTTTCACGCTCTGCATTGTTATTCCTTGTTTCTGGTTTTTCCACATTTTGCTCTAACGAGGCGTGCCTTGATGAGAGCACGCTTTTAATGAGACGTTTGTTTATTCTTTGGCTGAGACACTGTGTGTGTGTGTGTGTGTGTGCATGTTCATGTGGGTGTGGGTGTGTGATTCTGTGTGTGTGTGTGTGTGTGTGTATGCATATGTGTTTGTTTTTGTGTGCTTGTGTGTCCGTATGTGTGTGTGTCAGTGAGTGTGTACATGTGTGTGTTTTTGTGTGTGTGTGTGTGTGACTGCAGAATCTTCAGGTGCAAAACCAAAGAGTAACATATCATTCTGCTGAAGCTTTGCCCCTCCATCCTATGCTGCCCTCTGTCACCACTGCTGCCCGTGTGACTCACAGCACTTGAGGCTCAGCCCACAATGAGTTCATGGTTGACAATTCTCACTAATTGAGATTATTTATTGTGGTTTTGCAATTGCACACTAAAAGCACAGCCTGTTTTAGAAGGCTGTCCCCCTCTAGTGCCTCTCCCCAGTTTAAAGTGACATGTCGTCTTGCACGGTCACATTTCAGACATACACGTGTGGCCTGTCCCATTTTACACACAGACGTGCAGGGCGGATTACTGCATGGTCCCATTTTAACGCACATGTGTGGCGTGTCCCTCTGCACGTTTACATTTTACACACACACACACATGTGGAGGCGATTACAGGGGTGTAGCTGCGGTCAGTCAGGTCATATGTCTGGCCCCGCCTCCAACCTTATATGGGTTAGTGTTAAAACACGGTGAAACCGACAGTATTGCCAAAAGTGCTGTCATAATTACATAAAAGCAATTAAGGCGGGAAACTCACCATAAATAGCGCAACACGCCTCCAAATGACTCAAATAATATTGTTTCAGAATGAGACCAGGGCAGGGATCTATCGTTCTGTTGGTTCTGTTGATAACGTTTCTTAAGCAGCTGTGCAGCTGCAAAGCGAAAGTGATGTGGTCAGCGTCTCTCGCAGCAGTCTCTTAGGGTTCCCGCGGTAACTGAACACTCGTGGGAGGATTTCATGGGCCCCAATGCAGTTCTGTGCATTTAGACTCCAAAAGGTGAGACAGAGAAGTGTGCTCTCAGATCTCTGCTCTGTTTGCCTGGGTCCCTATCTCCCCTACCTGCTGCCTGCCAGCCAGTGGGGGTGCAACACCTAACATGTGCCAGAGGCCAGGCCAGATAGCAGCCTGATATCATCTGTGCCTCCGATCAAGCAGCAGTGTTAGTGTCACAGTGTTGGGGGGGATATGTATGTATGTGTGTGCATGTGTGTGTTCGTGCATGTGTGTGTGTGTGTGTGTGTGCGTGTGAGTGTGTGTGTGTGTGTGTGTGTGTGTGTGTGTGTGTGTGTGTGTGTGTGTGTGTGTGCGTGTGTATGTGTGCATGCATGTGTGTGTTGGCGTGTGTGTGTGTGCGCGTGTGTGTGCATGTGTGTGTGTGTGTGTGTGTGCGTGTGTATGTGTGTGTGTGTGTGCGTGCATGTGTGTGTGTGTGTGTGTGTGTGTGCATGTGTTTGTGCGTGTGTGTGTGTGTGTGTGTGTGTGTGTGTGTGTGTGTGTGTGTGTGCATGTGTGTGTGCGTGCATGTGTGTGTGTGCGTGTGTATGTGTGTGTGTGTGCGTGTGTGTGTGTGTGTGTGTGTTAGAGAAAACAGGGTGGCTGTATATGCGCAGAGGTTTGATAGCTGGGATGTCTGTCTCTTCCTGTCAGCAGGATGTAGGAGGAGACTCTGTGGAGCCTCTGAAACTGTACAGTTCATTAAGATTCATTGTTCCACAAAGTACAAGCAGTCCTGTAAAAATGGGAAAGGACAACAGTCTCAGTGGTGTTATTTGAACAGTGATGTTAGCCACGGTCTGCGGTTTTGTAATGACCTTGCCATCTATGAGATTGGCCTTTTCCAGGGAGGGAGGTATTCTATCAGCAGGATATTCCCCACCTAACTGATGTTTAGCGGAACATTCCTGAAATATTAAAGTAAACATTCAGATCTCAACATATGTATTTGCCCGGTTGATGTCCATTGAACAGACTTTGTTGGGAATGTTTTTCTGTGACGTTTAAATAGCTTGTTTGGAAAAATATAATTATATAAATTGAATATTGTTTTGGGAACACGCTTATCATGACTTATCATCTCTCATCCGAAAGGGAATCTTTATTTCTCTCCCGAATCGAGCTATGCAATCAGTTCCAGTGCAAACAAGCCCAAAAGACCCAGGAGTAGCAGTGACACAGAGCGTGAGCGCTCTGATTTGTAAGCAGAAAACATGAACAGTGGCAGTGAGAGCATATAATAAGCATTATTAAGCACAGCCAAGTGCTTTTACTGTGGATGTGAAGAGTCCCAAACACTCTTAGCCAGGGATTGCTACAGTTGGGTCCCTACCACAGGGTGCAGTGAATAGTGTGCGTGCGTGTGTGCATGTGTGCGTGTGTATGCACACAGTAGGTTTGCTGTTCAAACATGTAAGTTTGCTGGCCTGTGTCAAAAGAATCTGTTTCTGTGGGTTTATTTCAGACCTTTATTCAATAGACAAAAATATATATGTACAAAAATGTAATCATTTTTATGAGATTTCCAAAAAACATAATTTACACTATAGTACATGTTTAGCAAAAGACCTTAAGACCCTTATTTCCTTCATTTCCCCTTTAAGCATAAATGTGTCAATACGAACGGAAACAGGACAGGATAAGGTCTTTCAGAACATCAATAAAACCAATCCACTGAAACAGCAAATTCAAAACAAAGAACACTAACGGATAAGACGCAGCATTTCTGTCTGGAAAAGGTGTAAACATCAGGAGTTATGCCACAGGACTTAGTGAAAAAAACACTTAATATAATAATAGTATATAACCATACTATTACAATAATAACTTCTTGGGAAGCTTGGAGACTGGAAGAACTGTTTATCGGCATGATTATTATTACTATTGTTTATATTTTATATGTGCTCTTCACATATTTATTTTGTTTCTTAGAACTTATGATTCATAAATAACTAAATTGAGTAAGAAGGTAAAGTATTGTCCTTTGTCTCTGTGGCAGTGCTCGGTGAGGGTTGTGCACACAGGCTGTGGTTGTACAGCTGTGTTGCTCTATGGTGTGAGGGACATGATCTCAAGAATCAGTTAATGTACTGAGCGCCCCCATGTGGCACAATCTCTGAAATGCCCCAGCCGACCACGTTCCCCCGGCCGCTGCAGGAAGTCCCGTCTGCTTGTGCATGCTGGGATATCTCCTCCGCCACCAGCACCCTGTCCCACACGTTGAGCCCAGTCATCTTCCCAGCGAAGGCCAGCATGGGGTCGAAGAAGCCGTTCTTCTCCTGGCCCAGCACCATGGTGCCCCCCTCAGGCAGAGAGTGGCCCTCAGCCACGCCAGGCGAGCTGGCTTCCCTCTGGCCATTCACCCACAGTGAGGCCAGGCCCTGATCTGAGCTCCAGGTGCCACAGTAGTGCCCCCAGTGGCCATCCAGGGCAACGCCTTGAGTCTTGACCAGGTGGGCCTCACCCCCCACGGTGAACAGTGCCCCCCCGCTGGTGCTCAGTGCCAGCTGGACCTCCTGGGGGTTCCTGCGGGTGCCGTAGGAGAACAGCACGGTCCTGTTGAGTGCCTTGGTGGCCTTGGCCCACAGGCAGACTGTAAAGGCCTGCAGTGCCATGGGACTGTCGAGGTTCACTGCTGCATAGATCCGCCGCGAGCGCTGGGGGAACAGCAGAGCCATCTCACAGCCTGAGAGAGAGAGACAGAGAGAGAGAGAGAGAAAATAATCCACAAACGCAACCGCTACCTATGTGGGAGTGTCCTGTAATGATGATGGAGCTGGGCTTATATCTTACTGGTTGTGGGTTTGAATCCCCAATGGGACACTGCTGTTGTACCTATGAGAAGCACACTTAACCCACATTGTTTCAGTAAATACCAGCTGTACAAATAGACTGTATGCAAAATTAAGCTCAAATGTGAATGTAGAGGCACTACAACCTGCTGTGGGCCCAGTCTAGTAAACCCTCACCCCCATGTGCTCTCTGCTGTGTGTCTGCAGGACTATACCAGGGGGAGGCCCCCACCTCTGCAACCTTTGACCCCTCTTCCGCCCTGTCCAGAATCTCTGGCATTTATCAGTTTGTTTGCTTTCCTTTCTTCTTATTTCACTCCTGTCGAGCGGGAGAACATTCCGTGTGAGCGCTGAGGAGCTTGACTCTCAGCGTGACAAAAACATTTTTTTGAGTCATAAAGGGAGATGTATGGCCATGTTTAGCGCTGATATACTGCCAGCAACAGCAGCTTTGACTTTGCGGGAAGAGACGGTCTGTGTTTGTTGCTCAGAGCTTTGGGAGTGCCTTGCATTGACTCTCTGGTCAGGGGGGTTTCTGTGCATTTGGCTACAACCAGCAGACCTCAGCTCTGTTCGGCTCTCCTGCCTGGTCTTCCCAGTTACCGGACCTCCCTGCCAGCCAAACTGACCAGAAGCTGAGCACTGATTATACTCTGTTATTATACTCATTAACTGCCTGGTTCTGGCCAAAAGCGGATGGGCTCGCCCTCTGAGCTGGGTCCTGCTCTGGAGGGGAGTGCCAGCTTTGGGCTCTGTGTAAAGCTGCCTTCTGCCACTCTAAAAAGCCCTGTACAAATAATACTGAACTGAACTGAAACTCCTTCACAAGAACAATATCCTGCATCAATCATAACATAAGCATGGTTACTATGGGTACAGACACAGGCAGTTGGCACACCTACCTGCTGGCAGGAAGTTGTGAGCGGCCTGGCGCTGGGAGAGGTCCAGCTGGGCCTGGACCCTCTGAAGATCTGTTGCCATGGCGGTGAGCGTCTTCTCCAGGCTGATGCCGCCGGTCACGTCCTGCTGTTTGTGTGGGGCGGGGCCGGCCTTGCTGATACCCAGGCAGGCCTGCTCCAGCTTGCCCATCCGTGCGGCCTGGTGGCGGCTGGCATCCTGGAGCTGCTGCAGGGCTCCTTCCTGCCGAGCCGCCGCTCCCTCTACCCGCTCCAGCGCCTGCTCCAGCTTCCCGCCCACCTGCGCCGCCAGCCGGTCAGCCGCGGCAACACAGGTAGGGGCATCACCAGGGGCGACCCGCCGGAGCTCCGACCTCAGGGCCTGCAGCTCCGCCCTGACGCCCTCATCCACGGAGTGCAGCAGCATGTTCTGCCTCATCTGGGAGTCCTCCAGCATGGTGAAGAGCTTGTCCCAACGCGACAGCTCCTGGGCCTGGCAGGGGGGCAGCGTGGGGCCCACTGCAGGGGCGAGGGGGAGGGGGATGAAAGGGGAAACACCTGTGAGTACCTGTGCTTGGAATAGCTGGGGATGTTGTGGTGAAAAAGGAGCGATGGACAGACTTACATATTGAGAGAAGGGTGAATACGTTTGGGGAAACGTAAGGAATTCTGAAGAGAAGGACAGATACAGGAAGAGAGAGAGAAAAAGGGGAAAGACAGAGAGAGAGAGAAGAAGCAAGCAAAAAAAAACATACAAACATCCATACGTACATGCATAGAAAGACAGAATGGTGACCATCACAGACCTGTGGATGAAGATAAGGCTGAGATTGTGCATTGAGGCAAAAGTGGAGGCAGGAGGGGAAAAGAAGGGGAAGCAGGGTCAAGAAGGTGGAGGATAAGAGTAGTGCACTGCAGGAGGAATCAGAACTTTTTGTTCCCTTGTCTGAAGCGAAGATGTGTTCGTCAGGAGTTAGGGTGGATCCCCACACAAATCTCTGGACCAAAGTATATCCAGGGTTATCCTGCCCTGACATGTTTATGATGTGATAAATATATGGACTTTTTCTGAAGCATATTTGTAGTTTTGTCAGTAGGAAACATAACCTGACAAATATTAAATCCAGATTTAACTTTCAGTCATATGTTATCCTTTCAGTTCTCTGGATGTTATATGTGTTTTTTTCCTGTCTCTGGGTGTCTCAGTCAAGCACAGAGTCTGAACTTGATGTTCCCATTCCAGACTTCCGCCCAAAGATGAAATTACTGACAGAAGTGTGACAGGCATGTTGGTACCGTCCGGATGTCTCCTAAAACCACCCCCCATCCTGTGGTGTAAATGCAGAAAACGGCTGTGTGAGGGACCGAGAGATGCCCCTCAAACTTCAGCAGCTCTGCGCTCCGAGCGAGGCGGTGAAAGGGCTCTGTGTGTCCCCGGCTGGGGGCTGTTAATTTGGAGTTTTTCTGGCAGGACTCCCACCCCCCTGCTGTCATTCCCATTCAGCCAGCATTGGTGATTTTTTTGGTAGAGGCCGTTGCCTGCATTTTGCCTAATGACATTTGGTAGCCACATCAAAGCTTCAGCTTCTACACAGTGCGCTGTCTTCAGACTTTTTTTTTCTCCTTTTTTGATTGTTCACTGTGCCATGCAGAATTACTCAGAAAGTACCTCCAATTAAGCTCAGCCTGTCATTCATTAATTTCCTGTTTGCTCAGACTCTGTGGGTGACTGAGAATGGCACCTGGCTCCCTACCCCCGACCCTTGCAACCATGGGGGAGAGGGGGAGCTGAGCTGCAGTGAAGACAAATTTGGAAAGTGGAAAAAGTAAAAAAAAAAGCACTCACCATCCCGTTCGTCTTCCGTAATTTCATTGTAGTAAGAGACGTCGTAGTTCACCTGAAAGTCATCGTCCTCATACCCGTGTACGCCCGTGCAAAAGAGGAGACAGGTGGCCAGCAAAGCCAATGGCAGAGACATGCCGGTGTGTGTGTGTGTGTGAGACAGACAGAGAAAGAGAAATTCAGCAAGATGCCCCCTGTCTGTCCGTCCGTCTGTCTGTCTGTCTGTGAGATCGGTGGAGTTTATTCCTTCCTTGCCGTTGAGCGGTGAGCAGAGTCTTTGGCAGCAGAGTGCTGACTGAGCCTGCACAGGACTGAGCGGTCTATATAAACACACTGAGCCGAGCAGGGGAGATGGGTGAGTAATGCTTCGCTGGAGGTAGCGTGTGTGTAATCAAATATTGCAGCTTCCCCTGCTGCTATGGGCGGGAGGGAAGGGTGGGGGGGGGGGGGGGGAGAGAGAGGCAGAGAAAGACAGGGAGAGAGAGAGAGGGGGAAGGAAGGAGAAGGAGAGAGGGAGGGTGAGAGAGAGGGAGGGAGGGGAGGTCGAGCTGGGTTTCCTAAATCTCTCTCCTCAGGGAATTCTGACTTTTTTTCTACTTTTTTTCTGGCTGATGGTGAAATTGTAATGACTTCCTGATGAGACAGACCCCCAATATGACTGGTGAGAACCTCTCTGCCTGGTGAAAGCAGTGCAGTTCAGAGTGATAGTGCCAGGTTTATACCTCTCTGCTGTAAGCCTGGTGAAAGCAGTGCAGTTCAGAATGATAGTGCCAGGTTTATACCTCTCAGCTATAAGCCTGGTGAAAGCAGTGCAGTTCAGAATGATAGTGCCAGGTTTATACCTCTCTGCTGTAAGCCTGGTGAAAGCAGTGCAGTTCAGAATGATAGTGCCAGGTTTATACCTCTCTGCTGTAAGCCTGGTGAAAGCAGTGCAGTTCAGAATGATAGTGCCAGGTTTATACCTCTCTGCTGTAAGCCTGGTGAAAGCAGTGCAGTTCAGAGTGATAGTGCCAGGTCTGTGTGTCTCACCGATATCACGTGTTGAAGGTGGACCTAAGATGAAGTCTGAGACTCAAACCAGAGAGCTTACCTGAAGGATAAACTTCAAAGACAGAACCTCTGTTCAAACATCAGGCGTGTGTAAAGTATGTGATGCTTCCTTGAACCGGCCTCTGAGAATCAGTGTGGAGATCACCGCTTCTGTTTGAGCTGGTCTCAGATTGTCCTGAGCTCTTGGGGCACCTGACCTAGAGCTGGCCTAATCTCTGGCTCCTAAGTGGGCTGGCTCTGCTTACATACACCAGCAGTCGGCTTTTACTTCAGACTAAAGTCATCATGGAAGGGGGTTTGAAATTATGAACTGCCAAAGCCAATTGAATCGAAACCAAAATCAGAAACCTGCTGCTACCAATCAGACAGGGGGAAACCTTGGATACAAAATCAGCAAATCTGTGCAGGACAGAGGCCAAGTGACGCCATGACTGAACAGCCACACTCTAGCCCAGCAAACAAACAGCCGAATGACTGAACAGCCACACTCCAGCCCAAAACACAAACAGCCGAATGACTGAACAGCCACACTCCAGCCCAACACACGAACAGCCTAAAGACTGAACAGCCACACTCTAGCCCAACAAACGAACAGCCGAATGACTGAACAGCCACATTCCAGCCCAACAAACGAACAGCCTAATAACTGAAAAGCCACACTCCAGCCCAAAAAACGAATAGCTTAATAACTGAAAAGCCACACTCCAGCCCAGCAAATGGCCTGTCCCACTGTTCCTGTCCCACTGTGGCCAGACTCAGAAATGGGGCCTCCTGGTGTGAGGTGCGGACAGCCTGGCTTAAATGGAAACCCATCAGTCGTGTGCACAGACAGCACCATGCCGAGGTCACACCCCCAGCACTGTGGGAGGACAGAGGTGTCATGATAAACGCCTGCCTGCAGCATCAAAGCACAAGTGCAGACGCGCGGGCCTGGACAGACCTGGGGGTAATCTGACCGGCGCTGCACTAGACGAATGCTTGCCATTCTTGTGGGAGGAAAACGGTTTTTTAAACTTTTTTTTTTTCCATGGGCTCTTGACATGACTTGCCCGGAATAAGCATTCAGAAAATTTGCTTCAGGCAACCCTGTATACAGAGTGGACAATCAAACATTGTGTTCTCGCCGTTCACCGGAAATGTGCCTTTCTCTGGCTGGCTCCTGCTGTTTGTAGGGCAGCCGGGAGTCCCTGGGTGTTGATGGTCCAGCCACACCACCTATGGCCAGAGGTCCACATCTTGAGGCAGAAAAGGCCTCAGACTCACTGGGGAATGATGGGGGTAGACCGGTCAAGATTCATCAGTCTCATCGCTCTCTAGTGGACTATCCTGGCTAGCTGGATGCCTGCAAGTGTATTTGTTGACTTGGTTTTTCTCAGACGGCATAGGTGGTGTGTAAATCGATGACATATCTGCAGTGTGGAAAGCAGTGAGGGCGGGTTGTCATGGGAGTCAGAGGAGTCACATGTTCATGGCTTCCTCCTCACAATCCTGTGGGAGGTGTTCACTGAGGTGAGGTGATGAGTTCAGTTCAGGATGGGGAAACGAGGCGGGTGGGGGGGGGGGCGTTCTGCTGGTTTACAAACCTCAGAGGTCCTGGTTCATAAACTTTGGTCTCTTCGGGCAAAAACACATCAAAGTCCGAGCACAGCAGCCTTACCTCACCGACATTCTTGATCATCAGGGGAAATCTTCCATACAAGAGGTACCACGTTGGGGCAGACTTCTTTGTGGTTCTGGAGATTTGAGAATATGACCTTGGTTCACTGCCAGCCGAGGTTGGAGAGAAAGGCCCAGAACACTGAGTTATGTTCCCTGTCAGGTGGAAGATGTGGAAGATGTATGAGCGCACAGGGGCCTAGCGGTTTGAGCGCCATGCTCCAGACCTGGGGGTCACAGGTTTGATTCCTGGAGGAGCACAGCTGTGGAGCTCAGGAGGATTGGTTCCTTTACTGTGGGTCCCTCCTGTGAACCTCCAGATGTGTAGATGTGACCCAGCATGGGCGAGACTGAAAACTCCAGCTTGTTCTACGCTCCCTGGACATAGCCATCTGCTGAGCAAATTGAAATATTAAGAGTCATGTAGATTTAACCATGTCATTTATAACCACAGCATGCAATATATCTCTGATGTATATAAGAGAGATGTATTAATACATTTTCAGTCTTTCATTCATATATTACATATTTTACATGTGGGGCACATTTAAATGTTTAAAATCTGTCTTTGTGTGGCAAATGAGTGCTTTATTTTTATTAGACATTATACATTCATGAAAAGATTTTGCTGATGTCTGTCCTCCCTCTATGTGAAACAGGTTGAGAAAGAATGATGGCAAAGGATTTAGTGTGGAGAGCACCAGAGCTTATAATCGCTATAAAAACACATCTTGTCATTGTTATAAATAAAGCATTCAATAAAACAGCCCAATTAATATC
Organism: Albula glossodonta; assembly: GCA_019788955.1. Classification (NCBI taxonomy): domain Eukaryota; kingdom Metazoa; phylum Chordata; class Actinopteri; order Albuliformes; family Albulidae; genus Albula; species Albula glossodonta. Next base: position 382,570 of record JAFBMS010000214.1, read on the forward strand.
TGCTCATCTTGTTATGGATACACTGACAATAGCCTGTGTTATTTCAGTATCTTTTCAGTATCATGTCATCAGTCAGTGTCATCCGTCAGGGTCACTGTCATGTTTCATTTCATCTTCATGGAAACCTACATTTTTATATATACTGTATGTACATTGCTATTTTGATGTTCGAAGTATGCAAGTATTTAGGCTGTTCTCTAACAACCCTATATAATTAATATGACATTGTTTCATTTCTTGCAAAGCCATTATTTTCCTTCCACATCGCTTCACAAAATCTCAAAAATGATGACAGTAACATCACATTCCAAAACTCAGGGAGTTCAGATAGAGGAGAAAAGAAAACAAATGGAGTAGAAAACTTCACCTGAAATTCGTTTGAAGTTTTTCAATCACTATGGGGCTCCAGAAAGCACAAGTGCACACTTGTCCAGCACACATCAATCCATGAATGTTGCATGAACATTGCCGGAAATTTGAGCAATTTGAGTGGAAAGCACACCCTGCAGCCACTCCTGGTCAGCCCGTTGACCACTGATGCATGAGCAGAGTATATACTGACTTTGTTATCCTCTGACAACAAAGGCAGCATGTAATTGATCTTGCCTCGGCAATGTGGAAAGCAGTGAGGGCTTGTTGTCACATGAATCAGAGGAATCATGTACAATGCCTGCTTCTTACTGAGTCGGTGGGAGCGGGTGGTTAAAGGACAGTTAAACAGTTTGGCTGTGTTCGGGTGGCAAAAATCCAAAAAAAAAAAAAGTACAATGTATTAACACATGTAGATAATCTGGAAACACTCACAGTTTTGCAAGAGACTGGTATTTATATTGCAGAGCTCGGATATCAGATTTGCTAGCCTCTTTTTTTTTTTTTTGTGAGGGCCAATGCCTGTAGAGCATTGTATCTAAAAGTTGGTTTTCATGCATCAGTTTTCACCTCTTGTCTTTGCCTTAGTGTCATTTCGATGTTAGTGTCGAAGAGGACGGCCATCTTGCAGGCATCCAGACAGAGCTGATTCCAGTGACCATGGCAACGTATTGTTTACTGTTTTTGTAACTGCTTGGGTAGAATATGGGGGAGCTGGTCACATGGGTGGAGCAGGGGCGTGGTTTCATGTCTTAATGCTCTGAACTGAGACTCTGGTGTGGCTGCTTGTGTGCTAAAATCTGCTTTTGTCTCTCGAACATCAACAGCCCTGTTTCTGCCCACTGACTGCGGAAAGACATATATCCACAAACGGCAGTAAAAAATGGTTCCCTCCCTCTTATTTTTGTGTAGAGGTCAGACGCTTGTTAAACACGCCCACGGTAAGCTCGAACCTCTCACCCATGTCTGGGGTGCGGTGCGACTTGTCAGGTCTAAAAAATAAACACACTCACCTAATTTTAGAGCACAGTCATTGGTGCATAGTCATTATGCATTTTGTTATATCTAATTGATTTAATAAAAACAATGAAAAGAACTTTTGAAAAGAACTTTTGGAAGAACCAGAGTCAAGTAGGGGAGTCCATACCCGATTGGCCAGCCCAGGGTGTGAGTCAGCAACCAGTGAGGTCAACGAGATCAATAATGCTTAGGAACTAGGCTAGGTTGGACATAAGAACAATTTTATGTCACCCGTTGAGTTAAAAGTGAATATGTACGGCACTGAGTTTGGTTTTTTAATAAGTTACAGCTGAACTTACACATAGCTGGTCCAGTCCCAGGTGGGACACAGCCATTGTTTCCTTAAGCAAGACACTTAACTGGAATGACTCCAGCAAATATCCAGCTGTATATAAATCACATTTTAAGCTGTGTAAGTCTGTGTGGTTAAGAGTAGCTGTTGCATGTGTAAATTTAAAGAGCGTAACTGAGTGTGCACAGAGCGCCCGTATTCTACCTGCCTGTGCTCCCCATGCTCAGAGAATCAGGGTCGGGACCCTGTGCTCTCAGGCGATTTTATGTGTCTGTGTTGTTGTGGCCTTTGAATGCAGGGGATCAAATGACCGACTGTTCAAAGGAGCAGCAGATGCTTAAGTCAGGGCGGTATGAGAAGCAATAAATCCTAGCTTTCTACTGTCTCGCATTCCTCTGAATAACTAATAAATATTGGTTCAAGCACACACGTCTGTGTGTGCCCCTTCCTCACCCACACACACATACTCCCACTCATTCTCTCTAACTCTCACACACACAAACACACATAACAGACACATGCACACATGCTTCAGTTACAGGTGAGCTGTCATCACTGCTTTGAAGAGGTGGATCATTATGGTGGTTTGTGTATTTGTTGTTCTTGCTATCATGGCAGTGGAGTAAATGGGCCCCAGTGTGGCACCAGCGCGGGTCAGAGAAGCAGAGACTGAAGCCGTTAACTTTGGCCAAGGCCATCCAGGGCTCTCAGAGTAAGCACAGTGTACGGCTTTGGGAGCACTCCCTCCCTGTGGACGAGAGTGACATGCTTTCAGGAGCGCATACAGGAGTCAGGACACGCGTTCTGATTTCTTGCATTGTGTTGTATTTTCCCACCGTCTGGACTGGAGTGGGGAGAGCAAGGAATTTTAGTCGTCTGGCTTGAATGAGTTTCCCACTGTGTCCCTGTAACATACTGTAGAGCTGACCTGTAAATGGATATGTCCCGCAGGAAAACCGTGCAAATTCTTTTTTTTCTAAACTTTTCTTTTTTGGGCGATCGGGAGGTAGGGGGATGGGGGACGAGGGGATGGCGTTAGCATAACATTTTTTACTGTAATTAATGGTAAATAATGCTCCTTTCATGCAAAGCAATCCCCTGCAGACGCCTCGGATTACTGGCTGTTGTCAGATTTAGGGGCATATTTAGGGTTGGGGGCTAGATGTACTACCCTCTGTCTCCAGAACCCCATTCCAGAACGGAGTCACACATCTGACATATGTGGTGCAGGATGATGCTTCTTAGCCTGAGAGAATACCCCAATATTTACTTTAATTAATCTGCCATTCCCCTGCTGGCCATTTGAGACAAATATGTCAAAGATTAACAAAAAGATTATTCGATTAGTCTATAGTATAATTTTAACATGAATGCAATCAATATTTCAGTGCTGAAAAGTGTCAAGTTCCACCTTCCATTTCACAGCAAAACCCTGCCTGAATTAATTAAATTTTTCATATGAATTGAATCTTTAAGTCCATGTTTTTGCAAAGTCAGCAAGATTGTTTTTGTGGACATTCATCCCTCCTGGGTTTAGCCACCTCATTACACCCCTGTACCACAGAACTGAGCATAATCTCACTTCTGCTGAACTGTGGAAAAGCCCTCAAAGTACTATGGGGCTCTCACAGTTAAGGCACCTTTTCATGGTGCAGCTGTGAGTTCAGAGACTGGATCAGTCCCAGCCACACCATAACTGGCCACGGATGGACATTTACACTGGCGAGCCAACTACAAACTCAGCCTGGGGAAGGATAGGAGGAAAGCTAGTTAGGGTTCATCAATCTTACTGCTCTCTAGCGGCCACTCCTGGTCAGCCGGATGCCTGCAAGCAGGTGAACCATATATATGCTGACTTTGTGTTCCTCCCACGGCATAGGCAGTATTTAACTGGCAACACATCTACAGTGCGGGAAGAGGAGAGGGCTGGGTGTCACATAAATCAGAAGGGTCACGTGTTTACGGCTTCCTCCTCCTGAGTGGGTGGGAGAGCGTCCCTGTGGTGGTCTGACAAGTTCAGTTTTATGGTGGGGAAACAGGGAGGGAGAAAAACAACAAAAAAGACAACATGTAACACCTCAGAATATAGCCCAGAGGCCAAAGACACATGTGCCTCTGACATGGGAAACACACCATAAAACCACAGGCTTTCTGATGACATTTGGTAGTTTCTGTCTGTTCACCCATCTAACTGGCATTTTACTGATGTTCTAAGTGGAATAGTCAACCCCATAAAGTTAATGAAGAGCACCTCAGGATTCAGCTGCAGGACAAAGGTACTATCCTGCCATAAAGCCATGTTTCTGTAACAGTGGGAAAAATCTCATTGATAATCTGTCTATTCATCCACAATCTTACATCTGCTCTAGCTACTTTACCTCAACAAGAACTCGTTGGACTATGGAGGTAAAGACACATTGTCACTACATTCAGAAATGAATGAGTGTAGAAATGAATGTGTGAATGAATGGGCAAAACATTCCCTATCCTCTGTGTGACCCCCCCCCACCCCCCTGTTCCCTCTGACTGGCCAGTGTCCTGTTGCTGACACAGTGGAGTGGAACTCCTTGCTTTATTTGGCCAACTCCTCCACATACACCCCCCATCCCGAAACAGAACCCCTGTGCTGGCACCCACACAGGAAGTGAGGGAAGGGGGGGGGGGGGGGGGGGGCTGGGTTCAGAGGCACCCCCCCATAACCCCCCTCAGATTCCTCCCCCAGCCGACCCTGCCAGTGAGCTATAACACAAGCCATCACCCTTCATACAAAGGCCCCCACCAGCAAAAATTACCTCCTGATTTAACTAAAAGAAATACTCATAAAACAAAAGCAGAGAGTGGTGACACAGGACTTCACCTAACTAGTTAGAAAAGTAAAACCCTCTCATTTGACTGCTAGGTCACATCTGTAATCCTGTCAAGAACATACATCACAGCACATGGAAGCTGTTTTAGGGGGAAGTCAGAAAATACAGCTGAAATGCAAATGAAATGCTCATACTTTCGCTGACGTCAGTTTTCAGACTTGGCTTATCGTGCAAAACCATTATCATGCGCCTACAGGATGTGATACGTCGCTGAAAAATGTCTAGATGAGTCGAGTGGGCGATTTAGAGGTGAACTTGCAAAACTGATAATGAATGCCATACAGTTTGTCACTAACAGGAATATAGATCAATCACTGTGTTAAGTTATAATACATAGAAAAAGGATGTTCATCTCTTTATCAAGGTAAACATCTCAAGATGAAATTGCCATTTTTTTTTTAATGAATTTGGCCAGGGAAAAGTGTGCTTTGGTACTCACTAACTATTGCCCCCTCAAGCCTGTAAGTGAATAAACTGTAGCAGAGTATAAATATGAAGTCAAAACAAGCATTCCATAAGTTCCCACTGCAAATCTGTGCGCAAGCTGCACATGTATAAAAAGGCTGTAAATTTGATATTTTAAACCCATTAGCCGTGAGTCACTGAGTGGCAGAGCTTTCTCGCAGTGTAAACAGGAGCTTAAATGAACCGTGACTGCCCGCTCGGATCCAGCCTTTGAGACCACCCAAACACTCCCCCTCCTTGCACCCACTTCTCCCTCAGGGGGGTCCTTGTGTCCCCAAATCTGCTGCCCCCCCAGCTCCCAGCTCTGCTCTGTGTTTACCCAGCGCTCAGTTCAATATTACGCGTTACATTAATGTGATTTAAGTCATTTTAAAACTCATTTGAAGAAGTAACACTTCTACTTTTAAAACACACTACCACCCACACTGTATAACCACACTTCAGCTGTCAGAGAGCTGCCACACTCCTCCTGTCGCAGCCACTCAGAACCTTTCATTTTTCTCCATAAAATGGACAATTTCTTTGCAAAGGATATTTTAACTTTTTCACAAAAGTTTATTTTGAATGCCATCTCAAAACTTTCAGTGTTTTTTGTCAAAATCATATTTTATCTTTTTTGAATCAAAAGTGTGAGGTCATTTTTGTGTTTTGGCTCTTCTAATTTAAAGAAAATAAGATTATGTTCCATAACCATTTTTTGGTGAAAAATCCACCAAATCCAAAAATCCTCCTTGTGTCCTGGTGGGAGTTTTATTTTATTTTTGGCTGTAAAACTCTTCTATCCTCAACTTTTTCTCACTTTGAGCTTAGTCTTGAAAAACTTTCATTTTTTTTCCTCACAGGAATATTTAAAGTTTTTCTCTGAAAGATGTTTTTTTTTTTGATGATCAAAATTTCATTTTGAGTTTATTCATAACACATTTAGAGATTATGACCCATAACTTTGGTGAAAATAAGCATTTGCCTCATCATGTCCTGGTGGGATTCCTGTCTTTTCCCCACCACATTTGGCCCTAATACTCAAACTAATATGTCCTTCACCCCATATAATTCTCTTCCACAGGAGCTCAGTCTAAATGTTGCAACATCTTTTGGATTGTGTGGAGAGGGAACTTGAGCAAGAGAGGAGCTAGTTCCATGAATGTGGGGCTTTGGCCTGTGTTCAGACCCGGCTGGGTCTATAACAACATTTACCCCACATTATATCACAGGAGTCCAGGGCTCGGAGAGATCTCTGGTAAAAGCTCAATCAGAGAGATTGGACGCGACGGGCCAAATCGCTCTCTTCCTGTGCGAAGGGGAAGGCTTGTCGTGAATCCTCATTTACCCATGCCAGACATCCAGCGGCCCTTGCACCTTGTTTATTTTTCAGCTCTTGTGAATTACAGCAGTGTGTGTGTGTGTGTGTGTGTGAGAGAGAGAGAGAGAGTGTGAGTGTGTGTGTGTGTGTGTTGTGCTCTCCTGCTTCTCTGAAAATCCATGCGAGTGGCAGGAGCATCACCACAGTCCACTCTGAGGCATGTTAGCACTGCTGATTGGCTATTTGTCTCTCACTTGCTGCCTGTATGTCAGGTATTTCTTATGTACTTGCGATATACTTGTCAGATTAGCATTTTACAAAGATGTCTGCATTGAGTATTGCTTTGGATCGAATGTTTGTTTGTGAATAAGTGAACATGAGTCAACATCATAGATATAGCACATACCAATATATCATAAATTATAAGACATGGTGTGAAGAAGCATGGTGTAAAGTTATATACCATACGCTTCCGGTTTTCAGGCATACTGTTCTTCTTCTATTTTGGATTATATTTTAAGCACGTATTCCCTTTTTTTTACGTGGTGCTGGAATGGGATTAAATCTGAACTGTCACGTCATGGCACAAGCACCAATTATCCAATTATCAGTTTAATAAAATTATTATTTCCCTAAAATTACACTACATTCTTACAGTTTCCTAGTGGAAAAACCGAATGAATAAATCAAACCACATGTTGCAGTCTTATATTGCTTCAGTATGCTGTGGGCATAACTCCATAATTATGATTGACTCTGGCGTAAAATGGCCCTGAACTACAGCAGAAGTGTCCAGTTCAACACCTCTTTAAATATGTATTTAACACACTATTGAGCTACATCTAACCTCGAAACTCCACACACCAAGGTCTGCTCAATTCATTTTTCATCTGTTTGCTGGTTTCATGGGGTATTGCATATTTGCGATAATTTTCCATAAAGCTGAATCGTATTGAAAAAGCCCTTGTATCATGAGTATGGCAGTGTCTCTGGAGAGTAGGGAAGGGGTCAAAGGTTGGGGTTTCCATCAGTAATGGCTGAAATGAAGTGTCATGAACCCTGTTAGGTGGAGCTGCACTCAGCTGTCAGTCACTGGCTTGTGTGAACCAATCAAAAATGTTTTTCTCTCCCAAGCCAATGCAGTCATTGATCCAAAATTATTAGGTCACTGATAGTTAATGGTAGCTTCTCCCATTTTTGGTATGATGAGTCCTTGCTCTCCCATCACTGGTCATGAATGCTTCCAGTGTTCTGGTATGATCTCAGATCCAGGTAATACCAGCTGTAGTGTTTCTTTGTGGAATGAATGGTAGTGAAAGCAAATATGCTGTTAGAGTTGTAGTCACACACCTATCAGCCAAAGTGAGGCGTGGACAGCGTGTCCCTTGCCATGAGAAACACGGACTCACAATAAAATGTTTTTATTTGATGGATAAAACCAAAATTGTGACGCATAAATGACCATTTGAGTCATTCTAAAGTAATTACTAGCAGGCAGTATGGTAGATAAAGTGTCTCTATTCTGTTCCCCTGTTTACTGTAAGCACCACCCGCAAAGCGTCCTCTTCTTTCTGTCCTTGGAGACTGTGCAGGGGGATTCACACACACACACACACACACACACACACAGTGAAGTGGGAGCTAAGAGAAGGAGGGCGTGTGCTTCCCAGACTCCTTCCTCTAAAGTTTGTGAAAAAAAATCCTTTAAAGAAAAAATTGGAAACATCTTGACATGGAAATATTGACACTGTCACGCTCTTCAGGGGGCGGAGTGAATGGGTCAGTGACGCGGGTGCTGAATGTGTTTTGAGAGGGTACCCGTCCCGGGATCGTCAGAGCCCCGGGCCGCAGAGAGGTCAAGCTGGGGATCAGCCGCACCCATTGAAGCCAGTGAATTGAATAAGCAGCATAAACCACTTCAGGCAGCACCCGGCTGGGTACCTGGGGCTAGTGCTACCTGCCAGGATGGCACCCTCCCCTTACCTCCCCTCCTCGCCCTGCAGCCAGTCACAGGGCACCAGGCCAGCAGCACCCAAAATCAACCCAGAACAGAGCAGCTCCCTGCAGGCCAGGGGTGCATCCAATGGGCCGTGCAGCAGACACAAACCCTGGGAGCTCCAGCACTGCGCTGCAAATGCAGCACAGCAGAGCAGCCCCAGCACGCCTCCTCAGTGAGCAAGGGCCGAGCAGACAGGTAGAGCTATACGTACAGCCAGGGCTCTGTCATTCCTGCCAGCCGCTGATTTTATACTTTCATTGATGCGTAATGAGATGGTTGTGGGCCGTTCAGATCTCATGATTCATGTTTGAGTGTATTTACGCTTGAGCCCAGAAAGAATGCTTCAGCTCAACTCATGGGTTTCTGAATAAACCAAGGGGAAAATCCATGTTATGACTGCAATTATTGCAGTTTGTAATTATCCTACAATATCTTATTGTGTTAACAAACCATGTATTGTCCCACAGTTTCTTAAGGTCTGACTCTGTGTTATTAAACCGCAGTGTAATATACTACCCAATATCTTGTTACTCCACTGTTCCTTCATGATGTTTTTTTTCCATATCAATAGAGAGGCCATAGAACCATATTGGCTGTTGTCTCATGATAATTTGACCCTCTCAACAAACCCAACCCACACACACACACACACACACACACACACACACACACAAACACACACACACACACACACACACACACACACACACACACACATATACCAGTATGCACTCATACATACACACACACAAGCGCACTCTCATTTAAACACACTCCCTCCTACACAGGCAGGCACTGACTGACACACACACACACGCACACAGCTCAGTGGCTTGCTGTGCTGTCGCTCCCCTCTGAAACCCCACAGCTGCTTTGTGTTGCTCTTAATGAGATCCCAGAGCACACAGAGAAGGACTGCAGGGAATCGACCGTTTCACTGTGAGGAATTACAGCCTGTCAGAGAGGGCCATAGATACACACACAAACAGCCACTGCCTGGCTGGCCACAGCCCTGGCCTCTGCTCACAGTGTTTACACATACCCAAGTGCGTGTGTGTGTGTGTGTGTGTATGTATTTTTGTGTGTTTGGTGGGGGTCTCTCCCTAAGTAATGAGAGTGGCCTAGCCACACAGAAACACAACCATCATGCTCTGTTTTATGTCCACGCAGAATAGGTAATGGAGACATGGCACTTTCCAATGTTTCTGTTTGGCTGGTAACAAAATAAACTAATGAATGATTACGTATTCAACTTTTGATATGCGTGGCATGTAAAAACTATCGACAAAGGAATGGGAAAGTGACTGTATTCTCAGTCATCCATAAACCTAGGAGCCGCATCAAAAATGTCCTGGCCAGAGTCCATTGTTCTTTGACTTAAATTCTCTGGAGTTTGTGCCCCCTTATGCTAATTTAAGTAACAAGATTCAGGATAAACTGACGGGTGAGGCAGTATGTTTGCACTGTGTTTTTCTCATATACTGGCATGGACCATTGCCTCAGTTATGATGCTGCATTTTCACCGCGGTCAGAGATAGTCAATGCTAACGCGAAACCATTACACAGCATTCCGGGAGCTTTTTCTTCAGTTTCCCAATTCATTATGATGTAGAAGTGTGGTGGGAACGTTCCAAAAACAATCTGAAAGCACATTTTTTTGCTCTAAACAAGTTCTGTGAAAATCAAAGAGAATCATTCCAGGAATTTTGTATGACTGTAATATCCCCTGATGATAATTATTTAGTCAATAAGCACATCTCCCATGCCACAGCCATGGGGGTAGAGATGAATATATCTCAGCCATGATTGAAAGTAAGTCATTCAAATTCAAACGTACTCATTTTTGTCACTCATTTCCTTCATTAACATCTGTCATAAATTTAGTGGGGTGTCAGCCCCATCTTAACAAAATGAAATATGAAACATAAATATTGCTCCCCATGGTTTCTCTTGACTTTGTTTCACAATATTTTGAAGCAACATCACAGATGGGGCCAGTGAAGGACTTGCCAACGTTTCAGCATGAAAGGTTGCAAAATAATACATGATAATAAGGCAGAAACACACCGAATCCTCACCCAGAGAGGAGCCTGAGAGCTGGGAGTGTTCCTGCAGCAGCAGGCAGAGCCACACCAGCACGCACGTGGACACACATTCACTGCATCATATGCATCTGCTCTCTGGGACTGTATCTACATACATATATATGTGTATGGATCTTTGTATATGTCAGTGTATCCCTCTATGAAGTGTCTGAGTAATAAAAAGAGCATAGATTATTATTATTATTATTATTATTAATTACATATGGCATCACTGGGCACAATTTTTCTGTCCTCAACTTTATAACTAGGCAGCTGGAATGGAAGTGATGACAGAATTACATGAAAAAATTGCATAAATAAAAGCATGAGGAGGCTCTTCATCTTCTGTAAGTTGGGGAGAATGCAGAAGGTCTCAGATTTGCTCCTGAGCCGTCCCCGGTGAATAGGGCTCTGTCCAATAGCGCAGACTCCGACTGGACGGATAGGCTGATTTATCCCCGCTGCCCCGGCCGCCTCATTCATCCCCACCACTGCATCTGTTCTGAATCGCCGATGGGTCCCCTGGCGCTCGCTGGCCCTGTAAAGCTCACTCAGCATCCACACCGACTGCCCGGTTCCCACGACGGGCTGCAGCATGGGGACCGAGCTGATCCCAGAACAGCACTCTGATTGGTGCTCACGGCCTGCCTCTCCATAACCTGTTAAAAGGAGAGACATGTACTCTCTTCCTCTCTCTCTCTCTCTCTGACTTAAATTAGATAAAAAAAAACATCTGTTTCTATTTTAAGCTTTATTGCTGTAATAACTGAATTTTAGCTGATAGTGCAAATCATAGTGGATCTACTCTTTCATTGGGAGAGAATAGTTTTGGAAATTACACTTACAGCACAAAGGAGAAACAGAGCATAGTTCTATGAGTACCTGCTGCCACATCTCTTTCAGAACCATTTGATGTCCGTTTCACACCAGTAGAAAGCAGCTGTTGCTTACATTCCACACAGGTATGAAATGAACTTTGACCTGACACAGGAATCACCCAAATCTGAGTTTGCGCATCAATAGTGTACTAGTTAATCAAGGCGTGAAACTGTGTTATGGGGTGGAGGAGTGAAACTGTGTTACGGGGTGGAGGAGTGAGACTGTGTTACGGGGTGGAGGAGTGAAACTGTGTTACAAGGTGGAGGAGTGAGACTGTGTTACGGGGTGGAGGAGTGAAACTGTGTTACAGGGTGGAGGAGTGAGACTGTGTTACAGGGTGGAGGAGTGAGACTGTGTTACGGGGTGGAGGAGTGAAACTGTGTTACAGGGTGGAGGAGTGAAACTGTGTAACAAGGTGGAGGAGTGAAACTGTGTTACAGGGTGGAGGAGTGAGACTGTGTTACGGGGTGGAGGAGTGAAACTGTGTTACAAGGTGGAGGAGTGAGACTGTGTTACAGGGTGGAGGAGTGAGACTGTGTTACGGGGTGGAGGAGTGAGACTGTGTTACGGGGTGGAGGAGTGAAACTGTGTAACAAACACACTGGCAATCTGTTCACTGGAGCTCAAAATAAAATATTGACCAAAAATTGAAGAGAAAAGTCTGTTGCTGCGTATGTTTAGGGACTAAGAATAAACACAATGGGGTTTTTTCTCCTCAAAGGAAAAGAGCACTTGACTTAAGAGAAGTCTCACATGGAGTGGAAGGATCATCTTGAATGAATTAGAAAACATGACATTTTGGGCAGTGACCAATCACACAAGCTCCAAAGGGGGTGAGTGTGTGTGTGTGTGTGTGTGGGGGGGGGGGCAGAGGGGTATAAATTTATAAAATGCAGCACTGTCAGAAAAAATATGTTACAACAATCCCCCTTTGTTTGTCTTTACTGGGAAAGGGTGAACACAAGGCCCGGCTTCCCTGCTTGGCCCACACGCACTGACTCCACCAGGGCCGGGGGGTGGCAGGGGGGTGGTGGGGGGGTTGAGGGCAAGCAGACCGACTGTGGGCCTGTTCCAGCGCCCCCACATTCTGAACGCTCCGCAGGGGGTGCCGCAGGTCCTACCTCAGGGTAACACTCTTTCCATGTGGCCTCTCCCCCATTTCCTTCCTCGCTTTTCCAGCAAACTTGAAATATCACTCGTATTCCACTTTGGACGTTTTGTTGCTGTTGTGCTGAGAGTTGCAAAGTAATAGTGAAGTGATTTCATATCATCAATTCTATTATAGACAGAACAGTTTTCTACCTGTATTCTTTTGTTTGTTTCATCTAATACAACCCTGTTTACCTAGAGAACGTTCATCAGTGTTAGATGTGCAGTAAACAGGTGCTAATGGACTGTATTGCAGTTGCATTTAAATTATTTTTCCCATTTTTTTAAAAAACAATCACACTGTATTGAGTTGCAGCTGCGGTGGTCAGCATGACCAGCCCATTGTTGTGCAGGTTTGCGTAGCTCCAGAGTGCGCTGTGTAAATAAATTGTACTGGCGGAAGGCTCCCAGCATTCTTGGCAGGTAGCACGGGGGACCTCGATCAGGTGATGAAGTCCATCTGTGACCGTTTGAGCTCCAGACCTGAGACAGAGTGACCCCAGAATGCCCTGTTAGGAGGAAAGAGTGGAGTTACACTACAGAGCAAAGGGATCATTCAGCTCCACACGCACACACACACACACACACATACACACCCTGAGTGGCCACTTTATTTGGTACACTTTCTGTGAAAGTGGTTATGGTACACATTGATGCATATATACAAAAATTATCATACACAGTCAAAAGTCACACTTACACACAAACTCACACACAGGCAAGGAGGAAGTATATCTTTCCATGCACACACACATACACAGATATACACACATAGCTACGCACACGCGCACACATAACTATCACATTGGTTTGGAATCTCTTAGGGAAGTATGGAATGACGGCTGTAATTTTCCAGTAACTGACTGGGTGGTGGATGGTTGAGTGATCTGTCTGAGGACACTCTGCTTCAGCTGCGCGCAAAATATCACACACACTTTGTGAGTCAATAGCAAATGAACTACTCCAAAAGTGATCTCGAAGTCAGAAAAACGACAGATCCCCTGGACAGTGAATGAGGAAAGACATTTTCTGAGCCATTTGAGGGAAAAGGGCTGCCATATCAACCTCACTATTGAGTATAATGACAGAGGTAGTGCATTATAAAAATTATATCTTTAAAGATATTACAGGGAAAAAGCTAGTCATCAACCAAAATCCCAATGGATTACAAGGTTCATACCAGCATTCAAAAGATCATTCTTAATTGCTGAGCTACAGCTGCTAATTATAAATATCGACATTCCTCAGTGTTCATACTCTGTAGAGCATTGTAAAGATCTTCATTCCACAGTGTTCATAGCATGAAGAATCATGGACTTCACGGGGCTCAGGTTTTTTGGGGGTGAATTTTATAGTGAAGTAGGCTAGCTCAGGCTTTCCTCATTTTAAGAGCTATAAACTATGGCCTTCACCTGTAAATCGCTTCCTTTAAAATAATATAGAAAATACTATATTTTGTTGTGTCATATTTCATATGTCATATTTCAGAATTACAAAGGGATTTTTTTAGTTATTATGTTATTTATGGCTAAATGTCTTTCACATTCAACATGCTTTTATACATAAATTACTCATTTTATTTTGGGTGAGAATGAAAGCATGTCACAGTAACTTTTTTTATAAAATATTAAGAGGAAAATTATGTATCTGACACTCATAACTTTTGCATAGAACTCCCTGTGACTGCCCTTAACCTTGCTAGTTTTACAGTGTTTTCTCATTTCCACACACAGTGTACAAACCTCTTATTCAAGGAAGTGGGACCAAAATAGAGTCACAGAAACCTTCAAACATGAACAAACCTCTTTCATTCATAATGTTTAACAACTACAACAACAAAATGAAAGCATCAAAAGCCAAGTTTAAAAAAAAGAAAAACCTGACTCAAAGAGCCATGAAAAGAAATGTTTTCATTTCAGATGTTTGTGCACTGAGCAGGATGGATCGGAAACGGCCCGCCATGTTTATGGGCAGTAATGAAGTGAGGGGGATGTCTTTATTGGCTACCAGCATATTCCCCACTCCATACGGCCCCCCCGAAAGGGGTTTTACATGCACCGGGGGAGGGAGCTGAGACTGTGCAGGCAGGGATTGGAGATTTGAGGGGCGGCTGCTGTGACTGAAGAGCTATTGTCGTGGGGGGTGTGAGGGACCTGTAACTGTGCATTTGGCTGGCTTTGGCTGCGCACTGGGCATTGGTGCCCCCCCCCCACCCCGCCCTCTCCATCAGAGTGCCCTGCTGGGGTCAGACCCACTGCAGGCTTTTATACAGGAAGGGGGTCATTATGTTACCTGTCGCTCTGGATAAATATATATATATATATTTATATCTAAGTTTCATCTATGCGAAACATTTTGTGTTGCAGACCTTGAATTAAAATCTTCTGTACAAAGTTTAAATTGTATTATTGGTGGTGGCAGTTGTAATACTTGTATTAGGAGAACTAGTGGTAGTGTTAGGGTATTCCATGACTTACATCTGTAAATCACTATCTTAGCCAAAGAACATTATTCAGTTTTGTTGTGCCGGTTAAAAAATTCAATCGTGCTTAGTCACCCATAAAGGTTTTGTCAGAAATGTTTGCAACTTTAACAAATCTGTCAGTTCATACTTTCATTTGTGGTGCTCTTAAAAAGTATGACACATACAGCGCCATCCAGATGTTTTCATGGCTCATAATAACCATCGGAATGCTGCCACTGCGTTTGTGAGCGACATGCCTGGGATATTTCTTCTGTAAAACAGTGAAATATTGAGGGAATGTTTAGGGAATGCAGTAATCTTAAAATTATCTCACAACCAACTGGAAATGTAACCAGAATCTTCCCCAGGTCCCTGGCAACTTAGTTTGGCAGCCAGCAATGGGGCTGAGATTTTGCTGAGGTGAGGGATATAGATCAGTTGCTTCTTGATTCTGGAGATCTTTTGATCAGCCATGTTTTTTGAAAACATGTTTGTGTTCTACTATAACTTTGTCCTCAAACTAATTTCAACACACAGCATGTCTGGCATGTAGCCATTCACTGTGTCGGTGTTCTCTTTGTTTTACTCAGATGGGTTAGTTTCAGAGGCCAGGCTCACGCAAATGGAACTCATTAGATCTCACCTGCCATACACCTGGTGCCGTACATAAAATTAAAACATCAGTGGATCTGTCAGATTGAAAGACATCGGAGGTGATTATTGGACATTTATATTGGACACTTACATCACTATTTGTGATGCAGTGTTGCCTTAAGACGACAATTCATCTTTCATTCAACTTTGAAAATATGCAATTAATAAAAAATTAACATCTTATAAAGTTTTAGAGGTTGCTTTGATGGATGGAACAACTACAACCGTATACAATGGTTCCCCTGGAGTGAGTCTGAGAAACTCTGGTACAGGGTGCTAAAGCTGTGTTTTGCTCTGTGTTGTCCTTTGGCTGGGTTGGACTCTGAGCTGAGGCATAAAGTTATGTTTGTGTTTATGGGAAGCACTTACGCAAGCTCTCAAACCAGGCCAGAGAAAACCACCTCCAAATGGGTCAGGTACATCATCTCTCTCTCTAGCTGTTGTACCTCTCGATTTAAGTTTGTTTTTGTATTGCTTTTGTTTTTTTCCAGAGATTTGTGCATATATAAAAGAGGACGTCCAGGGCAAAATGGCCATCTTTGTCTGCTTGTGCTGGCATGTAACACCAGAAATGTCCTAAATTTAGTAGCACCCGCTTCCTTTCCACTGCGCGCGTCCATCAGCTGATGCTGAAGGAGGGCCGGGATCTCTCTGGGACTGATTACTCAACAGAACCAGCGCCAGTCGCTAGCTCCACTTACACATCTGCTCTCAAGTAAAAGTTTGTTTCAAACGCTGATCACGTAATCAAGTAATGGCACAAAGCTTATATGCCCCCCCGCAGTGTTTTATGGCTGGCTGGGAGGGGATGGGGTGGGGTGGGGGGCGTGTTATTTGCGTAAATGTGCAGTCCCCCTGAGAAAATGAGCTGTAGCTGTAGCTTTAATCAGCTGCAGTACCGCGGTCCACAGACTGTGTGCCCCACCCACAAATGCTTGGCCTGTGTTTAGGCATGCTAACCTTAATGCTCAAATCCAGTCTGTTCTTTAAATGCATTCTTTTGGGATGCTTCTCACTCTGTACTGTAAAAGTCACTATTTGTGAGTTCAGACAAGCCACGAGCTATGCTGGATGTTATTATTATTATTATTGTTATTTCTAGCATAAATTGATAACGTAAGTCAATGCTGTACTGCATAGGGAATGACCGAAAAACTATTGAGGGTGAATAATTTGATTTGACTGGTCAGACACAAGTCACATGGCCTTTGCAGTGGATTTAAACCTCATACTAATGGTTCACATACTCGTGGCTGAAAAATCGGATTCCCTGTGATTATTTGCTGTTTAGACCTTCGAGGGAAAGATGATATCCAAGCCGGATATGGGGGGGATCTGATTTGAGTCAGCTCTAGCATGCTGTCAGAGCACGGCCGTGTCCCTCACACAGCTCAGAGCACGGCCGTGTCCCTCACACAGCTCAGAGCGCGGCCGTGTCCCTCACACAGCTCAGAGCGCGGCCGTGTCCCTCACACAGCTCAGAGCGCGGCCGTGTCCCTCACACAGCTCAGAGCGCGGCCATGTCCCTCACACAGCTCAGAGCGCGGCCGTGTCCCTCACACAGCTCAGAGCGCGGCCATGTCCCTCACACAGCTCAGAGCGCGGCCGTGTCCCTCACACAGCTCAGAGCGCGGCCGTGTCCCTCACACAGCTCCTCACAGCTTCCCCCGATCAGCGGGACGCTCTCTGTCTGCAGCGCAGGGGTGCTTTCATTCCCAACAGCAGCCACTCTATACCTGTGAGATCCAGGTGTGTGCGCTTTAGATCAATCCCTCCCACTGCCTAAAACACTCAAACACCCGTAATGCCCTCCCCGACTGCTGCAGTCTGACCCCTTTCAGGGAAAAACTTCTCTGCATAAACATAGAAGATATTTATATCCCCTATATTTCATGTGTATACATGTGTGCATGTGTGTGTTTCAAATGTAAAAAATAAAAAGAAAATAGAATTAAGGGAAAAGAAAGAATACCATATAAAATTGGGAGGGTACTTTAAACCTGTGGCACTTTGTGCAGCTCGGTCTGCAGGTGCTTCCGTCACTGTTCAGCAGCCCTGCAGAACACTGACAACAGTCCTCCAGCTGCTCCTCTCAACCTCAGTTCCTATTTCTCTGACACAGGCCCATCATTTGTTTTCCTTCAAAAAATTGACCTAAAACCTGGCTAAAGCTTGTATGTTTTCAGACCCTGGCTTAAATTCTCGGGTCAGTGATGGCTTACTGTTTTGTATCGGTAACCCCGAGGTGACATTTTGGTAATGAGCTCTCTTAAGGCTTTTGTATTGCCTTGCTTGCTGACAACCATAGGATTCCATTTTGTCTAAATTTATGGGAGTGTGGTTTGGATCGAAATTTTGATTTGAGGAACTGGAGAGATTAAACAAGTTGAGCAATGCTGAGCAATCTATAAATTCAGCCAGGCATCTTCCTTTGAGTACTCTCTGGTGAAACTTTAATGCTTTTCTTTAATATAGAACCTAAGGTATGTGCAATATATTTTGGCTGTATGTAAGAATATTCTGCATTACCAAATGTATGAGTCATTTCATTAACCGTGCCCACCCTTTACACAAAAGACTAATGTGTGATGTGAGTATTCTCCATTCAATTTTTTTATTGAATGGATTTATCATTTTAACATTTTCTCCAACCTGGCGTATAACATTTGCTGTTTTTAAGACTCACAATTCAGCTGTTTTTCCTTAATTTCCTGTAGACTTATGTCTATTTTCTTTCAGTGTGGTATCTGTTGTGGAAATACTGGAAATGGTGAAGATTGGTTCTGCTTCAACATAGCAGAAAGTCAACAGAAACATCTGTATACATTTCAAGCTGTGCGGAGTCTAAAATTGATAGCGTTTTCAAAAACGAAAAAATCCAATTCTCCATCCATTCCATCCCAACCAACTTCCCTGTCTCCTCCCACTTTTGTGTGTCAACTTTCACCCCATTCAGTCACCCATGTATTATTCTCTTCATTTTTTACTTGATTTATGAGAAAAATAGTCAGTTTTCGTGATGAGAATGACTTTGCCCAGAGGAATTCATTAAAGCTGAGGGAAATAAATTTGGTCCATGGAGGGACCCCTGGGGGACAAAGACAGAATTACAATTGCAGAAGCAAAATGAATCACTGCAGCTCATATGCCGGGATTTAAAACTGAAATTCCCAAAAGTCACAAAAAAAAAAGAGTAGAGGAAGGAGACAGGCACAGGGACGGAGCCCTGAATTTAGCGCAAGGTCACGGCACGCCTGAGTGCCCCCCGCCATCAGCCAGGAGAAAATCCTTAATCAGAACCACACCAGGGGGGCGGCGAGGGCAGTGGCCTGGCGGCTCTTCCAGCCGCTGCGCCAGAGGAAGCCCACAGCACCAGGGTCACGTCCAGCCATTTATCTGAGTCTGCTCCACCGTGAGGAAGAGGGATGGTCGACTCTGCTCACACAAAAAGCTTTAGCATTTTCCACATGTGAAATTATATCAATATGGTAACTGGGTTGAGCACAACTGAGAGTGTTTATTGTTAGACAATGTCAGCCTTTATTTAAAAGGAAAAATGCACACGAGACGCTTATGTGGCTTTGGCATTGCTTTGGTTTTGGGGGAGGGAGGTGCACAGCTGCCCCCCAGTTCCCCCATTGAAGTTGTGCCAAAGTCAAAAAGTCCAGGGGATGACCCCACACTTCCCACGTGCAGGGCGTACCTCTCACCACATGGTCAGCCATGTTTCCTGTTGGCCAGGTGGCACATCCTCAGCTGGTTTTAAAAATGCTAAAAAAGCCATTATCTAACACTGAAGGTTGTGCAGCTCTGCTTTGTAACTCTGACTGTACAATAACCGAGAGCAGCTCATGCAGCCATACATCATATCACCCCATAATCAGAACCAGACTGAAGAATGGGGCTGCTGGCAGGACGCCTGAGCTTACGATTGTGTGTGTGTGTGTGTGTGTGTGTGTGTGTGTGTGTGTGTGTGTGTGTGTGTGTGTGTGTGTGTGTGTGTGTGTGTGTGTGTGTGTGTGTGTGTGTGTGTGTGTGTGTGTGTGTGTGTGTGTGTGTGTGTGTGTGTGTGTGTGTGTGTGTGTGTGTGTGTGTGTGTGTGTGTGCGTGTGTATGTGTGCGTGTGTGTGTGTGCGCGTGTGTGTGTGTGAGTGTGTGTGTGTGTGTGTGTGCGCGTAAGCCTGTGCATGCATGTGTTTGTGTTTGTACATGTATGCATGTTTGTGGGTACATACGTGTGTGCGTGTGTGTGTTTTTACGTGTTTGTATGTGCGTTCTTGTATGCACTGTTTTAAGGTCCACCCCAGTCAAAACTTATGTATGAGTGTTTATTCTGGATGAAATGTTTGCTGCCTTGGCATTAGGGAAGGTATATTTTATCTATTTTTTCAGGGATTATCTTATGCAGGAAAATTCAGCTTTTTATGGTGATTGAAATGTAGTCTCTGAGTCTCTGTCTGGGAGCAGCACCTACTGCAGCAGCCAGTGGCAGGCCAGGCATGTGGCAGCTTAGACATTGGTCAGGCTTTATCATTTTGTTTTCACTGCTTTATACTGCCCTGAAAAAGGCAGGAGTGTTTATCACTTTCTGCCAGGCTGTATCCCGGAGACGGGGAGGACAGGCGTTCAGGTATCAGCGTGCGAGTCAGGGTCAGGATCAATGCCAGCGAAAGGTCACTGCGCTTCCTGTCGGCTGGCGGGGCAGGAAGGATCTCCTATTCCCGTCAGGGTGCTGCTATTTAGGGAACGCAGGGCTGGTGCAGGGGCACCCCCGCTGATCGGGATGCCTCGGCTGTCACCAGCTGGCCCGGGCTGTGGGGGAGAGGATATGTGGGGGTGGAGTGGGAGGGGATGTGGTCTGTGGCTGCCAGTACTGGTGACTCTGCAGGATTCTGAATGGGGTACTTTAGTCTGGATTCTGCCCCGGTAACAACACCCCCCCACTAATTACATTACCCTTTCTGCCCTCCATGTTACTCTGAGCCGTCACTGCCCTCCCTCTGTCTCTGCAACATCAGCGGCCAATGTCATACACTTAAAAGCAGGACTTTCCTGATTTCCTTGCTGTGATTTATCGACACCAGTTTGAAGTTGCATGTTACAGTATATAATTTCATGTTGCTACACTCTGAGTAACATGCAGAGAGCAGTTCTGCCATTGTACACCTGAAATCACAATTTCTGCCCCACGCCTGGGGAGGTCATAAAAAGGCTTTTAATAGTTTACTTGTTTCTCTGCAAGTGGTAAGTAAAACTGAAGCAGATGGAGTGTGTGGTTTTAAACATGGTTGGTGGAATGCTCTCCCTATAGGAACATGAGATCTCCAACTGAGATCTGCTTCTCCGAGAAATTCACAGTTTCACAAACCGCAGATCTGGAAAAATATCGGGACAATCAATACTCAGGTATCCTGACGAGGATTCTCTGTCCGTATGAGCGGGGATGTCGAAGCAAAGTGATGGAACCATGGTGTGCGTACATGTTCACTTTTATCCTTTTTTCTGGTAAGGATAGTTTGACATATTCACTTTGTAGACAAACAGCTCTTTGTCTGAGAACCGTCAGCTGAAGCTGGAGGGGGAGGCGTGTGGCTTATTTTGGGATGGAGATTTGCTGACACACATCAGTGTTTAACGTGTTCAGCATTAGGGCCACAAGTAGAGATCCCTGTGTTAGTCTGAGGTCAGAGGCGGCCGCGGCCAACGTGGAGCGATCCATGTCAAACGAGCCGATGCAAAATGGCCACTGGGAGAAGTGCGCCGCATTGCAGGGTCACCCCAGGGTCAGCAGTGCAAGTCAGGCGTTCGTTCTGCCACAGGGAGGCCAGTTAGAGACACACAATCCAGCCCAGACTGACCAGACATTCAGCACTACATATACTCCATTTTATATATTCAAAGACTGCCTGGTACTGGTGAAAAGCAGATGGGCTCCCCCTCAAAGCTGGGTTCTGCTCAAGGTTTCCTCCTTTTAGCCAGGTCAAGTTTTTCATTGCCACTTCTTGCCCTATTCTTGCTTCTCCAAGTGCCATAGTTACTGATGGAATCAAGATTGGTGTGCAAAACCAGAATGCATCCAATACGAACAAAGCAAGATTTAGGGCTAAAATCTGAATCAGAGAGTCAGAAAAAGGTCCAAACCAGACCCAGTGAGGAGACCAGAACCTAAACCAGACCCAGTGAGGAGACCAGAACTAACAGCTTTCCTTGATTGACAGATGCTACCACACTTGCCCATACACACACATTAATGGTACGGCTGCAGTTATTTTACCCCTGATTTTGCAGGTTTATGCGCAGTCACTCCTGATGGAGTAAAGCACACACAGGTTTGCCATGTCTCCTCCGGCGCCCGTCTGTCATTAATGAGACCCGGCTGGGCACCACATGCCTAATACCACATTTAGCTTCACTGCAGAGATTATCCCACCATACAGTCACAGGACAGTGTTACAGAACTACACACGCATAACATTATGGAATGTGGAACTCATTAAAAACACCTTTACTGTTTTACATGCCAGTGTTTCCTGTATGGCATGTGCTGTGGATGCTTTGTGCAGATATCGTGTGTGTGTTTGCCTCTATAAATTAGTTGAAACAAATACAGCTTGCCTTAAATATTCAGATTTAGTCACTTAAATGTGTTGTGGTTTTATTTTATGGAATTAGTTTAATTACTAATTTGATAAGCAATATACTTAATATAAACACAGAGTTATCTGTATTGTATTTATGAGACATTTCCTTTGTATTTGAACTTGATTTGGATGAGAAATAAGTTTACTGCCTCTGTTCATATTCGAATGAAATAACAGAATGGATGCATAGTGCTCATGAGGTGCCAATAACCAAGAAACAGTGCAGGATGGAAGAATCAATGTGTGGTAGGGTGTCATCTAGTGGTTAAACACACTTACGCCGTGTGTGAGGGAGAAGATGTGAGCGTAGGGGCTGATGTGAGGTACAGAGAATGAATTTGTGTGTGCATATAAGAGCCTGGAGAGTGTGAAGTCACATCCTATTCACAGCCACACACACACACACACACACACAACCAAACTATCCTTACCAGAAAAAAAGGCTGAAGTTAAAATAAACTCAAAATCCACACATGAACAATTTTGTGAAAAATCCCATGTGCCCCTATGTGTCCTTGTGGGAGTTTTCAGTTTCATCTCTCAATGCATGGCCCTACTCTTCAGTATAATAGTTTTTCATAATCAATTAAGCTCCAAAGTAACAAGAAATTATTGAGACATTTTTAACTGTTGATTTTTCTGCTGAATACGGAATGCCCATGTCATTGTCCCAAACTTGTTGTATGGTGAAGGTCTTAGAACAAGTTACATCTATAATTGCTCTTTCATACATGAAAGAGCATGAGGAATTCCTCCATAAGGTGTGTACCACCTTCATTTCTGGTACATTCAGTCATGTCTCTGTAATTTCTATCTATTTATTTGGTGGTTGGTTTGACTCCTCCTTTTCCAAGAAAATAGAAACTGAAACTACTGTCTCAGTTTCAAAGATTACTTCGGAACAGGTGTGACATCGAAGGTAATTCCTTTGCAAATAAAACTAAACAAAGTGAACAGTCTCTCTTAACAGCCATATATTTTGAGGTTTAAGGTTAAATTCAGTATTTAAAAATACAGAAGCAATGGAAGTGTATAGTTGAAAGGAGAGCAGTTCAATGATTTGGATGGCAAAGCAGCTTGAAGAAGAGATAATTGTGAAAGGGATTATATAAACTGTATTTTGAGGTGCATGTCTTACTCTTGCTTGTAATTTGAAAAGTCTGTATTCACAGATAAACATTTTCACATTAAAAAGATTAATACTTTTCACAAAGGCACAATATTTTATTGCAGATGGAAAAGATATACAACCTTCTTGAGAAGCACAGACTACAGAGCTTCTACAATAAATTTCTTACCATTGGGGTGAAAGATGAGCAAGACTTCATTGATAGCATTGATGATGACATCTTGGATAGCTTGGGTAAGTATTTCTCTGTTTCTTGACCTGAAATTCATACATATCTCACTTTCATGTACTGTCATGTGTAAATATGTTTAATTCTTGTATGATTTGTATGCTGAGAACCCTTTTTTTGCATGCTGCTACACATTTGACAGTACTGTACTAATACTTTAACTTCAATCAGCGAGGGCAGATTTGTCTTAGCAGGGATTAATCTTGTAATAAAAGCCATCCATTGGGACAGTAAAACTTTAAGATAAAGGACATGGGTTTCTAATGTCCTCTTTGTTGTTGTCACAATAAATTCCTTGCATACATGACCTTACTTCCCTTACTTATAAAGACAGTGGAGGCCAGATTTACTAAAGGATTGCGACTGCTTTTCATGTGTAAAAGCACATGAAAAATTTTCATGTGGAAATTGCTATTAAAATTGGATTTGCGGTGAATACGTCACTTTGGGACTTTCCTCTTTATACATAATAAAATCTGTTCATGCATATGTAGACCTGTGGTGAAGGCGCTAAAACAAGATGGAGATTTTGCAAATGAGGACAATTAATTATTCCGTCCAATTTACTAAACCTTGCAGTAACTGCGAATCCCGTCTTTGCGTGGGAATTTTTACGACTTCTGAAAGCAGGTGGAAATTTTGCGTCGTCAAAGAATTACCAAGGTTAGTTAACAAAATTGCAAATACTGACGTTATAATACTCAAAGGTCACATTCTCGGTCTGCTGTGGTGACACCGGATCTTACAGGTGCGTTGTTCCATCATACAACGATTTTTGTGATGCAAAACAAATGCGAATCGGTTTGGCAGCCCTGCACCTAATACAAATTTTGAATGTGATGTCACTCCAAAACTTTCTCCTCTCGCTTGGTGTTTAATTTCTATGCTGTAAAACGACATTAAGAACCTGTGCTTCGTTGGCCGTGATATCTATTACCTGATCAGCACATTAAGTTTCATTTTCCTTTTCGGTTCCCTCACTACTCGAGCCTGGTTGTTCCGTATCCTTGTTACCTGGACGTATAAGCATGTCATGTCTGGCCTTTTTATGGGCGTCTCCTACCGCAGAAGTGCGACATGAGGGCGTCTAATTTTTCGATTGCGTAATTAGACTAAGTCTTAGCAAATCGGTCGCTCATATTTCTGTGTTTGCGACCGCAAGAGTGTGGCTGTACAGTGAATACTTTTTGCGCTGTGACTATTCCTTAGAAAATTTGGCTTTGAATGTGCATCTTAGCAATGTGGTTTATATTTCTCAGAGAATATTTTCAGTGAACTAATGTTTTTAAAAGTAGTGGACTTTATATAATTAGATTTTTACATAATCTCAAGTATTCACATTGAATTTATGAAAATTACTTCAAATAACACCAATGTGTAGCTTCCACCTGACTGATAGGTGGCAGCCATTTTGCACTGAACATTCGGTGGAGAGGAGGGAAGTGGAGAGGGGGGCATTTTTGATCTAGTTAAAATAGGGCAAGATTGGCTGGAAGGTTAGAGACACTCATTTTTTTCCAGAACAATGAGACCTCCCTTCACTCCCTTCATGGTTGAAAACCAAACTGAGTTAGGACACTGGATTAATGTGTAATAGAAAAAGACATTAACTCCAACAGCACAGTATCCCCATCAATGCCAACCAACATCACCTCCACCACCACAGCAGCTTTCTAGATATTCCCAGATGTCGTCTCATCCAAGTTCTAACCTCTTATGCACATGTTTGCTTTGCATAAGCTGTTTAACGGAAGCCGGATTTATGATGGTATCATCCACCCATCTTATTCAAATGTATTGTGTCATAGACAATAATAGCTGGGGGAAATAGCAGGGGCCTCCACTTGCACCCATTTCAATTGGTAGGGAGCACTGTGAGGCAAGGAAGCCTAAATATATATTTTTTTAAATCCCAGTAATGTTTCATTCAGGGTTCCTTACCAAAGCATTTTCCCTCAGGTTTAAGTCAAGTGGAGAAGAGACGATTTGAAAAAATGAAGACTCAGATTCAAAGGCTTGGAAGCACAGTAAAGAAATCATTGGAAACATTTTCTGTGACATACCAATTCCCAAAATGTTCCGAGCCCAGAGAAATCAGTGGTAAGGGAGCTTCCGTCTTTTAAAGCATACTTTTTTAGTGACGATCCAGATATTGAGCCATGCTTGCGATGACCGAACCTGGTGTAATTATTATTTATTAAAAAAATAAATTCCCAAAGGATATTGGTTTTGGTTTAGAGATGTGTATGTGTGGTAAAAGAAACAATAAAAGCCTTATGACCTGACCAACTTTACCAGATTAAAAACAAATCTGTGGTCAGAGTCCACTTAAAAAAGAATCCTGACTAAACAGTTTTATTTGATAGGAATAAAATATATTCCATGGGTCATAAAATGAAACTAGTCAGGTGCTTGCAGGTTAAAGCTCTTGGAATATGGCCGTTTACCATGTTGGCGGTCATAAATTCGGCATACCTATTTGGCATATTGTTCGTAACACAGTGATACAGTTCATAGATATATGTTAAACTACATAGCTAACATAAGCTCAATTGCCGATGTAAATGTCACGATGGTAGCTAGCTTCTTCAGCTGATCACTTCTCACAGACACAGTGCATCTGCTACCACTGTCACTGTTCGCAAAGGGAGAAGTCATTTTTCTGGTTTGTAATTGTTGTTTTTTTGAATATCAATGAACAGACATGGATCCATCACAGAACACGCTGGATGACCTGTTGTTCCGAATTAGTGTTCAGGAGCAGCTTGGCAATGACAAAGCCGTGTGTCTGTACTCAGTGGAGGGAATGCCTTTAACAGACGATCCTTTCTTCAACACATGTGAGTAATACACAAGTGGACGACAGATAACAATGGTGCCCCCTGCTGGCTTAGTTTGTAAATAAATATATTATTATTAGCTGACACGAAGTCGGTGTGGACTTGCAAATGGCAAGTTCTAGTTTTCTCAGGAGAAATCCTACTCCAGAACAAACTAAGTGCACACCAACTAAGTGTCAACAGTTTGATATGAGAAGGGTGCAGGTGGTTTAACATAATAAACAGAAAGGGTGGATGTTCCTCCATTACTAAATAATAATAATATTCCATGCATTTTCTGAAATTTTAGGGTGTTTGAATGACAGACGCATTGAAAACAAAAGTAAGCTTTATGCCATATTCACACGCAAAGCGAACCTCCGGTTTGCAGCTGCAGCCTCCTCACAAAGTCACAGCAATACCCCAGGGAGTGACACGGTCCGGTGCCACATCATGCTCAAGGTGTGTATCTGAATACATGAGCGCATGTGGGGTGTTAAGGTGTGCCAGACAACTTTCTGATTTCTTTTTTGTTTTCAAATCAAATTTTCATTCAAGTGTATTTGCTTCTGTTACATCATATCACCTCAATTTTACAGTTTTTTGTTCTTTTGAATATATGGATTATCTCACTTGCACACATTTCTAAATTCTTTGGCCATGTGATGGATTCTTGGTTGACAAAGATAGATATGTACATGAGGTTGTAGGGCAGGGAGAATATTTTGTAAAAGGAGCCACGCTTCACTTAAAACTCCCACAGCGTTGGGGATGAAAGTGAATTTCTCTAACCACTACACCACACTGCAGGGAGACTTTGAGTTTGATGTGGACTTGGAAGATGCCACACTGAGAGACCTGAGAAGGAAGCTGTCCAATGAGAGTGGGATACCAGAGCATGTCCTTCATGTCAAGTTGGTGAAATTCAGTTGCTATCATGTTTACACCTATTATAATTGTATTGAAATTGCAAAACTTAAATTGTGCGTTATTAGTAAGAAATCATGACATCTTATATATCTTATGTAATTTTATATTAATATTCAAAGGGAACATATTTTATGAACAATGCAATCAAAGAGAAATATAATGCACATAATCAAACGTAATGGTACTTTCATTGATACATTTAACGAAAAATGAACTGTAAAAAAATCTACCTCAGACCCACTTTCACACTATTTTTTCCACAGAAATGTACAAGGAGGGCATTTTCAATCACTGAAAGATCTTGAGATTACCAGCCAGTCAGTGGTTCATTTCTTCTTGTCTTCATTTGAAGAGGAATACACAGACAAGAATGAGTTCTTCAAGAGTGACATTTCACCAGCAGTGGAACAGACAACGCAGGGCATGAGTGCTTTCTTCTCAACACTATATGCCATAGTAAGCTATGCCCACCCTTTTAATCTCACAGTATAACTATGTAGGATAATCGTAGCACATAGGTAAGTTTTTGTGTATATATTTGTAAATATTCATGATCATTATTGAATAATATTGGTTTTTCTTCCTAAAGATCATTCATGTGCTTGTTCTGTTTCTACAGAACATGCGGCATTCAGGACAGCAGTTTCAGAGGGTAATCGCATACATTCGAAAGCTCACTGGCTGCCATGCTTTGGCCCAGGCCTTACACCAGCTCATGTGCAGGAATGAGTTTGGAACCAGGAACCAGAAGGTGATATTCACTCCACACATACGCACACACATATATTTTTGAATTCTGTCTTGAAAATCTTTGAATTTGTCCAAAATTAGTAAGTGCATTTGGGAGCATGCAAGCTCAAGGAAAAGCTAAATTTTAACAATCTTACTCACACTCAGTGCTATGTTTGTATCACGGACAGGGACTTTAAAAATAGTAATTAAGAATATTATATGTCAATATGCGAATACATTCTGACAGTACATATGGACAATGCATTTTATTATTATTATTATTATTATTATTATTATATCCCATGTAACATAAATCTTTGCAATTTTGTTTACATACAAAGTTTTGTTGGCAACTAGTTTTGTGTACATTTTAAGTATATGCCCTTTTCTTTAGATTGCAATCGTTGAGGGTTTGTACATTCTCTTCAGAGAATTACTACCGAGCCTGTCTAAAAGAACAGGCCACCGCATCATTGAAGATCATGAGGTTTTTGAGCATTCACCCATCTGTTGGGCCTATCTGATGTCTCAAGCTGAGGTTATTATAGACAATACAATAATTTACAATCACAATTATTTTCAAACCCTGAAACCCTTACACCCAGAAAAACAATTAACCTCACTGATATGAGATGTACTGTATATGATAAACACTACACTGAAAAAGATAGTTGGCTTCTGCTCATTAAAATAATTCATATGCCATCCATTTATAATATGCATATTTGTGTTTTATTTTTATTACCATTGTTTTGAATCTTTACAGAATGAGAACTATAGGCATGAAACATATGCAACAATATCTTTGACTTGTGAAGGATCAGGACTTCACCTCAGTGAGCCGGTTCGCATTCCTGGGATGCATTCAGTCTATGACCGGGAATTCATTTTGAACAACATAAAGGGTGAGGAAATGTCAACGGGCTGCACACACACAGGCACACACACACTGCTGCAAAAGGGTGAACATGAATTACTTAAAAAACAAAGCACATGTTCATAATTTGACAAACGGACATGTCTTGCCTGGTTATAAATTATATTTCAGCAGAACCTTACTGATCCTGGAACAAGTATACTGAGTGACCACTTTATTAACTTCACTGATATTGAGTTGAATACATTGAGGCAGGAACTAAACAATGATTTAAAAGGCACAGGGACACTTTCCTGAGTTGCCATTTAGCTGGTTGATGATCTCTACGCCGAATAGCTTTTTCCATCCAATTCCACAAATGCTCAGTTGTATTGAGAACTGGCAACGGAGGAGGCCACTGCAGTAAGGTAAATTCACTGTCATGTTCCTGGAATAATTCCAAGACAGTCCAAGCCTTGTGGCATGGAGCCTTATCCTGCTGGGAAGGCCCATCCATCCATTTGCATCACATCATACCAGTATTTACTTCTGTATGGGTTAAATGAGAAAATGCTTTTTATCTGTACCTTCAAAACCAGACCAAAAACATTGTGCCCACACATAAACACACAGTCCAGATATAACTACCTCCCAGATAGATTTTAACAGAATGGTTTGATCATATATTGAATTTTCTGAGTAGTCTATTTCCAAGAAAGTGCAGGTATATGTAATTAAGTGGCCCACTCAATTAGAGTGGTGTGTGTGTGTGCGTGTGTGTGGGTCTGTATAAACTAATTTCAAGCATCTAACCAATGTTTGTTCTAAAAGCCACAGTGGTAGAGTTCCTACCTCTTATTCGTGTCTGAAAAACTGATTGACAAATGAATACTTTTTGTGTTGTCAAGAATGGGGAAAAATACCAGGCTGCAGTGAGGATAATCTCAAGGAAACATCGATCCAGAGAGCTACTGACATTGAGAGGATTTTAATGAGCGTTCCTCAGTCTAAAAACTTTCCTCTCTGGATTGCATTCAGCTTGGTTTCTGGTCACAAGTAAGCTGTCGTTTAATGTTGTTTCTACTTTCACTTCTCTTTTGCAATATCCTTAATTATTTGTTACAGTACATTTTTGTGTAATTGAATTTTTTGCCAGCTTTCTCGGAGCTAAAATTCATATATTTAACTTTGCTCTAAACTGTTTGTATAATAGCTTCAAGGTAAATGCTGAGAAGACATTTGATGAGATGACTAATGAGCTGTCAGCGTACTCCCACCTGCAAGTGACTCCACCTCTCCAACTAAAGGACATAGGAATGGAAGGACCCCGCCTTTTGTACATCAAAGAAGGTATGATGGTATTAAGACTCTTCACCATCTTAGCTTCCATACTTCCTGGTTGCTGGCTGGTTTGACAGGCTGCAGGAATATCAGGTTACTATTCAGCACAGGACAGGTGAGAGTCACTGTAATGTGGATAAGGCATTGGATAGAACTGTAGAATAGAATTAGAATATTCTAATAGAATTCTAATTAGAATAATAATAAAGTAGTCCATACAATTAGAAACCAGTAATACATATTTTTATATTTGTTGCATAAATTAACATTTGTTTCCCTTACTACAGATAACCTCTCTGTCTACATAAAAAAAAATAAATTAACTTCCCAGGATGTTGAAATTTTTGACTGCCTCAGTGGGAAGGAAAAGACTGTCAATGTGGAAGAACTGGCAAAAGAGTAAGTACCAATATGTTCCCTATACCTGGTGTTTGTTGACATATGAAAGGGTTATGTTCCCAAAACGCACTGTGGAAAATTTGTAAAAGGGTAATGATTTCCCTGTTTTCATGAATTTTTAAAAATATGTTAAAATAAATATATTATGAATATTTTTAAATGTAGATTCCATGTATTTCTATTTCATGAGCAGGCTCCATTTTTTGTGGTGATTCATTGCAACACTTGCATGTTCCTTGTCAGATTCATTTTTAACAAGGATGTCAAAGAAAAAGTTATCCATATGTCAGAACTTATACAAAGTCAATTTGCTGATTGAAGGTTCATAAAACCTACCTAACTAGTTATTGATGTTCTGTGCATACTCCTTGTTTGATATAATCAAATTAGGTAAATGCATATGATTAGTTAAATAATGGTCTTATACTTGACAATGAACAAAAAGGCTTTACAAAATAAACTAGATATATGAAGAGCACATATTGGAAAACTTTATTCTTTTATTAGCATGCTGTTGCCAGAACCCTTATTGAGCACATAAACAAGTTAAAGAGCATAGAGGTTCATGCCATTGGCACTTTCACTGAAAAGAGGTCTTAAGGTCAGATGAGACCAAAATTTAACTATGGTCATGCACACCACTGGCACATTTGGCATCAGAAGAGGAATGTATACAAATCTGTACCTGCAGAGAAATATTGAAGTGCATCTCTGATGTTATATGACTGTTTTGCTGCCAATGTTTTGCTGGTGGTTAGTGTAGTTATGTTTTTATATGAGGGTAAATAACAGTATAAAAACATAATGATGCTGACCGCTAGACTGATCATATATTTTTTCCTCTTTAGACTTGGAGATGAAAGAACTGGCCAGAAATTACGAATCAACCGTGTACCAAAAGAGGCAATACTGGTAATTAAAAATAAAATATTATATGTATAAATTGTGACATACACATTATTAATTCTAAATTCATGCTACTCATGGCTAATAGATTACAACAGCAAAGTCACTGAAACCACAACGCAGTTTGTCCATTCCCCTTTTCTGTGAATTGGTTTGCTACTCATTTCAGGTCAGTACATAAGTTTGTAACAGCAATTATTTTACAAGGTTGCTGCTGTTGAATGTGTTCCATTGAATCACTGATGCTTGGGTGCAATATTTAGTGTAACGGCCTGACATGGTTCTGTTTAAACAAATTTACACCTGACTGCAAACACAGGCAGGTGGTGAGTCAGCATGTCAATTATCCCTTTTTAAGTGATGTATTATGGTCTAATAGTGATATTTAACACAAATATCTTGCCTATAATAGCCAATTATTAATGTAATAAACATTTATATGAGATGATAATGGATTGTTTGATATTAGGTTCTTGTGGATTCAAGTTCCTCAATGGCACATGATTGCTACGATTCACTGAAAAGGATTGATGCTGTCAAACAGCTGTTCCACAGCTTCTGTGACAGGACCATAGCATATGACTTCCAGCATATCATTGGTCTTGTTATGTTTGGGAGGAAGGTGGAATTCATTGGCTCTTTCACAGAATCACTGGATGTCTTCAGGGTAATGTATTTTTATTATTTATATACTCACAACACTTACAGTATGATATTGAAAGTTATCTACTTACAACTTACATTTCTCTGATACGTTTAGCTTGACAGTAATGCTTTTTTATGCTTCAGGACTA
This sequence comes from Albula glossodonta, assembly GCA_019788955.1. Lineage (NCBI taxonomy): Eukaryota > Metazoa > Chordata > Actinopteri > Albuliformes > Albulidae > Albula > Albula glossodonta. Next base: position 414,888 of record JAFBMS010000214.1, read on the forward strand.
TGTACAAAAGCTTGAACCACATGGAAAAACTCCATTATATGATGCCTTGGACCTTGGAATTTGCGAGCTCAAAAACATCAAGAAGCAGTTTCCCCGCTGCAGAGTGCGCATTCTGTGTCTCACAGATGGATATGATGAAGGGTAAACTCCCATTCTGGTTTAAATAAACAAAAGTACAGGCAGATAAAAAAAAATACAGAACACTTCATGTCTTAAAAAATCACAAACATCATGTCTGAATCTGGATCATTGAGAAAGACCATTTTAAACTGTAAGTTATAATGTAGATGTGATGTAGTATAAGTTGTAATATAGTTGTCATATAGTATAAGTTGTAATACAGTTGTGATATAGTATAGGTTGTAATATAGAGCCAGAAAACTTTCAATAATTCCTGTGGAAGTAGCAGTCAATCTGATCAATGCTGACATAGTTGTTGATTCCATCCTCCTTGGGAAAGTAGTGAATACTGTTCTTCATGGGATTAGCAATGCAACAGATCAGTGATTTCAAACATGTTCATTTAATCACTTTCAGATCTATGCATCAAAATAAAAAAATATATATATATGAATCCTGTAGTTTTGGATATGTCTGTTGAACCAGCAAATGTTGACTTGTATCAGATTGTATACAATACTCTGCCTTTGGTTCTGTAAGGTGTAAAATGGATGATGATGTTGGTGGCCTTTTTGATAAATGTCTTCATTTATTTCCACATAGGAGGATGCTGCTTTAAACCAAAGACAGGCAAGGATGCAGTAAAACTCTTTGAAATGGAAACAGTCCTATCTCTGGAGAGGAGAAAACTTAAGAAAAAATTCGAAGCATCCTCAGTCAAGACACTGGTGAGTACACAGCAAATGAATTATACGGTCCATGTACGTTGACTGTACATGGATCTCCTAAACCATTCATTTTTGTATCAGAAAGTTGAAAACCAGAAACAGTTGCTATCATCTTGCTGACTGTTTTCGTGGAAAAGCAAGACTGTACAGTAGAAGGATAAGCAGAATGTTCTTATAAGTTTGAAACACCTTTAAATATGTTTAATGGTGTTTAATGGTGAGCTGGAAACAATAAGCTCTCACAATAATGGTATATCAATGATTTTCATTATTTAGGACAAATATCATTTGATCATTTTATGCATCTTTGATATTTTTGAGGGTATTTTTTGAGTATTTCAGCAGAAAATTCAAACAAGGACCTGGCAACCTTGTTGTTCATGCATTCTCAACAAGATGCCAAGAGTTCCTAAAATGTACATAAACAAGGATTTTGAGTTGTTTCTTGTGTGCTAAACGTTTATAATAACGCTTCATAACTTCCATGAAAAAAACATAAAACCATAATCAATGTAGTAAAATTCATTTAAAAAATTTTCCAGTTTCTTATTCAGAAATTAAAAGGTACTGTTTCAGGCACAAGCGCAAAAAAAAACTGAGGCCAATTTCTGTTTCCCTTCTTGTACAAGCAAGAAACAACAAAATCAGTTTAATTGACTGATTTATATTAAGTTTGCTAATGAAAAATAAATTCTACGGTGTAGTCATGTTAACTTAGGTGTTGTTTTAACAGGACGACTTAACAAGAATCTCCCAGGCACATGGCTTTGATGACAAGCCAGAAGTTGAACTTCCTGTGCAGATAAACAACAAATTTACCCTGACACAAAAGTATGTTAGATTCAAGTCTACATTGCACTATGAATATAAACATGCATGCAGATAGCAGACACAATTATTTATCAGTTATATTCACAAATCACCTCTATACACAGTGCTTTGAAAAAGAAAATTGAAGAATCCAGGAGTGGTCGATTCATGGAGAAGGACAAGCGGATTATGGAGGAGCTGAAACACCTGCACTGTGACCCTCATCCATTCTGCACTGTGCTTCCCTCAGAGAGTGACCTTAGTAAGCAATGATTACTTAATTACTACAAAAAATTCAAATCAAGGTTCTTTAGTCAAGACTCAGTTCATTAAAATGACATGTAAGATGTTGATTAGATGGCTATTGTCAGACAAGTGGGAGACACATTTTAACATAAAAAAAACAATTCAATTTCATGATTTTTTTTTCATTGAGCAGCAAATGGAAGGAAATTCTGGTCCTTTCTAATAATTTCTATTCGATTGTAATTTCAAATTTGAAAACAAAGTCAATTGAAAGCTAACACCAAACTGTGAATCAGGAAGACTGAATTAATTGTTCTGTACATGTTATGCATGAATACATTTCTTTGGTTCAGGTTTCTGGAAGATTCTGATGAAGGGGCCTCCTGATACACCATACTCAAATGGTGTCTTTGAGCTGTACTGCCAGTTTGGAGCTGATTACCCAATGAAGCCCCCTCTCGTGCGATTCCTAACTCCTGTATCCTTCCCATTCCAATTGGCCACATCTGAATGTGTCATATTGGGTTACATTTAAGGTGTGCTTGGAACCCCTCTAGTGAACCCCTCTAAAACAATTTATTGGACTACAGTTAGTTTTTTAGCTAAATAAATTGAAGTCTTTGGGCAAATGCCACGGTCATAAACTAATCCCAGTCCCAGCAAAATCTTCCAGTAAGACCAATAGACCTAATGTTGTGTTCACATCACAAAGTTTGCAAGCTACACTGCTTTGTAGCTTGTGAAGCTCCAGTTTAAACATTAGAGTGTTTCATTCAGTCATGTTTCCACTCAGATATACTTCAACTTCTAAATACACTTAACTTCCTTAAGTAAAAACTAGATCTACCACTGCAACGTGAACAGTGTGGGACGCATCTGTCACAACATATTTGACCGGAACTACTCTGCACACATAACAATGAAAGAGATCTTTGAGGCAGTGTTTGGGCTGCTGATCGCACCTGAGCCCGAGGATCCCCTGGACAGGTACATATGTTCCCACCCATTTTAGGAATAAGCTTTCTAGTCAGACTGTTCTGTGTACTGTGACTTTTAATGATTTAAACGTTCAAGTAATGGTTTGGATAAGAACTGTTGTGCCCCGTGGCACAGCATGTGCAGTAGGATCCAGAAAATCCTAGCTTCTCATTGCTCCAAACTAGTTTTTCCCAAATTCTTCACAGAAAAAAGCTGGATCCATGCAATCTTTTGTCGTCATTTTCGGTCTTAATTCGAGTAATTCTTCTATCCAATTTCACAAGAATCGTATGTTGGGAACTAATCGAAATCTGTTGCTCATTGCAACGCCACAGTGGATCTTTGCATTAAGACTATTCGTGAAACTAATTTTATGTTTTAAAAGTTGTGTGTTATTCCGCTGAATATTACAGTCTTTCTTTGAGAAACATGAGTACCTATACTTCCTTGTTTTTGTACCTCAGCTGTGAATTCAAAAAGTTTCTTAGTTTCTTCCACAGAAATAAATGTGTTGTTCTCATTGTTACCATTTACTTTCTTTCTGTCAATCACGTTTACAGACCAGGGGCGTTACATATCATTGTTCAAATGGTGAGAACAACCAAACCTGTGCATACTAAAGCGGCAAATTTTAAGTACTGCCCTGTATCCAAAACTCTTAAAAATTTCTGTGGGTATGCATGACAACTCAAAATAAAATGGGTCTAGTGTTCTTATCCGAACCATTACTTCAATGAAGGCTATATGTTATATATATATTGTAATGACTTACATACAAAATCTCACAGTGTCCTGGCTGAGGAGTTCTTGTCCAGCCGAGAAAAATATGAGGAGAACGCCCAGCAAAACACTGCACAAGCAGCAGGTACATCGGTGGAGGACATTGAGAAGGTTTGTGTAACACGTGTCACAAAGTTTTATTTTTACATATAAAGAGCAGGACAGGTACAATGACCAAAACCTTTAACTCATGAACCAAACATGCCTTTCCCAGTTCTGCAAAAATACACTTGTGTTTCCAAACAGGAACTGGTTGGTCAAGATTTGAGTGAAGTCCACATTCCCCAACATTTAATCTGCAGACTCTCAAAAAAGATGTTTGTTGAACCAGTGACGACCCCTTACGGAGATGTTTATGAGCGTCAGGCCATTGAAGAGGAGCTGGAAAAGTAAGCAATCAATGATGTACCGTGCTTAAGCGTATGGTCTCATGCTTAAACATGATAAATGAAAGATGTTTTATAGTGTTACATCTGTCCGTTTACAGGCAGAAAGTAGATCCTTTCAATGAGAAGCCCCTTGAAGCAAAGGACCTCACGCCAAACCAAGAAATGAAAAAAATGGTGCGGAAACACAGAGAGAGCCAGATTCAGACGTATGTTTAGCTCAGATAAAAACAAGAATTTGGAAAACACATTGATCTTTACATGTTATTGTTGGGGGTTATTGATTATAAATGGCTTTATTTGTATATCTGTATTATCAGAGATTCCAAAAAGTTTTGCCTTGAAATTAAATGATTTGCAGAAAATATGAAAAAAGAAAGGTACAGAGAAATTATGAAGCTACATGCAAGTTTGGTTGTTTTGATAAGATACACAGGTATTAGGGATTGATTTTTCTAAAACGAAGGTCACCCTAATGTGTTGTGTGATGTACCATTACTGTAAACATGGACAGTAGAGCTTAATATGTTGTCCCATTTGGAATTGAGATCTTTTGGAACTCTGAAATTTATTGCAGGCTCAAAACTTGGGCTCTGTTAAAATTTAGTGAATTAAGTGATGACTTGCTGTAATTTCTGACACATATCGTTTTCTTTTTTTTTCTTTTTTTTGGTAGTGGTTGTGGGATTGTGCAAAAGTTGTATCAGAATGTTCCACAAGGTGGAAGCTTTTACAAATTCAGTGTGAAACATACTTCATATTCACACTTCAGTTTGTGATTAGTTCAGTTTTTGATTTGTTCTTGGTAAAAAATATAATGAATATCATTGCTGATCATTTTTCCTAATATGAATGGTTGCTATTCCCATCTTTTATAAAATCTTTAACCAACTCAATATTTTATTTGCAAAAGTTGATAGTGTATCAGACACAGAAAGGTATTAAACGTTGAATTAATTTACTGACCTGTCACTTCACTTAATTAATTTACTGACCATTCACTTCATTTAGCTCATCAGCCATCAACTGTTGCTATAAGTAAATTACTTTGCTTTCAAATAATTCTTCTCTCTAAACTGTAAAAGAAAAATGCACAGATTTGTAGTAGCTACATTGTATGGAAACTTAAAAGATGCTGTCCGTTTGATGCAAGCAAATGCACAATGCTGGGAAGTGCCGATAAGCAAGAAACAACTTTGCAGAAAAATAGGGAAAACAGATTAAGTGGGGCATATCTTTGATCCTGGAAAATGCACCAAGGAACTAATTATCTTTACTAGTTACCTAGGTAACTGTTATCTTTAATTTTCTCATAGACACTTTTTCAAATACATTTCTGTAAAAACAAGGGGCTCCAAAATACTAGACCTAGTTATACTCAATGGCAACATTGGATTGAGTAGAGAATCCTCAGCAGGAGTTTCATTTTTGCCAAGCTACTCACCTTATATGACAATCAAGGTCAGGGCTTAGCCATTATGAAAACTGAGTAAACATGCATTGAGGCTTATGGCATTTGGACGGAATGCCCCATCCACCAAGAGACCACAGTGCTGCCTTAATGCAGTTTGACCAGGAACACCAGAGTTACAGGTAACTCCAGAGTTACAGGTAAGTACAAGCTTTATTTTTACGGTTTTAAACAAGTCCAATTATGCACAGATGGCCACTGGCCTGCTAACCTTCCTTCCCCTCCGTTTGCTCCCCCTTCTCTCTGGCGGCCCTGCCCATCGTCATATCCCTGTGCCCCGAGAGCCCAACACCAGGAGAGAGACTTCCACGCGCTGCACACCAGTCCCAAATAGCACTGCAGGCAAGTAGTGCACAGGCACGCCACACCGTGTCCATCACTCTCTGTATTTCTGGACACCATTTGGATGAAATGCCACATCCAGACTGAGACTACAGCACTGCCTAATGCAGTTTGACCCATGCAGGGTTATTGAGATCATAGTTGTGCACCTGTGCAATGTCTATGGTGCGGTGTGAGTAAGAGGCAGTGATACATACCAGAAATGCCACATGCTTGAACATGGGAGGTGTGTTGTTGTTGTTAAAATCACAGATCACAGGTGAGAACCTAGCCTGTAAAAAAGCTAATCCTCCAGAATTAGAAAACGCATTTGAATCAGTAGACTTAGTACAAGAGACAGTATCAATCACCAGTCTCTTGAGGCCTAGTGTACCTCATACATGTCATGTGGTGCAGGCTGAAGAATCAGAGAATTTTCAATACAGCTTTGGCAGACAATACTGGCTCCTCGTATACTTAGCCCTACTGTGAAAGCCAAAAACCTTCTATGGTTACACGAGGAACACACAGTTATTATTCCTTGCATTCATTTACAACATTCAGCAGGTGGCGCCAGAGTAATACCAGAATGAAGGCAGGGAGGATTGATGTTGAAGGTAGCATTGTAATCTTACACTAAAATATTACAATGTAATAGCTGTCACAGAAAAAAGACTTTGGATGTTTTTAAAAGGATAAACAAAAAGATAGCCACCTGAAGATGCTTTGGGAGCTTTCTGTGAGATTTTAAAGTGAAAGGCATGTGAGCCTGTAATCATCCATCAAATAATATATTATCTGTGTATTTATTAAGGTAGTATTCTTTTTAGGGAGAGGTTATAAAATTCAGAAATCAGAGTGAATGAATGTTGAGAAATGGAGAGGAGAGTTAGCCGCCCTGAGACTGTATTTTTTATTTCTAATTGTTCCCCTCTAATACATGAGACTGACTGCCTCCCTGTGTGATCCCGTCTCCCACTCATGATGCCAGTCTACACTGCCCCCCAGTGGTGGAACTGATTTTCCCACTGAGGTCAGGACAGAAGAAATACTCTCTGTCTTCTGATGCAGACCAAAGGCTCACATCTTCAGACTCTGCTTAGGGTTCCCTTCCCATTCCCACCCAGGTCAAAATTTAAGCCTATTTTATTTGAATAGCATGTATTTTTTAAAGGGACTGTGTGGATTTGATTGAATCCCAGTCCAAATATAAGATAAACAGAATTTATGAAACAACCAGAACCAGGGGTTTTTGGAATCACTGAATAGGGTAATTACAGTATGAAGAGCTGCTGTTTTTCAGGGGAAATTAAATCACAGAACCAAACAAATTCACAAAAAAAGGAAGACGTGCTTTTCTACATGCTGAACTGGCACAATATGCATATTTATTTAGATTTTATGTTTAAAAAGAAATGAAAAACTAGTGGTGCTTCATTTGGAATCACTGGGGAGGGAACTAATTAGCGTCCCACTGCCAAGGAAATGGAGAAACACCTAAGCTTATTCCCCCCCCCCCCCCCCCCTCACAAACACCAGCAGCTCTGCATCACCACTGTAACATAGTGACATATGGCACAACCCGTCACTATACAAACACAATCAGATACACAACATTTTCTTTGGGGTGTGTACGTGGGTGTTTGTGAGACTGTGAGTGTATATCTGTTTGTGTAGGTCTGTGTGTGTACGTGAGAGAGAGGATGAGCCTGTGTGATTGAAATGTAAGCGTGTGAGAGAGTGTGTGCATGTCTGTGTGTTTGTGCATATGTACATGTGAGTGTGTGTGAGAGAGAAAGGGAGAGTGTGGGTGAGAGTGGGCACATGTGTTTTTGTTGTGCGCATTTGTGTTGTGTGTGTGTGTGTGTGTATTTGTGTGTGTGTGCAAATGTGTGTATGTGTTTGTGTGCAAAAATATCTGCATGTGTAGCTGTCATTTATCGGAATGTCATAAGTCAAAGAGATGTTACAATTCCCCAGCTTTCAACAAGGTAGCCTCCCCGCCCCCGTCCCTGCCCTCCAAACAGTCAATCAGTTGATTTGTTGGCTTGCTGATACTGCATCCTTCCAGAACATGCTCAGACAAACAGAACCAAGAGCTGGTTGGGCCTTTCCCCAGACTCCCCCAGCCTGGAGAAGCCTGTCCCCTTAGGAAAAGCCCCAGGCAGCATCCCTTATGCCTGACTGTGCTAACTGTTATTCAGCGCTAAGACTAGCTCAGCATGGTGACTGCAGTGCTAGTGCTAGCTGAGCATGATGAGTGCAGTGCTAATGCTAGCTGAGCATGATGAGTGCAGTGCTAATGCTAGCTGAGCATGATGAGTACAGTGCTAATGCTAGCTGAGCATGATGAGTGCAGTGCTAATGCTAGCTGAGCATGATGAGTACAGTGCTAATGCTAGCTGAGCATGATGAGTACAGTGCTAATGCTAGCTGAGCATGGTGAGTGCAGAGCTAATGTTAGCTGAGCATGGTGAGTGCAGTGCTAATGCTAGCTGAGCAAGGTGAGTGCAGTGCTAATGCTAGCTGAGCATGGTGAGTGCAGTGCTATTGCTAGCTGAGCAAGGTGAGTGCAGTGCTAATGCTAGCTGAGCATGGTGAGTGCAGTGCTAATCCTAGCTGAGCATGGTGTATGCAGCTGTAAGCCTGTGATCAAGTGAGTGGGTTTAAGCCGTCTGTCAGGCACTCCCTCAGGGTCAGATTAAGGGCAGGGGTTTGACTCCAAGCTGCTACAGGGGCTGTTTTGCTTCAGCAGGCTAACAGGGCAAGGTCGGCACCGGCGCCCCCAGCCTCACCCACATGCACCCATATCCGAAAAACAGTAATGAACAACACCATGACGACATGCCACCAGCCAGTACCTGGCCAGCACCAGCAGAACAAAAGCATGAAAACATGTCACACTCGCCAGGAGCTGAAGAGCACCATAGAGCAGAGGCAGGACAGTGTGCCACACAGCAGGAGCTGAAAAACTGCAAAGAGCAACGTTTTGTGTAGCCCGAGTCTGGCCTGTGCCCTGTGTTCCCATGAGGAAAATTAAACGTTTAGTACTGACCCTTTATCCCAGCTTTGCCCTGTATGCCCTGCTGGGGGTTACTCTGCATGTGTCAGCATGACATCACCCCGCGGGGGGGGGCTCAGGGAGGGCGTTTCTTTGAAGCAGCATGTTGATAATTGCTTTTTGGTTAAGGTGACCCTTCAAGTACTGGGAAAAGCAACAAGCATAAATATAAAAGCAGCTCACAGTGAATACCTGACAGGGCAAAACAAACATTAACTGTTAAATCCCCTCCCCTCCCCCACCACCATTTCTCCCAGCGAGGAAGTGGCTTGTTTATGAAATGTCAGCAAGCCTTGACTCGTGAAATTAAAGGCAGACTGTCCTCCAGCTGAGACAGGGATTTTTTACAGCACCTGCTTGTTTTATTTTGTCAATAATCTACGTCACAGAGGAGTGCTAACCTGCAGCAAAGAGGAAGCCAGTTATCAAAGGCATACAGTCCAATAAATGTACACACACACAAAAACACGAACACACACATGCACACAGACTAGCACTGGAGTTGTCTTCTATTGTGTCTTTCTCGCAAACTTAGTCATGAATATGGTTTTTTAAAATCATGTTTCAATACAGATTTCAGCATAAACAGTATTCACAGAGGTAGAAAGAGCTTCAGATACTCTTTGGAATAACGATCCAAGCAATTTGCAACTTCAGCCAGCAGCAATTATGTGATCAGATACTCAGAGTAAATGAGTCAACAAGAATTTAAAATGATGTGGCAGTGACAATCGTGCTGATTGCTGATGTTCACTGAAAGGTCACAGCAAAGTAGCTGTAACTGAACTAACTGAACTTGGCAAGTGATCACCTGACAGAGACTCAGCCAATCACAGGATGATACACCTCTCATTTGCTTATACAGTGATGTTAGGGACAGATAACGGTTAAAGTAGGCCGTCCCCCGCCACCTCTCTCCTAAGTGCACACTCTCCCACTGGTTCTGTCTCGCTGCCTCTCTTTCTCTCTCACACATACCTGTCCCTCAGGGTACAGGCAAACACACCTGTTTGCCTCCAGCAGAGAGGCTCCACCACACAGATTCAGCCTTCAAACACAACGATAGAGCAGTCAGGACTCAGGAGCTAGGCTGAGTGTAGAACCAATGGTTTAATGCAGAGTAAAAGGCTAGTGTTAATAACAGAGTCCTTGGAGGGTTACAACATCAGAGTGACCAGTTATTAAAATAAAGCAAAAGCAATAGCAATGGATCTTCCTCCTTTCCTCCAGCACTACAGTGAGGCTATTTTTAAGATGCTGTATGATTCTCCTTGTAGCTATTTATGCATCCTTAAATTAACTTCCCCCAGTCAATGAAAATTTAACTTTCTGTTCCTCAAATGCCACTGATGTCATTTCAACAATTTAATCTCAACGCTGCTGACAAAGGGAATGGAAAAACTCCTGCCTGTAGCAAATAGACTGCACCTGGGGTTCAAAAGTTTACCCATTATTCATAAATAACTTTACTGCAATGACTAGGTACATGTGGAGATCACCAAGATCATAGTAGATGTAGAAGTGTTTTTTTTATTTGGTATTACAAAAGTCTGTTGATTTTTTAACATTATGCTTTCAGCACACAAGAAAAGAAAAAAATTCTCACACAAGCATGCATGCTATTAAACAGCTTATATTTTACACATTGGCCACTGGCTGGATGTTGTACTAAAGCAATTCAGGAAAGTGCCACACGTAAGGGTACAATGACAGCACTTAAGGTGTCAATTGAGCCTGAAACCTCTGGATTATAAGACCAGCTTCCTAACCATGACACTGCACTGTTACCCCTACCCAGATCTTTAACAGCTCCCATAATGGATGTCTGGTGCTTAGGGCCATGTCAACATGAAGAGATTGACAGCAGCTAGTCATGTGGCCAGGCACCTAGGGGCATTCCTCCCACAGCTGTTAAACTCTGCGCTTTATCAACCTCGCTCCAAGGCATCGATTCTTTTAGAAACCGCGCGATGCACTGTACAAATAAATAATCATAGTGTCTGTTTGTTCTTCATTGATTTAGTGTGACACAATAAGGAGGGAAATCAGGAAAAAAACTAATTGACAGCAATGACTTCAGGACAGTGTGGAGCAGGACTGGTGATAAAATAGCCATGTTACAATGGACTGCGCTTCAGGCGAAGGGGAGTGATTGAAAGGGGATTGTGTGTGTGGTGACACACTGATTCTTTCGCAATAAACAAATGCAAGAATCCAGCATGTGTGACAGGAATCGCTAGTGAGGAGACAGGGCTGCAAACCAGCAGCAGGTGTTTCCCCTGAGGCCTATCTAGCATCTGATACCCCTTTTACACTGGCCTACAAACCTGAGGGAGTCACGGGCTTGCCCCCGGTGTAAATAGGTGAACGCATGTTAAAGAACGCAGGTCCATGACCTGGGTCAGGAGCAGGGCTGAGTCTCCACTCAGACTCAGCTCAGCTTCAGCAGAAAAGGGCTCATCTGTGCTTCACCCAGGCTGTTGTAGCTACAATGGCCAACTGTACAGTAACTGTGTGAGTAACACAATGTTTGCAATTAACTATTGAAATGGAAAATGATCTGATAACACACACACACACATACACACATCTGGTCTATGTGAATAAGGGCTCCTTTGGTTTCTTGGGCTGCTTGACCCCACCAGACTGCTGTGATTTGAAACACTGCATCCAAATATGAATAAAGTCATTTGTACAATCATTTCATTAGAGATGAATTGTAACTTGAATCGGTGGATTGGTGTCAGTGACTCTGGCTGTTTGTGTCTGCCTTGCAGGGTGGTATATGGTTGGAATGTAAATGTGTGCAAAGGCAAGGGAAAGGCCGTGTGAAGGAGGATGTCCATACAGAACAGAGCATTGCATCAGCTGTTTAATCGACACATAAATCATAAATGATATACATATACATTCATATACATTCATATTCTCCTACTTTTAATAATGATAACATCCTGTGTGGTTACTCAGTATCCTCTGGTTCCATGATTCACATTTTGCCTCATGAGTACAGAGCTTCAACAGTTAGAGCGCTGTTCGCTCGCAGGGGAGGCTTTCTAAGGCTGCGTCCCTATCAGACACGCCGTGCAGTGAGTGGGAGTGAGGAAACAGACCTTGCAATGAAGAGGGGGTTGTGTATTTGCGTTGGGTTAGCGCGGGTAGAGATAGCGCATGGTTTGAAGTATGTCTTTCATGTGAAAACACTAGGCAAAAAGCGTCATCACGAGTCACTTCGGTCGCACAAACCAGGGCACCGACCGTAATGACATCAGATCGAATTACGCAGAAGAATAAACGGGGCTTGTGCACACAAGAATTCCGGATGCGTATGTAACACAGCTAGTATTTTTCCGATGGAGGCAATGGGCTGCGGCGCAACGAGAGCAGCACAGTGCTGTCCACATAAAAACCGACCAGAAAGTTCATCAGGTTTAAACTTCAGACAGAACGCGCCGAGGCGTAGCAGTACACTGCTCTAAATTCCTCTCGAGCATAAAATGTGTCCACACTGGATGTGCTTACAGATAATTTCATCTTGCTTATTGTAAAAAAAAATAAAAATAAAAAAGGAAATGTTACGTTTAATTATGTATATATTTCCGTGTAACAAAAAGCACTGTTCCCATTCGCCCACCAAGGAAACAAACCATAGATCAGGCGTGCGCATATGCGCATATGCCGGTAAAGCACACCTCCTGCCTCTGCACATTGCGTACCAGTTATACGTTTATCTTCAAAATTAATAATTACAACATAAAATACTTGTATATACTTAAAATAGCTACTACCTCTTCTACAAACTGTCTCTGGAAATTAATTGTATGTGAAATATTAGAAATAGCAGTATTCTTTCTATGACATATAAAGTATATTATATCAGTGTAAATCGTTTCAAAAAGAAGATGTTCCACTTATATGCTAGTTGGAATAAAATGCCTGGCTAAGTATTCTTCAAGAATAATTCCAATCCCTGCTCCTAAAATTCGTGTTAATTCACGAGTGGCTGTTTTAAGAGGTAACTCCATGGTACGGTGTGACCACGCACCCGAAGGACACACTATCTTCTGAGAATAAATTGGCCTCAGGGGCTCGAGGCACGCGAACGTTGCCGTGCCTTTCGTGTGTGTAACACTTGACAAATTAATCAATCATACTCGATGGCCACACTCTCATCTGACCTCATCCCTGTGTGGCAGTCTGCGTGACTGACCTGCCTCTGCCTGGTCGTGTGTTCCGTGAGAAGGAGTTATTAATGTGTGCTCCCTCTCATAAGAACATCTGACGTGCGTGGTCTCCGGCACAACCACCTAGAACGCTGTGTCACGCAGCAACCAGGAAGAGCGAGGCATTATCCGGAACAACAAAGAAGATGTGCTTTGTGTACCACAGATTCAAACACATAGTTAGAAAAGCACAAGTCCGAATTGTAGACAGGAAAAAAGACGCTTGTCCAAAAAATCTAAATAATTAATTACAACAACTGCTATTACAGATATGATTTATCATCGATATTATTACTCTGATTTAACAATTACATTCTTGGTATGTTGATATTTAATATTGAAAAACAATACAGTGAATAAAATCTATATATATTTATGTCTCTTTCTACATTTATTCCCACAGTAGGCTAATAAAACACACTCAATCATTGTGTGACAAAGTACGAGTCTGTCAAGAGACCGAAAACGGAGAACGTGCCGGAGCGTGAAAAGCCGGCAGATACGTCGAGTAGTAGTCATGCAGAATGCGTGTCTGACCGCCTCGCAGTGGAACCCTCACAAGTCTGGTGCATCACGAAGGAAGTCACGCAGAAAGTATTAACCGAGTCCCGAGCGGCAGTCGAAAGACAGGGTCGATACTGTGGGTCTGCCGCCTCATTTCGCCGTGTTTCACAAAAGTCTTGCTGTGAGGTGCAATTAGAGCACATACATGAACAGTCTGTTTACATATTAACTTCATTACAAGTATAAGCAAGACGCTTTGTGAATAAAACCTCACCAGGTAAATAATAAATGTAATATGCCACTTTTCACATTTTTTGTAATGAAAGAAAATGTTCAGTGTTTAGTCCCACATGCTGAATCTTGGCCTTATTTTCATTGGCACTGAAATTTAAAAAATCAGGTAAGAATGAAGTGACTGTCAAAGACAATGGTTATCCATTTGCTCATGGCTGTGCATGGATAAGGTGCTGCTATTGCTTATTTTAAGCAATTGCTAAGTTAGGAGATATGTTCATGTCTGAGTTTACCAGTATTTCAGTGGTGCAAAGCAATTAGCAATTTCACCCCTTGGACAGGCTTCCAGATACCCACAATCCATCTCTTTTTAAATGCTGGGTGACATGCTAGAGGCATAGGGCATCATTCTACCTAACTCAGGATTGGCCTGACTATGCTAGTGATAACCAAGCAAACCGGTTTTAATTTCCACCTCATTTGAAAAAAAAAAAAACAAGCAAGAAGCTGCACATACCATTCATGTGACAAATGCTGCTGCGAGCCTGTGGAAACCTGTCAGCTGTTCGACCTTCGGTCGAGTAAACCACCCGAGCAGAAATCATCCAATCAGCAAGAGAGCTGTGCCGGGATCAAGCCGTTGAGAGTCAGCATCAGCAGGTGTCACATGTGCAGCCAAGGAAAAATGAAATGCAAAAAACCATTTCTGTGTCGACAGAAAGGCCACATCTCTGTCTACCGCTCCTTTGCAGGTGGCATAAGGGATTTTGTATCCAGAATCTTCCTTAGCGAGTTGACAGTGGGCCTTGCTCTGTGGTTGGATTCATCTGTGTTTTTGTCCATGTGCCAAATGGTGTCCTATCTATGAGGAATCATTGAGCCGTAAAACAGATAATGGGTCTGGTCCCCTATCCGAATGTGTTGTCTACATCCATATGCTGGAAACAAAGAAAACATCAATGCTAAGCTGGGTTGCATGAGGTGGTGTTATAGCAGCCTTAATCAACATAGTGCTCTCTCCGTTTTAAATTTAGAGCTCCTCTGGCAGGCTCTCACTCAGGCATATTTCTGCCATTGCACTGGACCCACTGCCAGCCAGCTGTGTGTAAATACGCAGCATCAGTCTTTCTCTGGCATCGTAGTTACTTGGCCTGCGGGTGTTGTTTGAGCACACCTGTGCTGATTACAAATCTGTGTATGATGGCTGGTGACTGGTGATCATTAGTGAGCCATTTTTGCACTTTGCAAGATTTGTTGCATGCATTTTATATAAATGCATACACAGCCAAAATGAGAAAACATAGCATATCCCCCTCATCCCCAGAGCAGAGAAAGGGTGGGAAA